>CM063706.1:7565775-8165775 GCA_032441835.1 Slavum lentiscoides | reverse complement strand
CCTATTATCGATATTTTACTATCGTTTGAGCCCAACCTGTAAATGGCTGCCGACTTCAATTTTTTTCTCAATGTGTTATAGGGAGTTAGCTATCTAGTTATTATATATATATATCTGTGGTATTTAGTTATATTCTAGTCAAATTCATTATTATTATATTTTTCAGATTTTAGGTTTCTGTATAGTTGGTAACAGAAATGTGAAATGCTCCGGTGTGTACCCGGCTTTACATTCGTCTAAAAACGTTTTTTCGGAAGAAGCGGGATTAGATCAGTTAAAAAATAAGTATATTACAATACCAATTATCTACTATGCATAGCCGTCCCAAGGGGGTGGCAAATGGGGCAAGTGCCCTAGGGCGTCCAAAGTATTATGAATGCAGGGTGCGTCATAAAAATGAATGACAAAAAGAAAAAATTTCTTGTTTTATTTTAGATGTTAATTTCTCTTGTATCTATATGATGATTTCGAGGATAAGTGTATTTACTATTAAAATATATAAAATTATGTAATTAGGTATTACGTTAGTTGTGAATTTTTTTTATTTTGGGGGGCGTCAATAGGGCGTTATTGGTGGTAAGGACGGACGGCACTGACAGATCCTATTTACATTTTGTAACACAACTTTTTCGTAACATTGTCATATACAGATTCGAGAATAGCCAAAACTATATTTCATGTAACAAACGTGATTTTTCGTACACGACATTGCTTTCACGAAATTCAAGAATCGCCGCCAAATCGCCCGATGCGTACGCGTATTTAAGTTTGAATACACGACCGGTTTTCACTTATCATTACCTATCACAGTTTATACTATATATTATATAGTAATATGGGTTTTCTTCGAGGAATGGAATAATCTGCTATTTTTTTTTTTCTCGTGTCAGGTACACTATACATAGGTACAATTTAACACGAGGTACACACACACACATTGTCATTTGTCACACACATTATCGACTATCAGTTATTTACGCTCCCGGCCAAAACATTTGTAGTGTAATACAGTTTTTATTTTATTTTATAGTTTTAGATTGTCGAAGGTAATATAATAAGATAAGATAAAATTATAAAATAAAACATTTTTAAAAAAAATACGCGCGCAATTCGACCCTGTCGCGAGAAAACCGCGCACGCAATTCAACCTAAATAATGATTTTCTCACGCAATTCGGAAACGCCGATATATATATATGTATGAATTATTTTATTATAGAAAAATCGTGAATTTTTAAATATTCAAACGGACGTAATGTCAAAAAATATTCACAAAAAAATTGATTTCGATCCATCATCACATTGGCCTCCGACGGACGACTCACATCTCGTTAATCGTCCGAGTCGCTGCTCAAGCAACTACGCGTTCCCGTATTACCGCTAACGGTTTTCTCACTTTTCATTTTCTTATTACTATTGTCGCTTGTCTTGAGCTCAATTTTTCTTTTCTGACAGACCGCACTTTCAACGTTCGATTCTTCGTCGGACGACGAAAACTCTAAAATTCTCCACCTCCTAATATGAATAAAACTCTTGTTTTTTCTGTCTACTGAATCGTGAGGTTCGCGTGGCACGCAGGCACCGTTCAACGTGCTCGAAACCGTTGGCGTTCCACGACGTTCCGTCGCCGAAATCCAGCTCGAAATCGGGGTGACGTCGTCCTGCGCTTGCGACAAACCCTCCATGGTGGTCGAACGACGGAAATTACTTCTGAAATGCTCGTTGCACGCAGGACAAAACGACTCTATGGTCAACCACAAATCAAGGCATTCGGAGCAGAACGAATGCGCGCATACGTCCGTGTAACAAGTGTCGATCCACTCGCCCAGACATATCGAACAACGCGATCCAGGCCGCGGTCGAGCCGGCTCTTCGACCGTTTCCAAAGTCCCGCCGCTGTTTTCACTGCAACTGTCACCGTTCACCGACATGCTTACGAAACCGGTGGACAAGTAGTTTAAAATATGTTCACAGTGCAATGACGCGGTTGAGACGAACACAACAAATGATAAGTGAACGATTATTATTATTATCATTTTTTCCACCGTATAATAGCTCAAGTATAAATTCAACAACGATATACACAGTATCGTCGACCGGACGACGGATAAACCGTTGAACGGTCCGTGCGAATGGCAACACAACCAGCCGATATTAGCCATAATAATATTAATATATTATACTAGTTAAATTTTACCCGACTTTGCCCGCACGCAGTTTTGAACGAAAATGTGTAATTATTTAGGGGGAGGAAATTGTAAAATTATTGAAACGCCTGAAAACCGTAACGATTAAATAAAATACATGCCCTCCTCTCCCCTTCGCCAGACAAAAAAAAAGAATGAAAAAAAAAATTGCGATGTGCGGCGACGCTCGGAGAAGTATTTGGAACAATTCTGTGAAAAAAAATTGTAAAAAAAAAAGTTCAATAGTGCAGTGGTCAGAAACTTTGTACGTAAAAAAGGCCTGCTGTTATTCTTTTATATATATATTATAAATATATATGAGGATAAGGATATTTGTTTTAATCAGCAATACGCGTGAATACTATAGAGACAATAATAATAATAATAATAATAATAATATAATTTATCGCGTCCAGCTCTATCCCACGCGCCGAGGATTTCTTTGTAATAATAAATACGTTAGAAATACTTCTTTTTTTTTTATTCGTTTGTGTCGTACGCGATTCTCGGGGGTCGATTTATTTACGCTGTTCGGAATATTTATTTTTCTGAACTCAGTATCGATTTTCTAGACTTTTGTCGCAATTATACTATATATCATCAAATTAATTATATATATATATATAGTTATAGTTTGAAATTTTTTTTTAAAAATCAAAAAATTTATCGGAACATTATTGTATATACAATTAAACGGATATTGTCTTTTGACAAACACGCATTTTGTTGAATACAGTTTTCTTATAAATATAGATTGATTTTTGCAGGGTCCATCACGGAAGAGTTGAATTCCCCCGTCAATACGGCCGGTTTTCATGGCAGAAAATCTGACCGAAAAATTATTCGAAATACGCTCCGGTTTCTTATATAACCAAAAAAAAAATAAAAAATAAAAAATCGTCCCTCGCAATTAAAAAAAAAATAGCGATATTCGACGTCGGTACATATTATGGTCGTGGGGAGACACTGCAATAGTACAACACAGAGGTAGTCGAACTATGCGTCGCGGCTCCCTGCAGGGGCGTCGCGCGAGTTGGTGAAGGGAGCCGTGGCAAAAAAACCGGCAAATAAAATCAATGCAATAATGTAGCGATTATGGAAACGACAATGAAACACACACGACAATCATTTGAGCGATTATTGGAGCGATAACGAAACGCACACTGCAGTTAATAAAACTGTTAATTAAAACAAAATATCGGTCAAAAGTGAACGTTGAGAAGGAGATGAGAATATGGCTATTTCTAAATTATAGAAACAAGATTTAAACATATTACGGAACATAAACAAGCTCATCCGTCTCATTTGTCATTACTAATTTGGGAGCCGTCAAAATGTTGTGAAGACAAAAAGGAGCCGTGGGATAAAAACGTTTGAATAACACATAGGAATTAACGGTCGATAATATGAACGACATTATAATGTACGAACGCGTTTTTCGAAAAAAAAATTCTTTTTTGTACACGTTTTTATTACCGTTTACAACGAAATTATTAGATTATTTGTCCCAACGCGTCTCATGTCTCATTGTCTCATGTCCATAGCCGTCCCAAGGAGGGACGGGCAAATGGGGCAAGTGCCCTAGGGCGTCCAAAGTATTATGAATGCAGGGGGCGTCAAAAAAATGAATGACAAAAAGAAAAAATTTCTTGTTTTATTTTAGATATTAATTTCCCTTGTATCTATATGATGATTTCGATGATGAGTGTATTATTACTAAAATATATAAAATTACGTAATTGGGTATTAAGTTAGTTGTAAAAAATTTTTTTTTTTTGGGGGCGTCAAATATTATTGCCCTAGGGCATTATTGGTGGTTAGGACGGCACTGCTACTATGTATAAGATCATATTTGTTACATATTTGTAATTTTATTTATATGTGCCTGTACATTATTTATAGTTGGTTTGACTAAAAAATACCGATAAAATGTACTTACAAATTTAGACGTTGCTGATCGAATAGAATTGATTTAAAATCTTCATAATTATCTGCAATACCTAGTTATAAATACAGAGATTAAGTATAACATTTATATATATATATATATATCAATATATGTATACTTATCAATAAAATTTTCATAATATTACATAATGGATATATTATCATACTTGATAAAATTTTTCTTACATTATAACTTACCCTACCTCCTAATAACCGTAACTTATTTTTTAATAATTTACTGAAATAAAAATGGTGTAAATTTATGAATTGCACGATTGAGGCAGTTTAACATTTATTTCTTATCGCAGCAAGTTAAATAAAACCACCACCCATCTATCCCAAAAACATCTTTTCACGCTTCGTTCGATTTATTTTATAACTTTGCTATTAAACGTAAATACGTTCAAAATGTATTACTAAATATGTTCATAAATTTACTTGTATAACAAATTTTAATTTATCTAACCAAAAATTTGCCTATAAAATGCAGTGTTAAGCTTAAGAGTTTTTCATAAATTTAAAATTGTTTTGTGCCTGCTTGTTATATTTTAGTCATAATAAAAAATATGTACCTATAATATAAACTAATCTAAAATAAATGTTATATATACGTTTAATCTTTAGCATGTTTCGCACAAACTATATATATATATATATATATGAATTATCTGTTACGCATTTTTTTTTTCTGATTCAATATATCATCTTAAATAAAACTATTTATTTTATATTACAGTACTAAATTGTAATAAAACTCTACTTTTTGTATATTTAATATTGGTTTTAAATTACTCAATTTACATAATTAATAATGTAATTATGTTAATTATGTAATAGGTACCTATTACTCCATAAGTGTTGATTTAAAAGAGATCAGGTGCTACACTTATTTTTAAATATTTGTATTCATCAATTGTCATATATCTACTGACTCCCATTGTACTGAAATACTAAGTTCTGACACACCCGACCCAAAAGATTATTTTTTCTCGGGGCACCGCCCCAGTAGAAGGTGCTAACAAGCCGTCTCTGTTGCACGATAACTTAAAATTATCGTTTCGGCTAGTGTGATTTCTTTAAAAACAAAAATCCACTCTTTACATTTCAAAAATATAGAAAATTAAAATTTTGAAAAATCTCTTCAATTTATTTTCAATATAGGTGAGTACTGAGTGGGTAGGGAAAGAGGATTCGAAAACTAAATATACCTTAAGGTGCAGCGATATAACATTATTGTCTATTTTTTGCGACTAGGTACGAGTGTATATTTTTAATTCCTTACCAGCTTTTTGGGGACGTTCTTCGTGTCCTACGTTTTCAAACGCTCGAGAGATTACCTCGTACTGAGTGGTTACAGTAAGACAAAGAGAATAAATATACACGTCGACAATAAACGTAACGTACGCTATAAACAGTAACATTACCACTTCCATTGCGTAAAACATAACGTAATACCGGTTGTAAGTATGTATAGGTATTGGAAAATGGAAATTAAAAATGTTCATCAGGAAACTTTGATTTTCGTTTTCGAACGTCGTGAACATATTTATTACGACAGGATATAATACCCATTGAAAGAACAATACACAGAGGAAATAGAAATAGAAATCAGTAACTTTTATAATCCTGTCACGGCATTCATACATTAGTTTTATATGTTCACAACAACGTTTGCTCGTCATGAAACTAATTCGTGTGACGTCAAATAGTGTTTCCCAAACTGTGTTGGATTTGTACAAAAGTACGATCAACTTCCATAAGCTGAGATAATTTTGTATAAGAACATGCACGTGCATGAATAATTCGATCGTGTTTGTGTTGTCCACTTCATAGAAATAGCCGGAATTCCCGAATATGATCAGACACTGAACGAATACGGTGAATATGATCAACGACAGCCGATAAACGTTCCGATTAAGAATTGTTTTGCCTTTCGGGTTGAATATTTGAAAGAAACCGCATAGTTTTATTAGTTTCAAGTTAATGGCGAATTCGTGATCTTCAAAATCAGCCATCGGTTTGAAATTTATTCTCAGTGCAACCTGTAATATTATACAAACGCTATTGTTAATACATTCGCTTAAAACCGTATATTATAATAATATGTAGGTAGTAGCCAGTAGGTACTAGGGCGAATCAAATTTAAACCGAAATTATAATTTTATTAATTAATTCAATATAAGTATATAAATGGTGATATAATATTATTTTTCCACATAATATCCTAATTTAGAGACACATTTTTCCCAGCGCCTAGGTAAGTTCTCGATCCCTTTTTGGTAAAAAGAAGTAGACTGAGTCATCGCTCACAAATGTCTCGACTGAGTGGTTGTCCTCGAAACGTATAATCTTATCTATGACTCTATCAACACCGCACAATGCTATCGCCACACCGGTGATTACACAATAAGAAATTCCGGTTTATATTTGGTCGCCCCTCGTATATAATCAATACGTTATTGGATTATAAGTTTGTTAAATACCTGCCTATGTAAAGTCCGATCAAACCGAACAGGTTAAGTTGTTCAAAGAAAACTTATAGTACCCAATAGGTACTCGTTTAATGCATTATACAAATTTATAAGTTTCACGATAAAAGTTTGTTTGATTCTATTATTACTTTTAGAAAATTTAATATACGCCACATAGGTAATTAAAAAACTATTTATTTCCTAAAACGAGAAAGTAAATCGCGGGGTTTTCTCGTTCTTTTTTTATTATTTTAAATTTGATGAATTCGGAAGAATCCAATATATTTGTAGTTTGTATTATTCAATTTCGACACGTAAAGAACATTCATTATATGCAGAGGAAAGTCACAAATATACAATTAATAGTACAATTTAGTATCTCAGTCACTGTGTAATTTATAGCGTATACTTCAAAAAAAAAAAAAGTTTCATTTTGGCTCGTTAAAACCCGGTGTCTGAACATTAATTCACATGGAACTAACCTTCAAGTACAACACGCAACTGAAATCCCATGTTTTAAAAGAGTACACAAAATCAAAGTTTTTATTCAATTTTTAATTTAAGAATAATTAATTATTATTTTAGTCTGGAATTCTCTGAATAATAAAAATCGTCTCGTTATAAATAATAATTATGCGAGATATTATTTAATGAAATCAATTATTTCTATATACGTATATACTTATAAACCAAAGCTATAACAGATTTAATAATAGTATTATGCTTACTACAAACGCATGTGAATCGCTTCATGCATATTTTTAGAAATGTTTAATTTTTCTTATTTCCGTATACTTGTGTATTTTACAGTTATAAGGTTAATCAAATTCGCGTCGATAATAAAATAAAATAAAACGGCATATTAACGAACCAAAAAAATTTAAAATTTTAAAAAGTTATATGCCACGAGTGTTGAAAGCAAATGTAAGTTTTTCGAATTTTAATTATAAATTATTATGTTGAATTGTAATTTTTAAGATTTAAAAATATTTTTCGACTATTATATTGTGAAGTAATAATTATTATATTTTCAGCTTTTTTAATACACAGAATATTTTAAGAGCATTTTTATCACATTATTACTTATATTTACGCAGAAAAAAATTAAAAATCTGAAATTAAAACTATTAAAAATAATAATTGTGACTGAAGATGAAACGTATAAAATGTATTTTAGATTCTGACCGGAGCGAGGAATCTATTGGTTTTACAAAGCTGTGTTTTTTTTTTATGTCAGTACCCAAAAATTGTACCGCAGAAAGTGTGTTTCAATTTTTACAATCAGAGATTGTTTTCGGACATTTCGGTAGTAAATTGCGTCTAGTTGGTACTTTAGAGGGGTCATTTTATTCGATTTTCTCAAAAGCGCCTGAAAATATAACTCAAAAACTACCGAAAAATTACGTAAAATTGGTAAAAACACGATTTCGTCGAAATCGATTATCGCTATTTCTCCGTAATTTTGAAACTATAATGAGTAATGAGTATAGAAATATGAAATAATGTGTAACTGTACCCATATTATATTGAGGAAAAAAATTTTCCAAAAACTTTCTTTTGATTTTGTTGGACTATTTATAGCAATTACAGGTTTTGTGGTATTTAATTCATAAAAGAGTTAGTTTTTGTTATATACCTAAAATGTTACACCGTAACTCCGCTCAGAATCGTTTTATCCAATGCAATAATTTACCATTGCTTTCGAATTTATATAGTGATAAAAATACACTCTATAACAGCGGTCACCAACCTTTTGGACCTCACGGACCACTAAATCCATAACTCTAAATTCTACGGTCCCCATATTATACTATACAGTTTTAGGGGGGAGCTACAAGCAAAAAAAAAAGTTCATCAACTTTCAATTAACCCACTTACTACACTAATCTAGGAATATTTTTGGGGGCTAAGCCCCCCTAGTAGCGCCTATGACAGTTATTTTGAACCGAAAACTTTTTTTTTATACTGTTCTACTGATAAGTTGTATACCAAATTTGAAAAAATTCGTTTAAAAAATAATACTTAAATCATATTTAAACACGAGATACAGATGTGTATATTATATATTATAAGATGGTTGGTAGGTATTTTATTTCACAGATTTTGTCTAATATCTAAAGATAAATATTTTAAATAAATTACCTAAACAATTTATGTAAATTAATATATTATATTTAGTATATTTAAATTTTAGTATAAGTTCAAATTTTTCTGCGGTTCACCAAAACTTTTTCGTGGACCACCAGTTGGCGACTGCTGTTCTATAAAATCTTTATCCAAGTAATTCAGTTAAGCGACATACACAACACCCCGCGGCTCGTCGTTACCTTTTTAATTTTGTAAATATATATAGTAATATGTGTACCTAATTAATGTCAAATTAATTTTTCAAATTTAAATGCACGCTATTCTGAAATTTATCAAACTGTAAATATACTTAAATAACATTAATATACAATTACATAATTCGTGTTTTTAAACACAATGACCAGAAATTGACAGAAATGCTTTTAACAATTTGAATACACGTAAAATATTTTAATAAATTTACAAAAATATGTAACCGTTGGAAATCGCACGTGTTTTGAGTTATTATTCTTGGAATATGGAAAAACACGAAATATTATTTTGTGTAAAAATCGAATGTGTTTTTACCGCTTTTTCTTACGAAATTCATAGGTATAATACTGATATAATATTATGTTAAAATTTATGTTTTTTTTTTTTTTTTTGTAACTTATACCTTTAAAAGATACATATTTTTTTTTTATTATAGACTTTTAGGTGAAATTATTTTACTTACAGTTCTTATACAGTTATCTTCTCGTTACGAGGATGACTGAAGCGTCAACTGTGCAAAGACGTTTAATGCGCGGTTGAATTGTCACGTGCCAATTGTGCGTGTTTATGCTGAAGGTAAAATTATAGAAAATTTATTTTATTTCTTTCAATATTGTGCTACACAGGAACCTTCCTTCTAATAATAATGTGAAATCGATATTATATTTTAATAATGAATAACTTACTTCGCAGTAAAGTTGCAAAAGCGTATGCGTGTCATTGAATGCGTTATTCTATATGCATGTAAAATATGTTATCGGATCCCTATTTTATATACGCAGACCAGTGGTTACGGATTTAATAATATGCACTAACACTCAGTTATATGCATTAGGTTTCCTGCACATTCCTCGTCTATTTTCAACTCAAATCGTAATAATATATAATGTATAATTTTACTGTAATTTATTTAAGGGGCCTGCTCTCGACCTGTATGGCTGTATTTTAGCTGAAATACATGCGTTACTGGAAAAACTATTAGGTACGCCTTGTAGAGAGATCCGATTTCGATATTTTTTTTTTTTTTTTTTGTCAGAAAGAGGAAAACATTTTGCAGAGCGCGTTGGACTTGGATTCTAAAAATTTAATTTTGCGCATGTCAACAGCACCGACAGACAGAAAATGAAAAGCTCGATATTATATGCTTTACAGGAAAAACTCTCACGCCACCTAGAATTGTCCGATTCCGTTAATTTATTGTTGTTGTTGGAAAAAGGAAGACATCTTACTGGGCGCATTGGACTTAGATTATTAAAGTTGTATTCCTAAAACCTATATAATAGGAGTTTGGATATGAACAATTTTTACAATATTTTCAACTAATTTTTTTTGTATAATTTTTTATTAAGGTAATCTAAAATCAAAGTCCAACGCGCCCATTAGGAAGTTTTCCTTTTTCCAACAACAAAATTAGCGAAATCGGACAATTCTAGGAGGCGTGAGAGTTTTACCTGTAAAATACGAGTACGTACATAATATATAATATCGAGCTTTTCGTTTTCTGTCTGTCGGTGCTGTTGAAATGTGCAAAATAAAATTTTAAGAATCCAAGTCCATTGCGCCTTGCAAAATGTTTTCCTCTTTCGGACAAAAAAAAAAAAAAAAATATCGAAATCGGATCACTCTACAAGACGTGAGAGTTTTTCCAGTAACGTATGTATTTCAGCTAATACACAGCCATACAGGTCGGGCGCAGGCCCCTTAAATAGATAATACAAGGTACCTACGTAATACGAACAGACTTGAGTAAAATATTTTTATAAGTATTCGGAACGCATATTCCGAATACTTCGAAAAAAATTATTCAGAATATATATTCGAAAATATTATTATGAGTATTTTGAATACTTTATTATTAGTATTCCAAATACTTTTAGAATATTTTTTTTCACTAGTTTTCAGTAATACGAATATCAAATATAATAATTTTATTGTTATTTAATCGAATGTAAATATTCATCAACATTTATTTGGGAGGGAGGCGGGAGGAGTTCAATATATATTTTTTTTAGTTTGTGTTTATAAATTAACACAATAAATAATAGGTAAATTAATAATACCGCAATTAGTTATCAAATATAACACAATTATAATAATACATACATATTTTTGAAATCTTACCGAGTTTCATTTCAATCAACGCATTACAAATTCCATTTAATTTCTCGTAATTTTTCTTTGAAAAAAGTTCAGGTAGTATATAATATACTGTAATTAAATTGGAAAAGAAATTGTCATAATATTCAAATTCAAATTTGTCAGGAAATAAAAATGTAATTTTTAACCAATTTATACAGTTGGAACCGAAATTTCTTAAGTATTTTTTAATATATATATTATACATATGTATATATAAAGTTCGCCAGAAATAAAGATGATTTATTACAAGAGTATTAGTACACTGAACTGTTTTTTTTTTCCATTATAAAATTGATATTCAGTACATATAATATTGTATTATAAATTCTTATGACGATATTGAAAATTGATACAGTTTATCAGGTTTAAATTAAAGAATTTTCTACAGGAGGTCAATAAAAACGTCTGCTATCCATTGAAAGACAAATTTTTGCAAATTTTCTTTTATAGATAATTTATAGTACTCGCACATTAGTTGCAACGAGTAAATCATTACTATTAGTAAACGATTAATAATTTCGTGAAACGTAGTTTATACTATTGTTGTATTTTTCAATAAATTTATACTAACTGTATAATAGTTTATAGCATTGTTGTACTTTCAAAACTTAAACTTGTGTAACGTGTGATAAAATATTATTGATATGCATATTTTTCTCTCCACTGTAAAAGCCGAACACCCGGCTGATTGAAATATAATGAATATATTGGAAATTAATTTTGTAATTACTAATTTTTTGAATGATAATCCCGACATTTTAATAACGGCCGTTTTTATTTTGAGACATAAAAACAACATAATACTTTTGATTGTACTCTTTCATGTGTTTCTATAATACATCATGGTTTGCGCATTTATCCAGAAAGAAGGACTTTTTTCCGTCGTCGCGTAACTCGCGCCGATGACGAACGGTATAATACTATAATGTGTACAAAACGTGTGGCGATATATCATTATATAATATTATTATTTATTTAGAGACTATATAAATTTGATTTATGAATTGATCGGGGTAGGTTAGGTTAGGTTAGGTTAGGTTAGGTTAGGTTAGGTTCGAGGACTGAACATTTAATCGCCACACGGTCAATTACCTACGATTTACTACGACTTAACTAAACACATTTTTCTTTTGTTCATCGTCAATACGTTTCTTCGACGATACGTTCACCCATAACTGGTATATAACTTATCAGAAAACGATAATTAATAGGTACGTCGTTGACAGGCTTAAGTCCGCGTTGCAATATCGTGTTCACTTTGATAAGTTAAACAGTAAACAAATTCAAATTCAACGAAAATTATTCTAGTGTCAATCAACTTGATTCGTTTTATTGAATTCAACGATTTCTAATTGCTTTTGAAATTATAGCAATGACGAGACTCTAAAGTAATTCACTTAAGCGACATCTACCACAACGCCTGCGGCTCGCTATTCTTTTTTGATTTGTTTTCACTAGGTATTCCGTTATTCGTTAATAATAATAATTAATCTTTTGTATTAGGTAATCGTAAATGATAACAAATTGTATATTAAATAAACGGTAATGGATCATGTGTTAAATGCACAGGTTTAAATTCATAAAATTGCAAACGTCAGTCACCCGCACTGACCTCAAAGCTATTCAACCTAATTTTTACCGGTCGCTGTCTCGTGTTTATTTATTTATAATTTCTCAGAAGAAAAGACCGTAACGAATTATACTACCTATATTATATATATATAGTTAGTTATACTAACAACATCGCCGCAATATTTATAAAAAATATATGACACAAATATTTTATTATATTTCATTAGTCGTTACGAATGTTACGATATCCAAACATCGTATCTACGGTGGCACGCGGTCACATTGCCAAAGTTCAAGAGGTGGTTACGTTTCGGTAAAAGTAAACTATATTGCGAATAGTTTACCACCTGTAAACCAAGTGTGCTATATGTTCATAATGAGCGTCTAAGTAAGGAATATAAATTTTTTTTTTGATAAATTGGTTACCTGCATTCAAAATCGTTTACAATAATTGCAAATATTTTAATATTAATTTTACATTTTGATTAAAATTTATATAGTTTTTTGTTAAATTTTCTTTCATGCATAATTTTTCAACTCCAGAAAACGTTACGATTCTTAAGGAGTACTAAAACCATTTATTTTTCAATCAATATCAATGAATATTTTGAATATTTTTACTAGGTACTTGAATACGTTTAATTCTATTTGTAATGTGCATACAAATAATTACAACAGTACGCGTCATTACCAACACAGGTATTTATGCAAAAACGAATTACTTAAAAATATCGAAATATCAATTCTGTTTTACACAAAATGTATTTATTCTAATTTATTTACTAAATGGATATTACCGTACGCTTGAATAAGTACCTATCGTATTTGTGTATATTAATCGAATAATCCACAGATTTTTATTTCTTAGGTTTTTTTCGTTTTTTCAATGAACATCTTTAACTCTTGATAAATACGTACGTGGTTTTAATAACTTAAAACTGGCGTATGTATTTTTAGACGTCGAACATAGTAGATGTGAAATTGCAATTTTAATAAATATTATTTATAAATTACTTATTAGAATAAATATTATTATAATATGTATGTAGGTACTAGGAATCGGGAAAAATAAAATAAAGTATTATTTTATCACCTATTTACCCCTTACAGATAAGAGCCTAAAATTGTCCTTATCTCAAACACTTGCTTTTAATTTAAAAAAATTATAAATAATTTCAGTTTAACCTTATTTCAATAGTCATAGTTTGTAAAAGTATACACGTGTACTAAAAGCAACTGTAAATATCACTTATTAGTCATTTTGTCAAAATAGTGTACACCAAGCAGAACAATTTTATTTATTTCGCAAACCAAAAAGACCAGCATGTGCAAATACGCCTAAATTATATAATATATATATACAAGTATATATTTAAAATGTGTAAATTTCCTCACCACCTTAGCTTATTAAATGACTGACAGTGTATATATATATATATATATATATATATATATACAATTTGTTATTTAAAAGCATGAGGTATTACACATGGCGCGTTTTTTTTATAGTGGTATCCCCTTGAATTTAGGCCTAATCCACTTTTAGTGAAGCGTCAATATTTTTCATATTATTCGTACTTAAATACTGTGCAAATAAATTAAATAGAAAAGTAAAAATATATAAGCCGTATAAAAACATTTATAAATGTTTGTCAATTTATTAGAAAACGTTTAACGTATTATAACGAAAACGTTATACAAAATTTAAATATTTATCGTTTAGGTACTTTAATTCGAACCCAAATATAGGTTAGAATTATTTCGGAATTTAGAGTAATATTAACGCTTCACCGCTCTTAACTTACTACATTACATAAAATATTAATATTAATTATACTAATTATTATTAATCTAAACGTATTTTATCTTAATCTTACTTATTTTAATAACGTTAACTATTATTAACTACAATTATTACTATTGACTAGATATTAAAAACTATTAATTGGAGATACTCACTGTGAATATTGTGACAATGTAACTACTATACCTACCTCTAAATATTTGTCGTTATAATAACTCTGAAAGCTTCTCAGACGGGATTCGATCCACGAGTCAATATTTCAGTATTCCTTTCTCTCTTGATGTTACAGATGGGCATTTTTAAAATCTTGAACGCAAATTAAATTCTGACCACAAATCACGTTGTAAAGGCTTTATGTCCGAATGCCAGTTTCTGGGATACGTGTCTGGCCACTTCACCTGGCGTTATTACGTTGCGCAAAATTGATAACTGACACGGAAATCCGTTTTGACGTGTCAGTGCAATGCTTTGCTTTTGAATATAGTACTTCTCTCCGATCCGAAAATTCGATAAGATATTTCAGACATATTAACTCGGTTCCGTCACGTATTCTCTGCACGCATTTGTAAAACGTATAAGGTCAGATTTTGGTTTTGCCCCATTTTCGTCCATATGGCGTTCATCGCAACATGCTAGACTGGTTGAATACGAATTAAATATCGTGTTATGTATCGCCTAATTGCTTATCTTGATCGATCGCCAATGAATATTGTTAGCAATTTTCATTTCGTGATGCCTTACATCATCAGATTTACGTAAATTAAGTTCGCTTTGGTGCCGATATGGTCGTTATTATATCTTAATTAGTAGTAGTCGTATATAATTGTTAGTTGCCTTATAGTTGGGCCCGTAATATGTGTTGAGATAATCCTCCACATCATTTTTGATTTTAGCATTTCGTCGATGTTGGTTTTTGATCTGTCCATATTAAAATAAACGATAATGTCTCCTATTTTCTCACGCGTCGCAAATAAACGTTAGCGCTGTCCAAAATAACCTTGCACTTTGCACATTCGATGCTGTTTACTACCTTATTGTGGAAGAAATTTTCATCAAAGTAGCCGTATCCAGACAGATATTGGGACGGGAAAATTATAACGCTTCCGTGGCGTTTCTTTGTTGTCTTTCGTCGTATGGGTGTTATCAATTTGTATGTTCACCTTCCAAAAGATTTTGAATCCTATATAATAGTTAACATTTCACGTTTAGGTTCTGTCAATATTGATTCTCTCATTCTCGATGTATATTTTTGTCCCTTTCCTGCGAGAAGTTTTAGAGTGTGTAGGTTAGGTTAGATATACTAGAGTTGTACGTCTGAGAACACTTTCTATCTTAGTGAGGTCCTATTCATTATTCGATTCATACTGGTGCTTCTTGTATGAGTCTGGAACTTACTATGGGTGACAGGTGTCTGAACCACGCAAGGTAGGTATGAGTGAGGTATGACTTTTATATATCACTGTCAAACTTTTCTGAACTGATATCGTGGTCTTCAGAGAAAGAAAATTATTAATCTGTTTCCATACCCGAAAATCGCATGCTGCTTTTGAAGTTTATAATGTGTCCATATACATTTCCGTACACAGATCTACCATCTTCACCATTTGGACTGCTATTTCCAAGCCTGTGGACGCTATGCAGTTTAATATATGGTACACTGCTATCTTTAACCACTCTTCCACTTGAACAGGGAAGAGAGTAAACACGATGTCATGCAACTTTCTTGATAGTTCTAAGCCAATAATAATTGTTGTTCTCCTGTTTAGGCGTTTTATAACAATTGTATAGAAAATTCTCCGAGGATTCGAATGAATTAGAGGATTGAATGAGGTCTTTCTAATATTTTTCCTTGGTATCCATTATTAGTAACAACAAGTTTATTCTGCTTATGGCTTGAACAAGTTGTAATCACATCATTTTATGCTGCATCTTCGTCTTTTTCTTCAATGCTTTTATAGATATTAGGTATCTTCGTATAACATACCATAGAGAACCGGGTTTACAGCCATATGATAAGCATATAATAAATGCGTCGTGCATGCTAAATTTTCTTCATCTTCGTCCGCGTTCAAGTAGATAAATGCAGCCCTATCCAAGGCAGATTTTAAAATTGATTTTATAAAGATTCATTGGCAAGTTTCTTGATGATTCACCTATTGTTCCATTTTCTTTTTCTTTCGTCATAAAATAAGACATAATGTATCAGTCTAGAGTGAGGAAATAATTTTTCATTATTAATCACCTTACTGTATTATAGGCCGCAGTTGCTGATGTAAATATGATTTTGATTTAGAGTATTGATAAATCCCGGAAAAATTGGACTAATTAACGATTGAGGACCTTATAATTATATGACTCCATTAGTTCCGATATTTTCCTTCCACAAATATCCTCGATAACATTTGATCATTCATGTAAATGGACGTTATAGTCAGCAGCCATTAGCACTGTTACTTTTGTGAATCGCAAACTTGCCTTCTAGCATATGAGGAAGTCCTTAAACTCTTCTATGAAGAGCTGAAAATTCTATGTCCAACTAGTTGGATTCATCAAAAGCCGTCTTCGTATTGTACAGGGCAACTGGTCTATTATATTTATATTAATATAAATTAATTATTATTGTTTCGTCATGCACCATCAATAATTTTGATCTCATGTTTATTTAAATGTTTTGAAATAGTAATTATAGGAAACATTTTGTGGGATACATTGTTCACGGCTAATAGAAACCCTCTTTTCATTAGAATGGTCTGCATACCATCCAAATGCTTCACGTTGTACGATTTCAACATAATTAAAATTCATCATGATTTCACCTTATATTGTGATTTTATTTTGTTCATGTGTTAATTAATCATTGTCTTTGGTACTATAACAAATTCATTATGTGCAGTACCTCATCCGCTATCACTTGGTAAACAGGGATGAGAGTGAACACGATGTCATATAGTCTTCCTGGTAGTTCCAGGATTAGAATTGATGTTTTCCTGTTTAGGCATTTCTTAAGGATTTTATAGAGAATTCCTAGTGGATTTAATTAAATCTCAGAAACCAACTGAATGAGATCGTTTCAACATTTTTCCTTGGCACCCTTTAATTCCAATTTTATTTAGCTTGAACGGCTTCGTAATTACACCATACTTGTACGTCTCTACACCTTTGACGTTCCTTTTGGCATGCTCTTCTTCAAATTTATGCATCTTTGCATAAGTTGGCAGTTGCACTATATTAAAGATCAACCATGAACTACTTTTTACAACCACTTGACGAGCACATAATGGATGCGTTGTTTATCAGTGTCAACCAGCGTGCTAGGTTTTCTGCATTTTCGTCCACTTTTGTATAGGTAAATGCAATTATATCAAAGACAGAGTCCAGTATTATTTTAATAAAGACTCGTAGTCAATTTTTATAATGATTCATTCATTGTTCACTTTCCTTTTTCTTCGTTATAAATTCAAACACGACGTATAAGTGCAGGGTGAGGAAAGAATTTGCTATTAATAACAATTCTGCTGTTTTATGGACCACCGAAACTAATGTAAATATGATGTTTATTTAAAGTATTGATGAATCGCACAATAAGGTTGGACTAATTCAACGATTGAGCACATTCTAATTAAGTAACTCCATTAATTTTGATATTTTTCTTCAACGGATATCCTCTATAGTCCTTGACCATTCATGACAACCGGCGTTGAGATCACCAGCTATTATCATTGGTACTTTGTGAATTGTACACTTGCCATCAGACATGTGAGTAAGTAGTTAAACTCCTCTACTGTAGTGTTTGGCGATCAGTAGGAGCTGAAAATTCTACGTCCACCTAATTGAATTCATCAAAGCCATCATCGCTCGAGTCCGCGTATTGAGCAGGGCATGTCGTTTATAGTATTATTACTAATAACCAATTTTGATCACATACGTTTTTAAATATTCCAGATAGCCCTTCTTTTGTCCATTGTTCAATTAAATTAATAACTGGCGTTTCGTCACACTTGCACATAATGTTTATTTAAACTTAACATTTTAGATTAAGTTTTAGTGAAATCTGCATTGATGGAACTATGGAAGTAGAATCACTGGACTAGTATATGCTTTATTTTGTGTATGCATGTCTGGCTTTTATCTTCTGCACTGATAATTTCAGAACATTATTTATCATCCATTGCTCGACTTTACTAAGAGTAGCATTTGTGGCTTCCTTTAGGAGTTCTGTCGTGAAACTGGTCGTATAACTACCGGTATCCGAAAATGCTATGAGCTAGAAGCATGACCACTTTTTATCTTTTACTGTTACCGTAGTAACTTGTCGTACATATCATTTCATAACAGTGGGCCTAATTAGAGTCCTGAGACACTTCGTGGGTTACTGATTTACTTTGGTTTTTCCGATACAGTACTGTTCTTTCGATGACACTTCTAACGGTTTTTCCCTTTTCTAATCAATACCAAATTATTAATGTTCCACGTCCTAAAAAAGTGTCCTTCATAAATGAACGTGTTGAGTACGTCCAAGATTATCTTGGGTCTCTTGTATACTACCACTTTGAGAATAAGATCTTGAAGTCCATCTGGATCAGTCTAATTGCCACTCTGCAAAAAATTCCTAAATTTTTTGACCTCCGTCTCTAGCAACATAATCACCAAAAGATTTGGGAACAAGTCGTTTACTATGCTCTGCAAGCTTCTTGGTAATGAAAGTCCCGGTATTGTTTTTCTCCTCATAATTTTCTTGTTTACTATTTTCAATGGCAGTCCCCTAGGATCCAATTTTACGAGTTTTCAGAGGAATTTCCTGCACTTTTTTTGCCTGCGCTTAATGGCTATTTTTAAAGATTTCTTGGCAGCCTTGAGCGCCTCTAGCTCGTCTTTACAGTATTCTGTGCGTTTCCTTTGTCGGAACCTTTGGAGATTTCTTTTAGCAATATTATACTCTTTTCTGAGGCTTATAATTTTCATTAACCATTAATGTGCCGGTTTTTATTCCTTTATGATACTAGCCCATAGGCATAGCGCAGTTACATGCAGCTTCCAGAAAACTCGAAGGATTTCCGAGTGGTTTCCATTAACCTCGTTCTAAGTGTTGATTATTTTTTGAGGAAACGAATCAATATCTCGAAGTTGAATTTTCTTCAAGCCTACCTTTTTTTCTAACATATATTTCGAACAATTTATTGTTTAAGACTTCAAAATAGGTACAGCGGTGGTCGTTTAGTGTCTCCTCATCAAGTACTCTTCAATTCTTCATTATTTTTATCAAATATTGTGTCGCAAACGTAATGTCTATGTGTGACTGAGTACACATTATTGATATGATTATTTTTAGTTCTACCCCTTCATTCCTCGGAGTGAGACCTCGAATTTCTGCTATCTCTAATAAAGCTTTCTCTCTACGGCAGAAATCCAGCAGTCTCTAACAAATATCATTTTTCTTGTATTTTTTCTGATGCCATCATTTATTCTGTTAGGAATTCTATGAATACTTGTCATGTGCAGCTTGGTGAACAGTAGCAGCTGTAAATCGTAAAGTCTGTCAGTTCTACACATAAAAAGCCTTTGCCATTACCGATTTGCAACACATAGATCTCGTTGATGATACGTAGTGTGCTCCTTTTATTCAGGCTGGTTTTTGGATAAAGTTCAGTTCACTAAAAATTGCGATATATGAGTTGTATTCGGAGATGCTCTGCTTGAAAAGTATTTATACTCTTGCACTCACAATTAAGTTAATTCGAAAGCATCTAATCATTATTTCTGAACTTCATTTTATGTTTCTGATTTGTGGGTAGTGCTTTTTTTTACTAGCAATTCTCTAAAAACTACAGAATCCTTTGGATTTGCTCCGTTACTTGACTGCCAAATGACCAGCAATTCCGTATCTTCTACAGCAACTTCTCCTGCCCGGCTCCTTACAGGTGATTGACTCGTGACCGAATACAGATTACCAAAAGCATCTTGCCCTATTTTCGCATTCCCTTTTCCATCAGCAGACTAGGCCTACATATATATGACTCACTGAGCGTAGTTTTAAAGAAACATCTTCATTAACTAGGATAAGCATTGAATGACTTCCGCTGTAGGATTTCCTAACGTTTAGGGCACGTGACCTTCCTTCAACGCCGTTGTATTCTCGAGAAAATTCTTGGACGATGTCTTTCTTGACTGTAATGGTATCAAGATCGCACATCTGAACGAACTTGTTCCTCTCCATTCATTAAACGGTTGCATTTAATAAGGCTTTTGTACTTCTTTGCTGACCAGCTTGGCCGCGTTAGCATCATCGTTTATTTCGATAAGTAGGTCACCAATCCTTTTATTCATTTTTTTTCTGCTGGTAACGTTTACGTTCGCGCTGGACTTGACAGTTTTAGAACTTTAACAAAGGTTCCATCAACATTTTCAACCAATACTACAGGAGGAGTAGGTCTTTTTTGTGAGGAATGACTACGTAGAAGTTATTTCTGATCTTTCAGCTAATTTATTACTTATATTGTGTAACCTTAACCTCGCTATGACATTGGATCTTTATGGTTTGCATAGTTTAATGTAATACCAGCCATTATTGATAAGCAATATAGTATCAATACGATGAAGTCATGGTTGATATAAGTAATTATTATATTGTTTATATTAGGATTTTTGTATTATTTGTATTATCCGACCATATTTTAAATTTTTAATTGTATCTTCTTCTTCTCCTTCTGCCATACAGGATTAGAACTTATGTAATACAATCTTAACGTTACAGGTGTTCGATAAGAATCTGACAACGGAGAATTTTAGTGACAAAGTGAACTTATGGATAATAGTATCTTCCAGGTATTATTCGAGAACCGTTGTAATTTGGATCTGCATTGAAATTGGTCTCATATTATATTATTGAACTTTATATTATTATAATAATATTTCAACTGTAATATTTTTACTGACATATAAATAAATTTGACTATGTTGTGCGCATGAAGAGTATGACGATTATAAAACGCAATTAAAATTCACCATCCTATTCCCATTTTCGAGACGAGTTTCCTCATATTTCTGCATCATTCGAAGTCATAATTTTTTAGGGTAGGTTAGACATTAACATTAATGTTTATAATAATATACTTGTAGTAGTTGAACTATATTCTACTCATATTTACTAAAAGATTGCCAGTGTGGATCACAGGAAACATTCGGTTGGTTACATTGTTCATGGCTACCGGGAACCCTCCATCCAGTAGCCTGGCCTGTATTCCATCTAAATGCTTCACACTATATGTTTGCAACTTAAAAATAATCTTGAATACTAGTATATTTTCATTTTGTGGTAAGGTTCATGGAATCCATGAGTTAAACATCTATTTTCATCGATACTATATCTAATTTATTGTTACATTTATAATATATTATTGTCAAAACTTTGAACCAATCTCGAGCATAGTGGTTGGAAAAGCGTTGCATATATTATGATAAGTATCTCTCATTCCTTGTTTGAACTAAGTCAATAATTACGTAAGCTTACATATTGGCTAGTACATATTGAATGCGGTAGTTGCAAGCAATCTACTGAGATAAGCGAAGTTTCTCACTATAGGTATCCAGTGAATACATAGTCATACATTTGTATTATGCGAAAGTTATCTTCCATTAAATATGATTGGCTGGATTGAATTTGAAATTACTCTGAAATTCATCGTAGCATTATGACTGAACACGAAATATCTTTTGTAACAGTAGCCGGTGTAACAACAACGCGACAACATTTGTTAATTCTTGACATTTTTCAACTTTGGGCGGAGCAAGTATCTTGATGTTAATTGAATCCGGTGGTCTTATGTAATTTTGTTAATAAATACGTTGACATTAAAATTAAAATAAATACAAATAGAAATAAAATATAAAAATAATCAAAATAAATGATAATCACAGAGACGGATAACGGTTTATGGTCATGGTTACGATGTGATAACGAATTATGAAATACGCTGCGGTAACAATAAATAACAAATGTGATAACTGCCACTACGATAACATAATATGTTTTTTAGGGTAAAATTTGCGTAGGAATCGTGGTTTAACAGCTGAGGTAAAAATAAATCATAAAAAAATATAGTTAGCAGCTCAAACTTTAAATATTAGTTCGAGCACTGCCGATAAACAAAACAGGTAAAAATAATTTAATTACATTTACATAATCACATGTTATTAAAAATTATATATAACAACAAAAATTGTTTACAATAACACAACAATATTTAGGATTAATAAAATATGACAAAAAAAGATTAAAAAAAAACAAAGGTTATGTTGAGTTTGTGACAAGACAGGTTAGCCAACAGAGTTGATTTTTTTTATATTGTTTTCATTGTCTTCGCACTTTTTTCGTATCCAGCACAATAGTCAAATTTCTAGGTGCTAACGATTATTTGTATTTGTGAAGTCACATAACATGTTCTGAAGGCTTTGATTTCATAATTCATAACTGATATCACGATATTTCACAAAGCGTCTAAACGGCTTTGAAATCCTTCTAGACCAACCCAGCCATCATACACGTCTGCACCACCCACACCACCCGCAGAGACTTGTGTATGCAAATATCGCAATAACTCTTAAACGCTTGTTGTTGTAAGCTTTGTTTTTCCGATGACAGCGTAATATGGACACCACGACTATGTTTACTACATTTTGATAACAATCACTGTTCAAATCGGCTTCTCCATACCAAGACTATAAAACTAACTGTAGACAATGATACTTCAACGGTCTTGCCCGTTGCTTACACATCAGTCATCAGTGTCATGGGTGCAGGACTCCATGTGTTACTTTGGTTATCGTTATAGGATATGTTCATTACAAATAGTACTTGAGTTATTCGAAACCTTTCGAATCTCCATTGTTCATATTGGTCACACTGTCCTATCCGGAATGGCCACAATTGATGTAAAAGGTCATGAATTGGTTCTTAAGTACTACTTCCTGTAGTCCATTACGTGAGATTTGCCATTGCGATTGTTAGACGCGCATGTGAAGGACAAGTTATATGTATTGACAATCATCGTCAACATATTCGCGTTGTCTTTTTGTATGCAGTAATAAGTACGATCGTCAACTCTCAACTATAAATCGTATAAAGGGTATTGTAACCCTTTTTGTCTGACCATTCTGCACCACTCGAAACGACTCGTGTATGTAAATATTATCTCACGCATTCGACTCTTAACGTAAGTTTTGTTCTTGGTCCTCAGACGATCGCGTAAAATGGACAACGTGACAATTTTCCCTGCGTTCTTATGACTATCATTGGGCGAATCGGTGTGAATCCACAAAGAAAAGCACAGTTTGTCCGTAACTACTTCTCCATACCAAGCCTACAAATTCAGCTGAAGACAATGATATCTCAACGGTATTATCACTTAATGGTCGGCGTCTTGTGTTTAGGTTTAACATTATTCCGGTTACCGTTATAGAAAGGTTTATTACATATCGTTCGCTCGTAAATTGAAACCGTTTAAAACTTCGTTCTGCACACAGGTCAATTTCCGGAGTAATCACAGTTCATATTTAAGAAAGTAATTTTGGTCTCTAATTCTTTTCTCCGTTACGTATGATCTGCCGTTGAGATCGATAGACGCGCGAGTGAAGGGCAAATTAGGTATGTACTGTATTCATTGTCGACATCACGTTGATAACATATCGAGATTAAGGATATCATTAATATGGTTATGAGTTATTATTGTTCAAATTATTTTCTTCAGAAACAGCCCTTTTAGATAATATACAAATAAAAAATATCAAATACACTCTGGTGATACGCGTATTATATCATCGGAGTAATTATTGACAAAGAACACTCTTCATTGTTGATGTAACAGTTATTCACTGTATATTACGATAAGACTTTGACTGCAATATCTATCAGTGACCGGCCTCTCGTGATCGTTTCATTGCATTGATTTATACGAGACTCCACCTCTCCGATATCGTAAAAATGTATCATCTTCTGGATTGTATAATATTAGTTTATATTTTTTGTATATACTGTTTGACACACCACGCGGTCAATTATCTGTTCTTAAGTCGTGGATTCCTAAAAAGGTCGAGTGTTTCTGTGACTATTCTTTAATGAATATATCTTTACAAAAGAATTGTAAACTTTAATAAGTAATATATAAATGACTCATATGACTGTTTTAATTCAGACATGGTAGCGGTTTTACTGAAGTTTTCATAATAACCAGCTGAAAAATTTTAGTTTTTTAAATTATTCGTCAATAGTTAACGCATAGTGTGTTTAGGCGTTTTCCCTTGAATTCAATAATACATCTAGAATCCACTGGAAAATGTGTAAATGAAACCAATCTTCAGGCAGAGCTTTTGAGAAACATTTAAATGGATACATTTTTAATGGCTACGGGTAACTCTTCTTCTAGTAGTCTGGTCTGCATTCCATTCAAATACTTCAAAACTTATAATTTCATTATATTATACGTTCATTTTGATTTATGGTATGTTTTCATATTTTGGTTTATTTTGTTTATGAAATCATCCGGCAAATGAGAATTTTACTGCTGGTGCCCATGTGAATACTATGAATGACGGTTACGTCACAGGCTTCATTGTTTCACCAATTTGCATAGATGCGTTAGAACGGTTTAAGCAAATTGGACGTATGGCGTATGGTATCAACTAAGCTGTGTTAATTAACAACACTAAAATATTGTTGTAAAATATGAATTATGTATTTGTTCGTTCATTAATGTTCGAACTTATTGTGCTTGTGAAGGTGCAACAGAAATAAGTAGGCATCTATACAAAGTGTATATACATCTGCCTGGCATTAGAAAAATTTCAATAGACGTTTAAATTGATGTCTTAGACGGATAACTTATCAACAGAATATTGTCGGTCTTGTTAATCAGGTCTACTTTCAAAAAATGTATAAAATATTAGTCATCCGAATTCGTAAGTTAAGCATCTATGATCTATTGTCGTTTGTACTACATCACACTACACACATACCTATTGTTCGGAATTGGCGGGGTAAACGATAACTCGCTATCGCGAAGAACCGGTCCGCCGGCAATCGTGGACTTTTATATAAAAGTCCACCGCCTCGCCGCCGGCTCCTCGTCGCCTTTCGTCACCGACCGCAGTCGAGTTCGGTCGTTTTGTACCGCGTCCGAACTTACGTCGGTCTTGGCCGTGTGCGCTTTTCTGAACACGTCGCGTTTTGTGTGCGCTTTCCGGACGTTCGTCTAAACTTCATCGTGTGAAGTTCGTTGTCGCGACGCCGAAGTTATATATCTCGACGGTCGGTCGAGAGGTCGCGTCGACGACATTGGCCAAACGGACTGTTTGTGCCGGGTCGGGGGCAGTTGTCCGAAAATGATAACAGATATGAGATCGAAAATGGCGGCGTCGAATTCGTACCAACATAACATTTTCAAAAATTTAAAGACCAATGTTTTTTTTTCCTTTTGAACGTATACTGTTTTGCTATATGATAAAAGTTTTATTATGATATTAACAGAGGATAATAATTATATTTGTTTATGTTATAGTCTATAGAGTATTTGGAATTTTGTAGTGTGTTGTGAAACGTAAATATAATTTTGTGAGCAACGGTTGGCAGTACTTTGTCGAGTTCAAACCTTTATCAATCTCAAATCTGTTATCATTTTCGGACAACTGCCATTGACCGGTTTGTGTCTACGACGTTTGCTGTGCGTCGTACTATTTCGTCTTGATTCTTCGTTCTCGACGTTAACGTGTTTTGTTCTTCGCGCGCGTTCGTTGTCGTGTAGCGACAATTATTTATTCGTCGCCCATACTCGTGCGTTTCGATCTGTTCTAATCGTACGTGCGGTACCTACGCCATCATCGTTACCACGGCCCATAATCGTAACATATATTTATTATATTATTTGTCGCGTCACAATTGTGAACTATTATTATAATTTTATTTAGTGGTTTTTTTTTTTTTTTTATACTTGGGCTCCCATTATCCGTTATTTGTACTCGACATTTACATCGTTGATATTTGTTAATATTATATTTATACGGTCGTTAATTCCACGTACTTGTCTAATTACGGTGTTGCCTATTCTATCGAGTTACCCATTCCTATACACCCCACGAGTCTAAGCCGACAACCGCCAAATTATTGTAGGATCGGTTTAGGCGAAAACACATATTTTACAAAAACATAACAGAAATTCAAGTCTTGTTATATGCCATGATAATCTCTCATTCTTTATTTGTTGGACTAATTTACCAATTATGACAGCTACTGCATTGACTTGTGTACGTACTGATTACCGTAATTTAAAGCCATTTATTTTTCTGTTGAGGAAGCCGTGTTATGGTCCGACATCGACTCGAAAACAGTTGGTAATTAATTGCTTGTCAAACACGTTAAATGTTGCTTGTATCTAGATGTTGTTTGAATTCAATGAGCCTTGTGTGATTTTGTTAACAAGCACGTCGATATTAAAATAATCAAAATAAATGATAAACACCGAGACAGCGTGATAATAGATTTAGGTGGTTGTTACGATATGATACGTATTTATAGAATTCGCTGCAGTGACAATAAAAAAAAATCATGATAACTGATAATGCGAGACATAAAATGGTCCCTAGGAGAAATGTACACGCAAAACGCATAATCACGTCGTTTAATGGCTGACGTAAAAATAAAATACAAGTAAGAAAGTTGGACAGTTCGAAGTATAAATTTGTTAGAACACTATCAATAAACAAAACACGTAGTATTATAGTATGATTAAGTGCTCAATCACTGGGTTGATGACTATTCCATTTCTGAAATGTAGACTTTAATAATAATAATAATAATAATAATAATAATACGCAAAACAATACTAAGGTCAATAATAGCTACTGTATACCAAAAAATAATTTAATCACATTCACGTGATATTACAAATATATAAAATAAAAATAAAAAAATTGCTCACAATAATACCACAAAATATAAGTCTTAATAAATGACAAAGAAAAACACTGTGTTCGTTGCAGTTCAGGAAAGACATACATTTCAAATCTGTAGAATCTCATATTGTCTTCTCGTATCTGGTAGTAAGCACGGTCGTCAGATCTCAAGTATTATGCATATAAATGGTTTTGTAATCCGTGTAAAATGATTCAATCGTCATATACTCGTACGTCTACACCACTCGCACTACTCTCAATGATAAATGTGTGTTTCATGCACCCGACTCTTATTGTAAGTTTTGTTCTCGATCCATTGAAAACCGCACAATGTGGACATTGCGAATCGCTTTACTGCACTTTATTAACAATCTGGTCGAATCGTTGGAAATCCACGAAGAAATACATTGAATGTCTGTAACGGCTTCTCCATATGGGGACAACAAAATTAACTGTGGACTATGATCATTAAACGGTCTTACTGTCAATTACTCGTCGGCATTATGTGTTCAGGACTCTGCGTCCTTTATTCTGATTATTGTTACAGGTCAAATATTGTAGGTTAATCGAAGTCGTTGGATCTCTATTCTATGATAGTAATCAATAACGTTCACTATCCGTATTGCCCGTAATCCTTGTTAAAAGACGCGTGGACTGTTAGTTTGAATCGGTTGAAATTTTGATTTTACGTTTATTAAAAGTTTTGAAACAGAGGTTGTAGGAAACTTTTAGTTAGATAAATTGTTCGTGGCTACTGAGAACCATTCCTCCAATAGTCTTGTATGCATACCATCTATATGCTTCACGTTATATGTTTTTAACATGACAAACATTCGCTTTGATTCCTATTATGTCTACATTTTTTGGTTTATTTTTCTTATAATTTAAGGATCCATTTCTATGGTACTATATCTAATCCATTATATTTAGAAAAGGTCTTAACAGTCTCGTTGATATGGGTTGTCATAGCTTTGTCATGCATTTTTCGCAATGCTAATAAGTTTTAATTGTTGTTATTGTCGCTCATTTTTTTTCGTTTTTGTTATAATGTTCTATTAGTGCTTAGTAGTTTTCGCGATTACAGTGAGACCGATCATAGGCTATTACATTAGCCTTATGGTACGCTGGCCACCCAACTATGAAATAATTTCCGCTACTGATCACACTTCTTTTAAGTTAAATAATAGGTATTGTAATTCATGTTATACAGGTAAGTATCGTCGAATTTCTTACATTCGATTGTTTTATCAATGTCGCAGCGACACTTACGCACGTCGTCTTCATATTATCGGTCACCGGTACGCAGGGGCGTCTTCAGGTCAGTTTTATGGGGGGGGGGGGCGATTTTCTAGATGAAAGAATACGTGTATATATGTCGTTTTGATACTATGAGTGTTAGAAAAACTAGTATATTTTAATAGTATTTTTCCTCATAGTGGTCGGTAAGCTCATGGGGAGGGGCGATCGCCCCCATCGCCCCCCCTCAAGGACGCGCCTGCCGGTACGTTGCGCTTACTGTTGCTACGCAGGCAATAACAGCATTATGATAATCCAACTCAATCCGTGTTTTGTAATTCTACCCTTCGGTGATAATATTTACACCGCATATTACGGTATTTGTTCTCAAATGATTTCAGTGATTTAGAGTGGTTGTGTTGTTCTGAGCTGGCGTAACATCGTGGCCACACGTCCACCGATCGTTGCTGTGTGTCCCGTTGCTAAACCCACGGGTTAGGTTGCATGCGTGAGTTTAACGTCGGCAAATTTTTAAAGAAGTAATATTGGTTGACCAAACCTTAGTTCCAGGACCGACGGGGTCTGGTAGTACATATAGTCATATATGTTCAGTTCATTATTCATTTTTCTCGTTAATTTTTTCCTTTGTCAGTTACTTTAATTTTTAGTAATAGGGTAACATGTAATTGCAGTCAAACAGTAGTAGTCATTTTTGCTATAATTTTATAAAACTATTTTATTATATATATTTTTTTTATCTTGTATACAAACGACTCTTTTATTAAACAATATTGTAAAATACAAACAATTTTTTATAATTTTCATATTTTCTTGATTATATGCGAGAGATCAATCTCGATTTAAATCAACCGGTCAATCATTGTGCGCACGACGTATATGATTGGTATCTCCCATGCCTTGTTTTCAATAATCCAGTACTGAATGTCAGCTATCATTTTGCTTTGTATGTGTTGAATGCAGTAATTGAATGTTACCCATTTATGTAGATCAACGTATGCTCTTACTATACATTTGTAACCGGTACCTAGCCACACATTGGCTTCATTTGGAAATTTTTTCTAATCAGACGTGACTGACTGCTTTCAAATATAAAAATACTTTGAAATCCATTTCAGCTTTATAATGGAACTCGAAATATTTCCTATAATATTATCTAGTGTAACACGGTTAGAGAAGGATGATGCGACAATATTTGTTAAATGCTTGCGTAATTCTTGTCATTTTCAGTACTAATTGACGTACGACGAACAATCTTGATCTTGATGTTATTTGAATCCAATGGCCTTGTATAATTTTGTTAACAAGCACGTTTATATTTAAAATATACAAAAATAATTAAAATAATTGACGTACACGGAAACAGCGCGATAACAAATTATGGTTACGACGTGATAACGAATTGTGGAATCCACCACAGTGATAATGAAAAAAGTGTGATAACTGATAATGTGAAGACGTAATATAATCATTAGAAAAAAATCTGCACGCGAACAGTCAAATTTCGTGGTTTAACGGCCAACGGAAAAATTAAATGCAAAAACACAAATTTAGTCCTTTCTAAATTTAAATTAGTTCGAGAACTACCATTAAACAAAACACGTAGTAATATTATATATTAAATCATTGGGTTAACAAATTCAACTATCCCACTTCTAAAATGTATACTTTATAAGCAATAAAATATAGGTAGGTATATTAAAAACAATACTATGGTCAGGAATGGCTACTGTATGACAGGAAATAATTTAATTACATCCACATGAAAAGAGTATAAAACATATGTATATAAATCCATATTAGGAAAGAGTATATAACATTAATAAATAATTTCTTACAAAAATAACACAAGAGTTTTAAGATAGATAAATGACAACAAAAAAAAAAAAAATTACAAAAGAACAACATAGATTATCAATAAGTTTATAGCAATACAGAGTAGTAAACAAAGTCATTACAAATTTTAAGTCTGCAGAATTTTATATTGTTTTCAGTCTTCGCGTTCTCTTCTCGAATCCAGTGGCGAGCACAATCGCCAAATTTCAAGTATACCGCGTATAAAGAGTTTTTAAGCCTTTTAGACTGGCCCTTCTGCACCGCCCGCACCACCCGCAACAATTTGTATATTACAATAATTCTCAAGCACTCGTTGACGTAAGCTTCGTCTTTAGAACCACCGCGTAATGTGGGCACCGCGACTCTGTTTGCTGCATTTTGATAATCACTGGTCGAATCGACTTCTCTATATTAGCTCTGGACAATGATATTTCAACGGTTTTGCCCGTCATTTACTTGTTAGTATCATGTGTTCAGGACTCCACATCCGTTATTCTGGTTACCGTTACAGGACAGAATCATTACATACCTTACGCGCGTGAGTCGAAACAAATGCTCGTTAATAATCCGACAGCGTTACAATGTAAGTACGAAAGAGTTCCATACTGGACGATAAACGGCAAAAATAAAGACTTTTGTGTTTGTATTTGATTCAAATTTTCTTAATGAACGGTTTTTTCGGATTATATACAAACAGTGTCAAATACTCATTGGTACGATGGTACGTGTATCACACGATTGGTTTTATACCTTTTTTTGAGATAATATATGGGTCAACTAGTTTTCCAATGCGCGTTATTGGCTACTCCACAATCACACTTTTCCGAGTTAATTTCTTTAGTGAAACATCTTGTGAAAACATTGTGAGAACATTCTTAAAAAATCACGCCGTGTGACATGGTGTACGTGTGTTACCGTCGCCGCGAGTTCACGAACGTATTCTATACGTCTTAAACGCATCTACCACCGTCCAACTTTTAAATTTTCCTCAGTCTTTTTATGCCTGTTAAAAATCTACTAAATTCAGTCTAACTGTTTTTTGTTATTATTTTTTTATTGCTTGCTTTCCTTAATAAATTTATTATTGGTGTTTCTGTGTATTAATTCTATCTATTTTACGTACACTAAATATCACCTTTCTTGATTTGTACGGAATATGTTTAATGTTGTCCGTTCCTTCTGGGATATTTTAGTTCCGGGTACAGTTTTATCCTTTTAGATTTCATTAAACTCTTAATTTCTATGACTTTTAATTCATTCCATTACGTTTTACAATTTTTCCTGATATATTTTCCTTTATTTTTTATGTTTTCAGCAGCAAAACAAAAAAGGTATACTCGTGATTTAAAACGGGTTCGTGCAATATTTTCTGTCATAAAGTTTATTGTTAACCTTGGGTTATTTTTGTATTTAGTCAACATAATTTTTAGGTATGTGTCAAACAACCATCAAATTTGAATAATTCGATTTTTGGCTTCGAACTAAACGACTATTTACCAAATGGTATTTAAACACGGATTTAGCTAGAGGACGTGCCACTACTGTATGATTTTCGTAGAATATTGACAGTTGCCATAATTTTATCGACTATTAGCGTTCGATTTTTTCGAATTCGTTAGCGTGATTTAGTTCTACAAGCGAATCAATAATAAAATATTGCTGTGATTAATGACTAATGAGTGTATAACGGATGAGACGCGGCTAAAAATTCTGGCTTTTTTCTTTTCTGCGACTTTTCGCGACGGAGAATACGAGTAAATCAGATACTGGTAACGCATAAGGCGTGTTCGTGTCAACTTATGTGAAGCGATCTCCGTACTGGTCTTCTATGACATTCTTCTTGTCGTTACCGTTGAGTCGAAATTGAAAACAATTGTAAATTCAAGAAATAAATGTCATTATAACAACTCCGAACAAGTATTAGACGGTGATTTACCGATGACTTTTAAAAATATCAACCGAAATATAAAAACGTATAAATTAATTACGTTAATTTGGGGTTAAAACAGTGACATCAGGAAAGATACATTCATTCAATGACAACAAACAACAAATATTGTCAGATTATAAGATGTGGACTGCATTAAAAGGAAATAAAACAAAACGATGTAAATACTTATTACTTTAATAGAATAATTATGTATAATATATAACAATGAGTTCGGTGGTCACAGAAAGGCGAACGCAAATGTGACGCATGTATAATAAACCGTTTAGCGCAAAAGCACATCGATCTTGACACACGCGTATAAACAACGGCAGAAATGTATTATGACATTTACACGCGCTTGTAAAAAAAAAAAAAAAAAATATTGAATTTTTCAGCGGATGCGGATGCGGATAGGCGATTGGACAGTAGTGCAACTGGGGACACGATACACAGAACGCGTATAAACCGGGAGTATATGGTACAGAATAATCATAGTGGTAAATTTTTTTTTGAAATCACTGATTACCTATAAAAGCATTTCTAAAACACAATTCTTTACGAATTTTGTGTTCACTAAATAGTTTTGATATAACAAAGGTTTCAAAATTTTTTTCCCCTAAATTAAAGATTAAAATGTTCACGATTTCACTATTTCTTTTAAACATTTTTAAAAAATTACGACACAAACGTGAAGGAAATAAATTCTAGTTCAGTACGAAACAAATTTAAGTACTATTCAAACTTTACTATCTACTTACCACACCATCGTGAACGAATTATTTTTACTCGACCATTTTTTTTTTCTTTATTGTTCATTGAATCGTGTAAATTGTTTCTTATTCTTCGCCACGTAATATTGTAAAATACGTTAAGAATAATAGTTATTAAATAAGTTTCCTTTTTCCTGGACAAAACAATTTTTAACTATTAAACACGAGTACTGCAGGCTGGCACGCCAACGCCAACAAAAACTAATTCGATATTACTCAAAGACGTTCTTATAGTAACTTTACGGGCTACACATTACATTTCCATACAAATACTATGAGCGACTGATAAGCCAAAATTATTATAACTCTATCTATTCATAGAGATCGGATAAATTAAATATAAGACATACGATCACCGTGACTCGATCTTGTTCTTTTGTAAGCGCCGTGCGTCTAACTGAAATGAATCGTTGTCAAATCCACTATGGTCTCTGTGAAATATTGTCACTGTGGTATTCCGCCTTTCTCGAATACCGCAATAACAAACCATTTCTCTAGGTATAGTTGGTCGTCCGGAGTGACTTGCTGAAACGATGAAAACGATTCGGATATAATCCACGTAACGCCTCGAATATTGTAGGTTCAGAACGGAGAAAACAAATTCAAAATTATTTAAATGACGGAACGAATGAATGGACGTATTACGAAACACAAATAAATGTAATTTAAAAAGAATGAGTGACATTGTGAATACAATTTTAGAATAACAATGAAAGATATAAAAATAAATAAATAATAAACATACACAATATAATATTATTTTCAGCCAAATACGAAGAAAACAGTTTGAAGACGGCCATCTTATTTTTCGTTATAATATAATTACGTATATTACCTAATAGGTACATAATAGCCAAAAGGTTATAAAATATGAAAATTGTTCGGTTTTTATTATTATTATTATTATTATTATTAATAAAATTTGTTAAATACAAATATTCTCAACAATTACATAATATAACCATATAACAAAAATATACAAATTGAAAAATAAATTATAAACCCAAACAGATTTAAGAAGAAAATGACAAAGGATAACAGGATGAAAACGGGCTGAAAAAATGGATTTGGAGTTAAAATGATCGTTGAGCAAGTTAACGTGTTGAGAAAACTATCTTTATGTATAAACCAGTAAAGCGGGAAGTATAACGTAAATTGTTTGAGTTAAAGGATGAACAAATTATAATATTCTATGAGTGAAGAGTAAAAAAACAAAGTTGCGAAATGTTGAGTGGAAATTTAAATTTTAAAATGGGCTATTAAATTAGGTATGTGAACAGAGTCCAAGGAGCCAAGGATATCAATGAAGATTGCAACAAAGGACTGATGATGATTAAATGATTGATATATTTAACCGGTGAAATTACCAAGTCAGTTTAAAAACCTTTTACCCAGGTTCGGCTTGATGGCGATGTGAACCGTACAATCGCACGGGTCGCCGCGGAACATTAGGCCCCAACAAAAAGTGATTTTCTAAACCAAGAAAATTAAGGAGGCCCTAATACGTATATTATTGTTTGTACATTAATTTGTATTGACAATATAGATTGAATTATTATTCCAAGTAAAAAATATAATAGGTTCAACATATTATTGTGTATACAAAATACATATTTATCTTTTAAAATGCGATGGCCTGTCATGTCGGTCCGTTTAAGCGTGAGACAATCTAATATTATAGTTCACAATTAATAATTAGTGTAGCCTTTAAACACGCAATAATAAATCAAATAAAAATTGCAAAATATTATTCTACTTTTTCTTGGCACTACGTCAGACATTAGGTAATCATCATATTAGTTATACATGTAGTTTTACGTTTTGTTGATGTAGAAAGTAATGTAATTAAAATTTAAGAGAAACGTATGAAAAAGTTACTAGTATACTACTAATAAAGGTTTGTACGATTAAATTATAAATTTGTTGTATGGAGAAGTTCTATCATCTCTATCTCAGATCGTAAAAGCTAAGGCTATGACAATGGCACAAATATAAAAGAGAATATCAAGAAGTAAAATCTCATATACTGCGAAAACATTCAAAAACAATTTCTACTCCTTGTAGTAGTTATAACTTAAATTTAATTTTAGGTAAAATCGCTAAATCATTAGTTCGTGCTGTATCATTCTTTGAAACCTTATAAAAAGTAATAAAATGAATGAGTTTTTATTCCCTTTTCTCAATTAATGTATCTATAATTATTAATTATTATTTATTTATACATTTTTAATGACTTTTATAATAATTAATTTTAAATAATCTAATTCGATATATTTTTGTGTATAACTTCAATACTTCATGATTTATTATTAATTATGACAATGTCAACCGTCGAAGGTCTTTAGCAAATTGCTGCTTCTAAACTTTCGAATTAAATGAAAAACGAAATGAATTGTTCACTCGTTTTGTAAGTATGATTATATATTTACACATATATAGATATCGACGATATTGTATACTATTTTTGACATTCTGTTCTTATTTTTTTTTTCAATTTTACGAAAAAATTTAATTGTGTTTTATATTTTTATAAAATGTGTAGATCCGAGTCTTTTCTTTTTCTTATTATTTCGAATTTCGTTTTAAAAATTAGTAAGCACAAAAGTGACCGTTCAGAAGGGGGCCTCCACCCCTGCCCTATCTTGGATATGCCCACGTTTACAATAAAATACTGAGCCAAATAATATTCTGCCTAATGACTGTTCAACATTTGAAGCTTTACAGTTTATTTTCGAGAATAATCTTTCGAAAATATTTCAACATTTTATAATTACGCCTAAAATATTATTATTAACTATACCAGTAAGCAGTAACTGCAGCAGCAGCGAAAAGGCCACTCTCAAAGTCGAACATTTCTTATTTATTCCCATAGCACAAGGCACACCCCACGCATGTTCATAGCCTCGTAATTTTCCACGCCGACACTACTCCTACCTCTTCTAAATGCGTAAAGATTGTTGGAAACATGTACATAATAATTATTATAACTGTATCGTGGAGTTTGTAGAATTTTCCTTCGGCTTCTTCCAAGCGCGGATCCAGAAATCACAGAAGGGAGCTACACAGAAGGGGGGGGCTATACGATGATCAGCTACCTAAAATTATACCTATTTAGATAGTTATATGTATAATTTTTAAGCAATGACTACAGCTCAAGGGGGGCTAAAGCCCCTTAGCCCCCCCTTGGATCCGCGCCTGGCTTTTTCTGTATTTTTCTAGTTCATCAGACCGTGGCTTTTCTGCGGACTTTTTCTCTATTCTAGGTATATTAGTTAAATTATTTTACGTTGTTTCAAAGTGCTTTACATGTTCAAAAGTTGGAGTTTGATATTGCCTGCATACTGATCTCATTATCATCTTGGACGTCCTTTTTGTAGTAATCATTAAATTATGGATCCGAGAAAGTATGGTAATTGCAGAAAAAACGCGCTTGACATTAAAGTCGACTTTATAATCATGGCAACCAAACGCTTTGACCAGCACTGCTTACTTTTCCACGGCTATACTATTATAAGTAGCACAATACGGGTATAAATTATTGTTATATGGCAGAAAGTTGCACGCTCTAGTATATATGCGAAGCCAGGTGATATAAAGAATATGCAACGCTCTGTAAAATTAAGGGGTTTTCAAACCCTAAATACACGATCAAAGTGATGACGTTATTATTATTTTTTTAAACATTTTTTATATATTACAATACATACGTAAATAAAAAAAATTTAAAAGTACCAAAAATATGTTCAACATTTATTATTTACTCATCCTAACATCGTAAACGAATTGTTTTTATTGTAATACGATAAGACTAAAATGTTCGTTGAAGTTAAGAGAATATAATTTGGGATACATACAAATCTAATTTCTCGACCAATTTTAAAAAAATTGATTAAAATTGTTGATTGTATCGCATAAAGTTGCTTATTCATTATTCTTTATTGTGTCAATGTTATAATATACATTATGAATAAGTTCTCTAGTTTCTGGGCAGAACAATTTGCAGCACTTAAACTCGAGGGCTGCAGCAGTTTTGCTCCATCAATGCACGTTAAAACTATTTCATAACTATTACTAACGATGTCCTTAATAACTTTACGAGCAACATTGCCATATAAATACTATTAGCGATTGATAATCGAAATTTATTCCAACTTAACGTAGTTATAGAATGTCGATAAACTAAATCTAGGACATACCATCACCGTGACTAAAAAATAATAATTCAGTATGTACCAAATGTTCAAAGTTCATAATTTTCCCATCATAACTCTTTAGACAAATTATTTTTATTGTACTACTAAAACGTTTATTGAAGTTTAGGGAATATAATTTAGGTTACTTACAAGCCCAATTCATGACCAATTTTTTTTATAAATTTATTGTAATTGTTTATTGTATCGTATAAAGTTCTTAATTTATTATTCTTTGCCACGTCAGTATTAAAATATACGATATTAATAATTATTGAATAAGTTTCCTACGGTTGAAAAGTCAAACTTATTCTACTTTAACGTAGTTATAGAGTGCGGATAAACTAAATCTAGGACATACCATCACCGTGACTCGATCTTGTTCTTTCGTAAGCGCCGTGCGTCTAACTGAAATGGATCGTTGACGAATTCGCGATGCTCTCTGTAGAATATATTTCATCTGTCTCGATTAACATACCGCTGCTGTAGGTAAAGTTGATGCGGAGTGCATTGCTGAAACGACAAAAACAAATTCAGATGTAATCCATTAAACACCTTGAATATTGTACAATCATAACGAAGAAAAGAAATTTAGAATTATGTAAATGACGAAATAAATGAACGAAAAAATTACTAAAAACAAATAAATAAAATTCAGAACAATTCAAAAAGAATGAGTGACATTGTGAATAAAATTTTAGAATAACAAAAAGAGATATAAAATAAATAAACAATAAACATACACATTATAATATTTTTATCAGCCAAATACGAAGAAAACAGATTTAAAACGGTTATCGTAGTTTTCCTTATAATATAAATATGATCTTATACATAATAACCAGTCTAATACATATAGATTTTTCGAAATTGTGATTATAAAATATTTACAAGTATTACACAAAATTCAATTAGCTTTAATTCTAAATGCTTTTGGAACTTTTATAATTGACTAAAATCGTTAATGAAGTTGCCTGTGTTTAAATCATAACTTAAAGAAAAAGCTATATTGGACATTATTAATATTGTAAAAATTATTTAAATATCATTTTTCAAACGATTACCATTTTTAATTTAATAATATTTTATCATGACTTAACTAAGTCAACCACCAAATTCTGATGGTTTACCTGCTAGAATTTTTAAATAATGTGCATTTGTAATCTATTATAACTAATTTATTTAACAAATCATTAAAAATAAGAAGTTTTCCTGACAAATGGAAATTTTCAATTTTGACTTCCCTTTTTAAAAATGGTGAAAAATCATTGGTATAATAATAGTAATAGCAATATAATAATAATAATAATAATAATAATAATAATAATAATAATAATAATAATAATAATAATAATAATAATAATAATAATAATAATAATAATAATAATAATAATAATAATAATAATAATAATAATAATAATAATAATAATAATAATAATAATAATAATAATAATAATAATAATAATAATAATAATAATAATAATAATAATAATAATAATAATAATAATAATAATACTGTAAAAATTGTAGTGTTCTATTATAGTATAGTGATTATCATGTGAATATATTGGAAACAGTAACAATAATATTAATAAAACTTTAAAACACTCAAAATATCTTTTACTTGCGGACGACACGAACAGTATACAGATTATGAATGTTACGAAGTTGCTATAAAACATCAGGATGATTTGAATAAAATGAATGAACAATGAACAATGAATAATAATTAATGAAAATAAGATTTCATTGAATATCAATAAATGTTTTTTTATTTTATTATCTTTAAAAAGAAAAATCCACGTTAATTTAGAATATGCATCAAATAATTTAAACTTAACGAGTAAAAATATTATTAGAGATCTGGTGGTTTTCGGTTATAAACTTTCCTTTATCATATTGAATGCATTAAAATAAATCATATATGAAATTATGATTCTTCAAACGTATACTTACTGTATCTAGTTAATATTTTATTTTTTAAATTCAACTTCATAGTATGTACAAATGTGTATTAAATTATATTTTAATTTTGATTTTGTTTATTTACTATATCTAAAAACGGTGTACTTTATATAATCAGTTTATATATCTTGTTCCTCTACTAAATATAATTTTAATTTATATTATTGTAATTAAAATTTTTCGGTGAATAAAGATTATTATTATTACTTATATAGTTTATAATATGTTGTTTTTGAAATGTATTATTTTATAATACTTTACTATCATTTCTATTTTTTATAATAAGTTCCTACATTTTAAATCTAAAGTTATTTATTAATTGGTATTTGCCATGCCAATATTTTAATATAAGTCATGATTTATGAATAATTATTAATAAATAATTTCCCGAATTTCTGGGCAAAACAATTTTCAGCCTTTGAATACGAGGACTGCACGATTAGGTTTCAAGCAGGCCATTTTGAAATTTCACCAGGCCATATAAAAGTAGATATATAGGCACTCATTATCCTGCTTTAAATTTTGTCCACAGATCATGAATAGCAATCAACATAAACATAGTAATAGGTAACTATAATAAGAAAAAACTAAAAAAAAACTAAATAATCGATTATTTTACCTGTGAAAACCAATAAGTAATGCGTAAAAAGCTTGAATATGACAAATGCAGCAAAAAAAAAAAAAAAAATAGAAGAAAAAAAAGCGTATAATATTTAAATTCTTATTTTATATTTAAAACTTTTGCATAAGCATAAAGCTCTAAAAAAAATGTATTGTATTTTAAATATGTGGAAACCGGCAATTTTTAATTAAGTTTAGCAAATACATATGTACGCATATATAGCTTTTTCTATTAACTTCTTTTTTATCAACATTAAGTACCATTACCGAAGCAAGCCAATCGGGACTGTATTAAAATTAAGGGGTGCAACCGCACACCCTGCTACCCCCCCCAAAATGACGCCCCTGATGTGGCGGCAGATAGGGAGTGGGGACGCCAGACGGCGGGAGCGCACAACACGTGTGCCGTATCAAAAATACAGAAATTATATGTTAATTAATGATACGAATATCAATAAATTACGCATATATAAACCTTCTTCTGTTAATTGTCTATCTAACAGTGTAAACCGCATCGAAATCCGTTCAGCCGTTTTGGAGTTTATCCCGAACAAAAAAAAAAAAAAGCGAATTAATTTCCCTAATAGCACTGGGAGTCCCGGAGGCATATGGGAGTCTCCCAGTCAGTGCCGTCATTTGGTGGGGGGCAGGGTGGGCATTTGTCCCCCCTTGTTAACAGTGGGCCAACATGATTTGTGCCGAGATGATGTTAAATAATAGTTATTCTAACCAAATCTGTAGCTAAAGGTTGTGTGACCAAGGCGGCGAGAAAGATAGGAAGAAACTAAACAAGATGCTCAGAACTGGTCACAAAACGTCATTACTAACATGTTTAATGTCACGACAAGGGAAACTTCAAAACTTGAATCTCATATGTACTATATATAGTTTTTTATGATACGTTTAAACGTATATTAATTAATATAGCTGCTATGGTTGCACACCTGCACATTTATAGTATATATATGTATTCTCTCTGACTATTAGTAACATTAAGGTTATGTCGCTATTATATTATATTGTTCTTATCCTGTTTCTCTCTATGTATGCATGTTTTCTGTTCATCAACTTTCTTTAAAAATATACGATTCATATAATACAATAAAACTCTCGGTGTAACTTTCTATCACCCAAAAAAAGTACGTAGTAACGGTTACTACAATAGCTGACAAAGTAATGAATTTCCTCCCCCTACCCCACCCCAAATAAATAATAAAAAATATCGGGTGATTCGTGCCCATGATAACGAAAATATCAAAATTATGTAAAACAGAAATCGTATTGAGCTAAATGTAAGTGGAAAATAGTTAAATGGGCCGGTTAAACCTTTTGCCTCCCCCTTTCGAAAACTGAAATGACGCCACTGCTCCCAGTACCTTCCCAAATAGGAGTAGAATATTAGAGTCCAAAGGAGATCCGAGGGAGTAGGTACTAAAATTGCTCATTATGATCCAGTTTTGTTCCTAATATGGAGTACGGTATGGGATTCCACAGGACTTCCAAGGGAGTACTAAACGTGTTCTTAATTATCCGGTATTATTCCCAATTAGGAATACTGAATTGGAGTTTACTGGAACTCCAAGGGAGTACTAAATTGGCTCATTATAATTCAATGTTAATTTACATATCAATATTATAATATGATTATAAATCATATATTAATATATTAGTTAATTTGATTGGGTACTTAGTAACATATTCAGTAATATACTTACATACTTATACTTATATTATTAGGAACTAACCTGGAGTCCAAGTTGTATGTTCCCGAAGAGTCCCACTTTGGAGCTCCATAGGATAGGCTATTCGGATCATTGGAGGAGCATCCCTGGAGTGAAAAAAACACTCCGTAGGATCTCCCTAGGACTCCTTGTGCTATTAGGGTTTATACCATGTATTGATATTGATTTGTATTAGTTAATATGTGGTTATCTACTCAAGGGCGGATACAAGGGGGGCAGTGAGGGCAATTGCCCCCCCGTTCACAAAAAAAGTATCATATATTTCATTTGTAATTTTTTTTTTTGACCCGTCTAAATGTATATTGTACCCTAATAGCACAAGGAGTCCTAGGGAGATCCTACGGAGTGTTTTTTTCACTCCAGGGATGCTCCTCCAATGATCCGAATAGCCTATCCTATGGAGCTCCAAAGTGGGACTCTTCGGGAACATACAACTTGGACTCCAGGTTAGTTCCTAATAATATAAGTAAGTATATGTAAGTATATTACTGAATATGTTACTAAATACCCAATCAAATTAACTAATATATTAATATATGATTTATAATCATATAATATTGATACGTAAATTAACATTGAATTATAATGAGCCAATTTAGTACTCCCTTGGAGTTCCAGTAAACTCCAATTCAGTATTCCTAATTGGGAATAATACCGGATAATTAAGAACACGTTTAGTACTCCCTTGGAAGTCCTGTGGAATCCCATACCGTACTCCATATTAGGAACAAAACTGGACTTTAATGAGCAATTTTAGTACTCCCTCGGATCTCCTTTGGACTCTAATAGTCTACTCCTATTTGGGAAGGTACTGGGAGACTCCCGTATGCCTCCGGGACTCCCAGTGCTATTAGGGTATGCGTTATATTCTTTTACTGCTATATTCTTCTATACTATTACTATTATCTAAAAATTATTTTCAAAAAATAAAAGAAAAAAGGATTTTATAATTTAAAATATTTTATTCATAATATTATTATGTATAATCATACTAATTTATTAAATATTATAATTAATTTTTTTTTAATAAATATAGCATATTAATGTAGGTACAGTAAAATTGTGTCTATTACAGTTGTTCTTCCTTACCTAGAAAATCAACGAATTTTTTTTTTTTTAAATAGATGATGACCCTTTTTTTAGTTGATAACTAACAAATTGCCCCCCTCCCGTTTAGGACCACTATATCCGCCCTTGTATCTACTCAGTAACACCCACCCACCCCTAGGAATTTTACTAGGGGCGGTTGCCCCCAGTGGTTGACTTGAGGGGGGACTGAGTACCCCTTCTATTTTTTCAGATATTTGAGCGTACCTACCTCTACTATTTTTTCAAAGAGGAACGTGGGGGACGGTCAGTGCTTGATTTGGGTGACCGAGTACATCAACTAATTTTCTGGATATTCTAGCGTACCCCTACTTTTTAAAAGAGAACGCATGGGACGGGTTTTTATTTAATTTTATATTTTTATAAAGTTGCTTGACTTAAATTTTTGTATTAAACATTGTATAGAGTTCACAAAATGTTCTAATATTTACAAAATGTATTGATATCAGATATCTCATATCTCATACGTGATAACTGATAAGTAGCCATCAATGATAACCATTCGTTATCTATAAATTCGGGTACTTTAATAATTATTATATTCCTTATTCTGTTTTGTTATGATACGTTATTATGGTTTTACATTAATGCTTCTTAGGGGATCGTGAAAGGGGGTGTGTGGGGGGCGAAGCTTCTCGCGGTAATGTGAGGGATATTAAAATGCTAGGGACGCTACTCTTTAAAAAGTAGCTAGAATACCTCTACTACTTTTTTCCCAAGTCAAGCACTGGTTACCCCAAAAAGTCTCCTTCGCCACGCCACTGGGTAGCACACTATACGCGTACAGTTTTTTGGTAAGTAACGATTCACAAGTGGATAGCATACTACGCCAACGAAGTCGCGGTATAAGGTATAGCATATTAGACGACTAGACGAGTACCTAAATTAAAATAAATAGAATACAATAATAATCAAATAATTAATAACCTTGCACGTACCGAGGATTAATATTGTTTTCAAATGACCACTAAAATTGATATCAGTTACATTGATCGTTATCGGTACAAACTTCGATAATAAAAGTACCTTTATTATGGGATTAAACAAATTTAATAACTTTTATTATTGTACTCAAAAAATATAAATATTTTCTTTTCTGATTTTGTTACACAAACAGCTAGGAGTACATAGTTACAAAATATTTAATGTCAATGAATTAATTTTAATTATTTTATTTTTTTATAAGAGTATTACATTTTTTTAAAAATTTTTTATTTATTTGAAAATGGTTTGTCATAATTTTATCAGCGTTGTTGGTTTACTCCTCTTTATTCCAAACAATAAAATTTTTTCGATTTTAACTTTGAACAATGGCTTAATAATTTTTAACTAATCAGATTTTGAAAAATGAGACGTCTTTCCAATGATTTTTAAAGGGTTCTGAATAGAACATTTTTATGAAATATTAAGAAAAATAAAAATCTAACAATTTAAAAATATTTGAATATATTTAGGTCATTAAAAATAGCCTTTTATAAATAGTATATATTACAGGTGGCAGGCAGCATGTGATTGATGAAAAACAGACTGAAAGGACAAAAAATATGTTCCCAAAAAAAGTACCCCTCAAAGTGATTTAAGAAATAAAACACTTATGATAAAAAATAGAGGACAATATTTTCAAAGGAACCTCATTGTGTTTTGCATTACATATAATATGCAAGTCGATATGACGAATGCAAAAATATATTTTCACCTTTTTTTTTTTTTTTTTTACATCTGCATTTTGTTCTATTCGATATTTTGAAAAATGCATATGAGGTTTTCATATTGAAACACTGTCACCTCTATCTTCTTTTACTATAGTTGTTTTATCTTTAAAATCACTCCAAAGTGTTTTTTCCGTTTTATGTCAACATGGTTTTATCATTGAAAACCATCGGTGAGGTATTCTCTATGTAAAGTAATAATCTAAAACAAACAATTCTCTCTAAAATATTTCACCTCCCGTGCATAATACAACATTCAAATGTTGTGGCACTACCTGCAAATGTATGCATGTATGTTATAAATATTTAAAAATAAAATATATTTGGTAATATTTTATTAAAAAATTAAATATATTATACTAATTTTCAATTATATAAATATTAATACACGGTTATTTACAAAAATTTAAATAACGGATTTTAGGTTTGGAGACGCGGAGAAAAAAATGTGTACAGTCAACAAAAAACTTAATGTTAACATCATATGCAAGCGTCTGTATAAAAAAAAAAGAATTGAAGCCAACAAATTCAAAAAATTAACAATAATAATATTATTAATTTTTTAATATTTACATTCAAATAAATAAAAAGAAATGAATTTATTTAAATATATATATTTATCAAATAGAAAAAAGATATTCAACGAGAAACATGGACATATTTAATACTCATATAAAGAATTTTTTTTTCAATTTTCACGGCCTAAATTATTCCTAAATTAAATCAAATGACGTTTGAACGACACGTTGATATGTGATATCACTCCTATTCACCAAGATCAAGTTCTCCAACATTGATGCGTTCTGAACCAACCACATTGAAACCAAGCACTTTATTATCTAGTGGCACCATCTTGTTTCGTTTTTTGTTTTTACTCTGTAAAAATAAATATACATAATTATCATTTACTCTAAGCAGTGGATTATTAGTAGCACAAGTTAAAAATTAACCATTATCCTGTATGTTGAGACCCATGAAATCCACCCTATACCTAAGCTTAAATTAAGTACTTTGATGACCCAAGAGATGAAAGTCAGTTATAGGCCCCTACTAATAAAACAATGCCATTCACATCAGATTTAAACATTTTAAAATTAATACCTAATGATTATCATGCACAAATCAAGTGTATTAGTAAAATTCGAATGAATTAGAATATTAGATAGTTAATATTATTAAACAGTAGAATGCACACATATATTTTATAGCTCACTGAAATTACTAAAATGTGAAAAAAAAGCAGGTGTCATCAGAGGTCTTTTCAAATGAAACACTTTGATAGATTTAAAATTTTTCTAATATTATATTTAGCCCAAAATATATAAAAGTAGTAAAATTTTCAATACTATTGAATTAATATTTTTGGAATTATGAAAAAAAACCAACATTTAATTTCTAAGACAATTGTGTGTAAACAATTTGTTTATAGTTCTTCAAATTTCAAATACTTAAAACAAAATTCTGAATATCAATTTTAGACATTTTCTTTTTACTACTCTTAGAACACAATATTATAAACCATATACTTTTAGGTATGAAAATTAAAAAAGCTAAGGTTTCTATGACCATTAGTTTCAAAATTACGAAGAAATGACGATTTGATGAATTGAATTTTTACACTTTTTATGTATTTTTTTTCTAACGCTTAAAGATTGGAGCACTCTTTCTGGTAGAATTTTTGGGTAGACAAAAAAAAAAAAACACATCATCGTAAAACCAATACATTCCTTGCTCCATTCAGAACCTAAAAAGTATTTATTTAAAAAATAATTCAGCTGATATATTTAATAATGATCAACGTATAAAAATAGGTACAATGTAACATTTTTGTTAAATAAATAAGGATTTTAATTTCCTTTTTAGATCTAAGGATTTTAAATTACATTTATGTCAAAAATCCATTAATACTTATATTTTAATCAAAATAACGAAATTAATGACACCATATATGTTGATAAAAAATGTAATAGTTTGCTTTAAGTTTAACTATAAATTATAGTTTGTTTGACATTTAAACTAAAAGCATAGTTCGGTTAAACATGAAACTTCTGAATTCGACCCAACTCTAATTAGTACTAATGCACTGATATTGGAAATTATTAATAGTTAATTAAAATAAGCTATAATGTTTACAATTTATAAATGTATTCAGATTTTAATATAATTTTTCTACCTTATAAAAACCATTTAAAATAAAAACACGAAAAAAAATCATTTATATTTAAATTCAACCATGAATAATAAAAAAAAAAAGTGTTAACTAGTGAAGATGCTAGTTAATATTAATTAATTTAAATTTTCTCGCACAAAAAAAACAACTATTATTTAAACAATAAAGAAAATTGAAACAATCACAATAAAACATAAATAAAGAATAACTTACTTTCATTTCCACAAAATCAGAACTCCTTTGTTTATTTTGTATTTTTAAGCGTTTGTCAAAGAACTGTTTAATGAATTCTCGAACTTCTTTGTTATCACCCAAATAGTTCTGGATGTAGTCTTTAACTTCATACTCGGATTCAACATCTTTCAAAAATGTCACAAATGTTGGTACTAAAACAATATTCAATAACCTGACTTAGTTACATATAGAATACATTAATTTTCTCCTTAATGTTTATAGAATATAAATACTTACTGTCAATAGTATTTTTATTCAAAGTTGCTAAATGTTTACAACACCACTGGCTAAATTCGTCATTACAATTATTATTTTCTCCTCTACTTTCAATTACTTTTTTCATTGCATTTGTTTGCTGCACTGTTTGACTGACCGTTTTTGCAATATTTTTGACATTACTCTTATTATTTACTGGTACAACAGGTGTTTTATTTGATTTCTGAGCCTGTTGTTTATCAGAATCTAGAATAATATTAAAATTATGTTTTACACTAAACTGAATTAGTCATAAATATTTATTCCATTCCAATTTTTTTTTTTACTTTTATTAATAAAACATACAATATGTAAATAAGTATTACAATAAGCATGCATACGGAACTACTTTAGGACACACGTGAAAAAAGTATATTAAACATACTTATTTGGTTGGTTGATCCCCAAACAGAATTACTGGCCATATTAGTTGACTGAGGAACATTCTTAGTGATTACAGTAGACCAAGACTGCATTTTAACAGCAGATCTGGCTTTTTCTTGTTTTGCCTGTTCAACTGCCACCAAAGATATTTCTCGTTCAGTACGTTCACGTTCTTTCTGTTTTATCATCTGTTCACGTTTTTGTTCCTCTGCTTGAATCTCAGCCATTGACTTAACTTGCATTTGTTTCTTTTTGTCTGTAGCAGCCCATGGTGCAGATGCACTTTCTACACCATTATGTGTCACCGTTTGAGGTTCCTTTTTCTTTTTCTGTTTAAGAATATAAAAAAATAAAATTATTCAAATACCACTCAACCCGTTACCAGCCATAAAAAATATGTAAGGGATAAATAAAACCTTTTGTGGCTCAGTAACTATTGGAACAGCACTTGATTTTGAAGAGTTTTCTTGTTTTTTCTTTTGTTCTTCATCTTTTCTCTTTTGATCTTGTTTTTTGGCCTCTTCCTTTCGCTTTAGATCATCCTTTTTCTTTTGCTCTTCTTTTTTCTTATTTTCTTCTTTTTTTTTCAAATCAGCTTTTCTATAATAGATTTTATATAATATATATTTACACAAATTAAAGCTTTAATACCACTGAACACATAATAAACATAATGTAATAACTAACTTTTTCTTTTCTTCCTCTTGAAGACGTTTTTCTTCTTCTTTCTTTTTTTCTTCTAACAGTCTTTTTTCTTTCTCCTCTTTTATTTTTTTTTCATGTTCACGTCTTTTTGCCTGTTCTTCTTCCAATTTCTTTTTTTCAATTTTTTTCTTTTCTGCATCTTCTTTTAGTTTTTTCTCATGCTCTTTATTTTTACGGACTTCTTCCTGAAATTACAAATCATTTAAGTTGTATAATTATATATAATATAAAACAAGAAATTTCACAATTTAAAAATAACCTAAGTGAATAAAAATGCAAACCTTTTTCTTTTCTTCTTCCAGTTTAGCTTTTTCAAGTTCTTGTTTCTTTTTTAACTCTTTTTGCATTTTGGTCTTTTCTTCGTCTCTCTTTCTCGCCTGTTCATTTTGTTTACTACAAATTAAAACAATGTTAGTAACTAAATAAACATCAAACTATTAATTTATCATATAAATTAAATAAATATTAAATACATTATTTCTTGTTTTCTTGCTTCTTCACTTCGTCTCGCTTCTTCTTTTATTGCTTCTTCCTATAAACACAAAATTCATTACATTTCTAATTGAATAATTAAAAATAATATTTCTTTTTTACAATCGCTTGATGGTCAGCTCCAATAATTTTAGTATATTCTCCAGATCCCCATAACACTCCTGGGGTTTGTTGAGTTGCCTCAACAGAAGGCCCTGTTTGCCATCCACTAATCCCAATTGGACCATTCAATTTAGGTTTATTGCCTGAGCTGGTAAAGTCCATCCCCCACACACTTGTTTCAGCTACCTAATTGTTAAGAACAAATAAATAAATAAAAAAAAAAATAAAAAAAAATATATATTACTTTGAGAGGTTTATCTTGAGGTGCACCTAATTGCCTCAACAGATCTGATATAGGATTTTTTTCTGGCTGAACACTGCTTGGTCGGATCACATTAGAACCTTGATGGTGAAGAGGAGTATTCACCGGTGGTGGTGTAGATGTTTTTAAACCTCCCATACTTTGCACTAATGAATGAAGAGGATCCATCTGTTGAGTAATTGGTTGAGGTGGTACAGCATGAATATTATGTTTAGAATCGATTTGCTGAAATGTACAATTAGTTAATCAATAAACTCTTATAAAAGCTTTTTTCCTATATAAACATCAAGTGTTTTTACATGGTTGAAATGTTGCTGGTGTTGCTGTTGATGTTGTTGTTGCATATGTGATAACATTACCATTAAATTATTATTTGGTGGGTTCATGGGATTCATGGGATGTATGGGTGGCTGGGATTGTGGTTGAGGAAGAATAGGAGCTGTATACATCGGAGGCATCGGTGTGTTAGCTTCGACATTCCGAATATGGTGCATTATCAACTACACCATAAAAAAAAAAAAAAAATTAATATTACACAACTAAAGAAATTGAAGTTAAATTACTTGTTGTTGTTCTACAGGGGGCAAAGTATTCCATCTCTCAGATTGGGATAATTGATGGACTGCGTTTTGAATAGCTAATTCTCTTTGCCTAAAATTAATTCTTGTTTTTTAGCTTATACATTTTCTTAACAAAACATGCTTGATAAAAAAATCATATATATAAAAAAAGTAATAATAATAGTTTAACCCATAAGTGGTCCTGTCTCACAGACCGCTAAAGTTTGTGGTTTTTGTTTAGGCACATTAGGCTCAGGCCGTCAAAGCTGTTTAAAAGTGATAAGTGGTCTGACAGACCACACTGTACCATTGACGTAACTGTTCTGTTTTTTAAAAATAGAAAGAAGCAACAATAGAAATGCCTAGTTTATGTACTTCTATAAATTATTTATATTGGAAATAAGAACATATATAAAAAAGAAGTTTTATATATGATTTTTAATTTATTTCATTTTTATTATGTACATGCATCGATGATAAAAGAGCTAAAACTTTTAATTACTCTTTTTTATTCTGCTTTTAAATTATGTCTACTTCAATATTTAGATGGTTGAAGAGTTAAAATCTATTTTTAAATGCTACAGGACTAATTGAAGCTCAAGTAGAAAATTGCACTGTAGATCCTAAAAAATTAATTTCTTTAAACGTATTAAATTTGAATGGAAAAAATTATTGCCAAATTAAAGTTGACATTATAAAGATATTAATTCTGCAAATAATATGATGGCATAACTAAAAAATGTGGTCCAAATATCATAAACAAAACTAGGCAGTCTAGGAGACCGGACAATATTATTAGTGTGATTTTTTTTCCTACTTACAGGTTAATCCATAAAAGATTTAATACTCATATATATATAAAATCTTATTTCCATAAAATAAAAAATAATTCCCAAATGGTAAAAATAAACTTACTTCAAAAACAACTGTCTATACTGATAGTGTTGATGCTGTTGCTGAAGAGCCAAAGATTCGTTCATTGTAAAAGGGTTATGTGCAGTAGGAGGCTGTACTCCTATTCGAGCATTAATTTTTACATCTTGTTCCTAAAAATATAATTATCATTAATTTCTTTATAATACTATATTAACATTTGTAAATTAATACCATAAACGGAGTATCAGAAAATGGTACATTTCCTTTTAATCGTACCAGATCACCTAAGGAATAAAAATGTTCATCGCAAAATCTCTTTACCATTAACATATTGTCATGGAAATATCCCAAACTATACCATTCAGCCATTTCAGTAGTCAAGAAGGGACCTACAAAACAAAGTTTTTATAGATTATCTAAGTAATAACAATTTGATTTCATCAATCCAATAAAATTTACCTTGAACTTCTCCTTGAGGATCCCTATAATACCACTTATTATTTGTAAGAGGTGTAATTGGAGTGTGTGATGATGGCACTATTTTAAAGCTGTCACTTGTTAACCTAGATACCATTGACTCTGCCTCAGCATCCAATGTATCAATTCGATGATTGGCATTAGCATTTAAACCTAAAAATTGTTAAATTATATTGAATCATTATCAATATAAACTAATAACTATATTTATATACGAACACATAAAATACCTACACAATATAAATTAATAACGAGTAACTATAATAATAACAACCATGGGCCGAACACTTATACAATTTTAATTTATTTTGAAAATGTTTTAAAATAAAATTTATTTTCAATTTAAAAACATAATACTTACTAGTTGATCGATGAATGGGATTAATATTAGAATTATCAATATGACTTGCTATGCCGGACATCTCTCTCGTGTTTTTTATATTTTCTATTGCATTTGGCTGGCAGTCAGACATAACTGGAATTGCTGGACTGCTCTTGCTATGAATAACTGGAATATCTGGAACTTGTTGAATTCTAACAGGTTCAGGATGATTTACAATTACTTGTTCATTTTGGGTGTTAATGTTATGTTGGTGTTGTTGTCTCATAGATTTAAAACGTTCAGGCGACGAAATTATATCTTCATTTTGTGATGGTGAAGTAGATATTGAAGATGATACACCTTCTAAATAAATATTAAAACATCAAATCAATGAAATTAATTAATTAGATTTGATATTATTTATTAATTATTAATCAAATTTAAAATTAAGATATTTAATGTACTAAAATAAATTTAACATTGTTAAGTGTATTTTCAAATAAAAAAAACTTTCATTTTTTAATTTAATTTTTTTTGTAAATATTTATTTGAACATAGGTATTGACATTTTTAGCTATACTCCGCATCACGAGAGAACGCAACCTCTCGGCGCATCCCAATGATTCATGTGAGCAGTGGAGAGGCCAATTTCCCCCAACCAAACTACTACCAGTTACTGTGTATAGCGTGTCACAGGAAACTCCGGTAGTAGCCGGTGGCATGCTGTAGGTCGTTTATAGGTGGGACATGGACGGACAAACACCGTTTGGTCGGTGAGCGGTTGCGTTCTCTCATGGCGCGGAGTATGAATACAGATTTATTCATGAAAATTAAAATATCAACAAATTCATAGTGTTATCTTAAGAATATCAAATAAATTTATAAAAATATAAATATGTCTGAAAAATTTGAATTCAACATTTAAAATTTTAACAGAATAAATTTAATATCACTAAGAAAAGATAAATAATGTTGTTAGTAAATATTCAAAATTTATTTATTATAAACATACTCAAATATTACATTACCTTCTTTTTCCTGACCATTGAGCTGTTTCTCTTTTGTGGGTGACATGTTTGAATTATCTAAATTATTAACACTTGGATCATTATCACTACTTTCATCATATTCTTGCTCCTTCTTAAATAAAAATTCCATTTATAATACCAATTACATATTAATTTATGTCAATTATCATACTTCTCGTGACTGTTCATCTCTCATATTATAGTGGTGATCATCATCATAATGATTATCATGAAAAGCACCAGATGAATCAAAACTTCCACCTTTTTCTCCAGGATTATCAACAGCCCTAATTTTTTTTAAACATATATATGAAATCATTCAATAAAATAGTCATAAATAAAATACCATTCAGGCAAAGTTTCTCCCCAATCAAGTTTTCGCCTGTCATGGGTACTGGAGTTATTGGACCATCTTGATTCACCACGATCCCATCCTTCATCTTCATCATATCTTGATGTTGGTCTTCCTGCAGGCCATCTATCATTGTTATAGGAATCTGTACGAGTTCGTCCCCAACGACCATTAGATTCTTCAGATTGACCTTGGTGAGTTCCACCTCTATTTTTTCTCCACCAATTAGACTCGTCTCTTCCTCTCCAGTCATTTGAAAATTCACCATTGCGATTCATATTTCTCTCATTCTAAAAATAAATGTTTATTCAATAATTAGTTCAACAAATAACAATTAAGATTGATAGAATTAATACAAAAATAAATAATATATGAATAATAAACAATACTATGAATTGTAACTAAATATTTTTACTGAATTAAGTCTCTCAAATGGTCTATGTGGACCTCGGTTCATTGGCGAGCCTCCACCTTCTGGACTGTCTTCATAACCGGGTCGTGTAGTATTATAATAATAACCACCACGGCCACCTCTTCCTCTGGCACTTGTACTACCACCACGAACTTCAATGTTAGTAACTCCTCTACCACCAGAGGTTCTTACAGATGCTCTAACAATGGTGTCACTATTGATACCTCGATTCCAAAGTCTCTGAAATAATTAAATGATATTTTAGTGTTTAACTTTTTAAACATTAAATACAAAAACATACAATTTCTTCTTCAGACATTTGCTGTAATGACAATGGTGTAAGAGGCTTTTCGCCATACACCATAGATACTTCTTTGAGCGATTCCGGTGGAAGATTGCATGATGAGATATCAAATAAAGCTAACATTTCTTCTCGCCCATAACGATGTTCAGCAAGCTGTGGTTTGGAAATGCCTTGAGACATGTTCCTCAACCTATTTTATAAATAATTACACATATAAATGTTAATAAAATTTGCAATAGGTAATAATAATATATTTGTGTAAACTAAACTACACATACATAAAAGGTATAATTAAGAATTTATCAATTATGTGATTAATACCAAATATTCAAACAATTATTGGTTGCCTACCTAAACTTTAAATAAGGTGTTAAAATTTAAATTTCAAATAGTAAGAAAAAAAAATCACCATTACCGTAATTTTATAATAAGTTATTAATTCAATGACTACATTTAACAAATTAAATGTTTATTTCAGGATTGAAGTTTTTATTTTGCAATAAACCATTTGAATTATTTTATATTTAATTGTTCCAAATTCAAACTAAAATAGAAGTCTCCCACATAAAATACGTACTTTCTATTTTTTCAGTATTGTGTACAAAAGAAAAAAAATCTTGGTAGTATATTCAAAAACAAATAAAATACTTGTATACTACCTCATTATTTTTTTAATATTGTTATTAATAGGTATTGAATGAAAGTGTAAATAACAAAATGTATTATTTACCTACTCATAAATTACCACTTGTTTAATTAAGAATTTCTATAAATCAAGTATACCTATAAAATATTGTTCAACACAGATAACAAACAAATATGAATAAAAGGACATTAATTAATTCTATTATTTTGATAAATTTATTTAAAGAAATTGAAAAAATTATAATTTTATATAAAAACACTACTCAAGTTTCTTTTTACAGGAAACTATATAGAAACAATACAAAACTTATATCATCTTCATACTAGTAATATATATATACCTAATATTTCATGTTCTACTTTTTGTTTAATATTTTAAAAAAGTATTTTAATTATTAAAAGTTAATTTTGACACTTGAGATATATATTATATAACAATATAAAAATGTATATGAACATACATTTTAATATACATTACATATGTTATGGGCAAAAACCGGTATTGGGCAAACCTCAGGAATGCCCGGGCAAAACGTGAACTGCCCACAGTGATTGGGCAAAACTGTATAGCTTCTATACATTTGAATATTTCACAGTACAAATGTTGATTTTAATATTAAATATAAATAATGATAAAATAAATCTTTATTATTTATTTATTTAATTAATAATGGTGAAAATGCGTACAAATATTTTTGATAAAAATATAATAATATTACAATGTTAATTTAAAAAATTTAAAAAAATTATATATTAAATTATTTATATTTTAAAACACTACAATAATACAATAGAATAAATACTATTTTACAAATATAATTAAATAATGTAATAAAAGACACGCTGTAAATATAATTCTTTTTAATTACGCATTTTTATTTTATCGTTATTTATATTTAACATTAAAATCAACATTTGTACTAAGAAATATTCAAATGTATAAAAGCTATATGGTTTTGCCCAAATTTTACTGGTCACAACTAGGTTTGCCCGATTTCGGCTTTTGCCCGTAACATATATATAACTAAAAAAAAAAAAGGATCAAATAATAATTTTTATAATGCATATTAAATATGTACATAATATTAAAGAGAATATAAAAATTACATTTTCCAATAGGTAATCCTAAACATATTACTTATTTAACTTTGTCACAAAAAAATGGAACAAGTATTGATTATAGGCACTAAGCTTTAATTACATTGAAATTAGATTTGGCTCAGTAAGATAAATATCTTACCATTTAATCAAAAATATAAGTACAAATAATTATTAACCATTAGTTACCTGACGATTTGTTAACAACTTAAATTACTTAAGTTTTTTTTTTTTTTTATACAGTAATCGAAATCCAACAATTTCAACTTGTCCCCGATTTTAAAATCATCCTCTTTCACGACCTTACACAGTACAATAAAATTCAAGTAAAATTGACAATAATACTATTGTCTTGAATTGGACAAAACCATTTATCAACACATATAACTCGTATAATCTTTCACTATATCCATTCCTGAACATACTACAGTAGCAACATCAATTGTAACTTAACCCATTTATAATCTTATCAACTTTATGGCCTTCATTTTCTTCACGGAATATATTAATCACAGGTATGCCAAAATATCCAAAAGAATATTACTTCAATATCATCATAGAACACGGACAGCGATAGACATTAACATAACAGTATCATAAATTCCAAATCAATCCTAATAACTGTACGCACCTCATACAGACTTTACATTCGGGTAAGTATTTCTTATTCTATTAGGTAAATATGTTTTAAATTCTGGTAGGTACTTATGAATAATTATCGTGCTGTAATCACTGTATTATTAAAAACTATCAAATAATAATAAAAACTAACCTTTCACGCAATAAGATTGATTGTTATATTATTATATTATCTCGAAAATTTTAGCTAAAATTTTTTTTTCCCCACTGTTATTTGACTGTTATTTTAATTTCTATGAAACACGAATACACACCTATGTTGTAGGTGAGTACCTAGTTGTTTTAATTATTTTGTTCGTAATACCTAACATTAGCGAGAAGAAACTTAAACCCAAACTGTAAGTTCAATAAAACGTATTTACTTAAGTTTGATAACACAGGAAATTGCGTGTGCTTTCTTATTTGCAAAACAACAATAATATTGTTGAAACAGTTGAAAAAAACGAGCGTTGTATTACTACTCGAAAAGGAAATGATTAATATCGATTGGACAATCCGGCATCGGAACAACGTTCGTCTAGTAAGTAGATAAACGTTTCGGACGAGTAATTATTCACACACCAACCGGATCACCGAAAGATTTAAAAACTATTATTGCAAAAAGCGATTGTAACAACGGCAGATTAGGTATAGTAGATTTACAGCGATTTATAGTCGAAACGCAAAATAAGAACAGCGTGCACTTATCGATATCGAGTCGCATTGAATACGACGAGCGTGTGAAAAACGTAACGTCGATTTGTTAAAAAAGCGATCGCAAGCGTCGAGAAGAGAAGAGAAGAGAAGCAAACGCAATGGCAAACAAACTACTGGAAAACATAATATTACGAAAAACAAAAACAAAAAAAACAAAATAAAAAAACCGAGATGTGCTTACCACTCTGGACCGAACTTTATGGAATCCGTCATGATTTCACTTTTTTTTTTTCCAAAAAAAAAAAAAAAATAAAATAAAATAATAAATTGTTGTACGAACGCAAAACGCTAGAACAGAACAGAAAAAAAAAAGGAACAATTCAGATTTAATTAATTTCGAGTTAGACACACACAAAACGCACACGTATAAACACAACACGCGCACACACACACACACACACACACACACACACACACGCACAATGAACCTGTTGATCGTTTTCACACGAAAATAAAATCTGACACACACACACGTACACGTTTTAGAGTATTTGCATTGAACGCGAGTGGACACGGGGATTGGCGTCCAGGGGTAAAAAAAAAAAAACCGAGAGAGCCGCGGGATGAAAACGGTACGCGTGTGTGCGTGGGGTTACGTATTCTGTAAAAAACGGTGTGTGTGTGTGTGTGTACGGCGTACGCGGTTATGTACGAAACAAAACGTAGCCCCCGGGACCGCGGCCTAACCTTTTGTTGACGTGCGACGGAAACGGCGGCTGTGACGAGGACGAAAAACGACGTTCGGCGCGACGACACGACTTCGGGACACTTCCGAAAAAATTGCGCTGCTGAGCGTTCAAAAACACATATACACACACACACGCACACACAATATAACACACGACGGTGGTGCGATACGATACGACGACTACAGAGAGTAACGGAGAACGAAGTTGGGGGGGGGGAAATAATATACCACATAAAATATCGAGTGACAACAAAGCAAACATAACCTAACAAAAACCATTTCGGCCGCCGCCGCAGCGCTACGGATGATCGGTCACAGCGAACGAGCGTTGTGTGCGTGTGTGTGTGTCGTGACGACGGTCGACGAGCGAGGAGGAGGGCCGAGTGCCGTCCCGCCGCCGCGAGAACGGTGTGGCGGGCCGCGGCCGCGCGCCAAATAAAAACCCGAAAAGCGCGTCTCGTCGAGCCGCCGCCACGCGATGCATCGTCACACGTATGGCGATACGCGCGCGTTAAATAAAATAACGAGTTCCCTCTTATTCGTCCCTGTCCGCCCGTAACCGTTATCGCGTACCGTGGTTGTTAGGAAAAAAACAAATTCAGTAAATTCAAAAACGTTTAAATACGAACCGCATTTGCCGAAAAAACGAATACGATACGGAAAAATCAATTCGCGGTGGTGGTGGTGGTGGTGGTGGGGTGGAGGACGGCAACGACACGTTATACAGTACAGCGTAGCGCGCGTTCGCGTGTGCGTATAAATAAAACGAGACGAAAAGTAGAAGAAAAAAAAAAAAGGTTTTCGCGATTTTATAGTGCCAGCGCGCGTCCGTTAATGACCAAAAAAAAAAAAAAAACCGGAATCGACTTTTATACGCGTATTCGATATTACATATTTATACACATTACGTTTTACGCGTTCACGTCCTATAATACGCCTATACACGGCCTTTGGACGCGTGTAACAATATATTTTATTATACGTAATATTATAATTATAATAATATCGTGTTACGTACGTGTTAATATATATATATATATATATATATATATATATGTACGGCGTCCGCGTATCGTCGTATCCGCTGCAGGAGCGAGTGGAAGGGTCGAAATCATATGACGCGCGTTTACCAATCGCTGCGGTCCTTTTGTTTACGCGTTTATTAAAAAAAAAAGAAAACAGCTGCTGTCCGTCTGTAGTACCGTTTCATCTGCACGGTGCTTTTCTATTATAGTACGCGATGTAGATGGCGCCCCCCAACCGACTTGGCGGCCGTCCCTGTAATTTCGTCAATCGCATAATCTCTCCACGCGGCTCCTCGAGATAATATATTAATCGCCACACGTGTGTGAGGGGTGGTGGTTTTTTTCCTGTGTCTCTGACCCAGGAACGGAACGGTTGCAGACATAGAGTAAGAACGTTGCAGAGAGAACGGATAGCAGTCTCCTGCTCCCGGCGGTCTCCAGAGCTGCGCACTATTATTATTGTTGTGCGCGCGCTTACGTTATCGACGATTGCGAAACGCGAACAACGGTCGAGAACGTCGAAATCGTGAGAACGAACGGCGGGACAAGAAGGAATAATATTTTCTCGGGGATTTTATGTGCGCGTATAAAAATTTTTTTTTTTAATACATTTGAATTGCGCGGTATAAACGCGCATAATTTACCGCGACACTACGAGAGCGCAGCGTAGCGCCCGTGTGTGATACGCATGTCTTTCACACCGCGGTTACAGTGGTAAGGGTCATTGACAACCGCGGTTAACGCACCGCGCGGTCTCGTTTTGATTACGGTTTTTTTTTTTTTTTTTTTAGGTTATCTTTGCGACAACGTGCGCCGTCCTGTGTCACCACCGCCACGGAGCTGGTTTGTCGCGTCCGAATTCTTTCTTTGCCTCCGCGTAACGCCGGCGTCCGCATCGACTTTTGTAGAACGGTCGATTGTTGCGCGTTTTGTTGTGTGGGGTGGTTTTCTTTTCTTTTTTTTTTTTTTTTCCTACTCGTATTTCGTATATCAAATTAACGCGCAGCAATGGCTTTACCGAAAAAGAGTACGTATTACCCTTTAATTCCGATGACATTGTTGTTTTAATAATACACGGTGTTAAATTCCGTTTGCAGGGAAAGTGTCGAAACGTTTGAAGTGCAGGACCAAGTACAAGGTAGCCAAGAAAGTCCGAGATCACAATCGGAAACTCAGAAGAGATGCGAAGAAAAATCCAAAAAAGAGTAAGCGTACGCGATTTGCGTGTGATATATCCTTATATTACACGAAGCACTCCCCTTGTGTCGTGTATTGTATTTTGTCTCGGTGTTTATAAAACATGAAGTGATAGATCCTTAATTTGTACCTCTAAGAGGATCTCGTTTCTGCGTTGGTCGCTAAATATTATGGCGTTTTAAGTTTAAACACTCGTTGCCAAATATAAAGTGGAAAATATTTTCTAGTGCGTCTCGTGGCCTTTTTGTCAAATATCGTCTAACAAAATGGTTACGGCTGTTTAAAAATAATAATATTAAAACTTCTTCGTAAGATAATATTTAATAAAAACATTCCCTAGTAAATACTTTTCGCTTTAAATAATTGTCATTTAAACATTTAACTTCTGTGTAGTGTGGTTTGTACTTTATATATCGTTGGATAAAGACAGTCTATGGATATAACATCCTCTTATATTAAAAGCCAAGAGTATTGGCCACTATTCGTTTTCTCTGTCTTGCATAATATGTATAACAGCAAAAACATATTTACATAATAGGTTATTAAATGATTTTGGAGTTGTATCGTTTACGGAACGATTCTAGTTTATGTCCTAAACGAATTTATGCATTTTTTTATGTTTTTTTTTGTTTTTAATCATATGTCATTTTTAAAGTTAGAAACGATTATGGAATTAATTTTTTCTAGTCTAATTTAATTTTGAAATTAGTTGTTTTCAGGTATTGTATTAAATAAATAAAATCGTTCCCCATTTGCATTGCATGGTGTAGTATAATGAAACACAAAGTCGTTTCCCGCTCGCAAAGACACGTGTTCGATACCAATAAGGCTACTTCAAAATTTTTGCCTGTTTTCAGCTTGTGAAAACGGTCATTTTTACTTGTTACTTACTTGACATGGTTTTGAACGACAAAGTCTGAGTTCATTTTGAAGTAAAAAGTATTCTTAAAAATATAAAATAATATTCTACTATTATTATCAAAACCATCACTCACTACGCTCTCTCAGACACCTTCACTCGCTTGTATCAGAACTTAAATAAAATATATCCTCCTTTTTATTATAAAAAAACCACCTAAAGTAGATCACATATTATAATTATGTCATTTATATTATGTGCGGCATACAAAGTAGCAACAAATGTCTACAATCTTTATTGGTATCGAACCCGCGTCCTTGCGAACAGGAAACGATGCTATGTTCCGTTAAGCTACATCATACAAAGTGTTAAAACTGAATGATTTTGGTTATTTAAAACAACACTGAAAAAACGCTTAACTTCCAATGGTTATAACTTCAGGACTTGAGTTTGATCAGAAAAAATTAATTCCATAATAAATAGTTCCTAATTTTAATAAGATTAAAAACAATCATGAATTCGTCTGGGATCTAAATTAAAATTATGCTCCATTACTAAACAAGTTAAAGAGGGTGACTTGACATATTGGTTTTACGGTCTCGTATTATTTATATTTATTTTATCATATATTTTACTCAACATTAAAAAAAAAAAAAAAAAATGGCTTTATTTAAGTTGTTTAAATAGATATAACATTTTTATGAATTAATATTTATAAAAATTATATGTCAAGCTCTCAAAAATGTTATTTTCAAAACATTTTATATTTTATTATTTCATTCTGAAATAACTCGAATGGCATTAATTATCTGCTTATGGCAGTTGTGTGGTTTCTACATTTGCAGGTGTCAGTCGGAGATGATAACAAATAACTAATGCACTGACATCTTTATTAAATGCTTATGTTATAGGTACTTTGTATCGTAAGCAGTGCTGTCCCTATCACCAATAACGCCCTAGGGCAATAATATTTGACGCCCCCAAAAAAATTTTCAACTAACGTAATATCTAATTACATAATTTTATATATTTTAATAGTATCATCATATAGATACGAGGGAAATTAATATCCAAAATAAAACAACAAATTTTTTCTTTTTGTCATTCGTTTTTATGACGCCCCCTGCATTCATAATACTTTGGACGCCCTAGGTTCCATTTGCCCCCCCTGGGACGGCTATGATCATAAGAGTGCATTAAAATTGTATGGAATATAATGTTGCACATTATTCGAACACACGCTATACTAATCAATATAAAACAAAGAAAAGACACCCGTGAATAGATAAAACTTATATTGTAAATAGATTTAAAATCTGTTTAAAAAAGTACATTCATACTTAATGATTTGACATTTTAAACTTAAATTATATTTGTGCATAATTTAGAAACCCAATTATATGATTTTTAAAGTTATTTTATTTCCTAAAACATATTTCATTACAATATTATTTGTGTGTATTAATATTCACAATTACAGTTTTAGGTTGTATTATTTACTTCTATAAAGTAATATTTTATATATTATTCATGATGTTTAGAGTCGAAAAATAGTATGATTATTGCTCCGAACATGTGTCCATTCAAAGAAGAAATAATTGAACAACTTAATGAAGCTAAAAAAAAAGAGCGAGAGATACGATTGGCAAATTTCACTGCGATGGAAACGCCTTCGGAAGAAGAAACTAAAAAGAGTGTAGAAACAAAATTACCATTCAGAAAACAATGGCTCATAAATGAAACAAGAGCAGATCGATATTTAGATCACAGTTATAAAAATGTAAAGTAGTTAAAAACTAAGTAATAATCATTATGATAATACATAGTTTTAAATTTTTATTTACTTATGTTTGTTTATTTCAGATAATTTCAATATGTGATGTAGTTCTAGAAGTTTTGGACATACGTGATCCATTGGCAACACGTTCCAAAGAAATAGACGATTACTTACTGGCAAATCCAGAGAAAAAACGTATTATTTTGTTAAATAAAATCGATTTAGTACCTAAATCAGTAATAACGGATTGGGTAGACTATTTCAGTAAGGTAGCACCGACTGTGCCGTTCAGAGCCAGTCGTGAAGTCAGGAATACACCCAAAACCAGTGTAAAAGATCCAAACTATTTAGCACGAATTAAGAAGAAAGTAGCCAATAGATGTTTCGGTGAAACTGTCGTGTTGAATTATTTACAAAATTGTATAGATGCGCCAATCTTAGGTGTTACAGTTGGTGTTGTTGGTATGCCCAAGGTGGGCAAATCGTGTGTTGTAGATACTTTAAAATGGAAATACACGATTGGTGATGAGCCTGTTTTATCAAAAAAAAACCAGTATGTACTTACGAAATTTTTATTCATAACGTGTTTATTCATACTAAAATATTTTCAGGACAGCAAATGTATATCCATTCAACAATATGAAAATTGAATTATTGCCTTGGAAATGTACTGGAGCTACTACAATATTGGAGAAGCCCAGTGATAATCGTTTATTATTGAGACATGCATTACAAGTAGATCTTCAAAATATAGTTCCAACAAAGATATGTGCTTTAATATTACCTTACATTAAAAAAAATCAGGTTCGTACAATATGTTATATGTAATTATTAATATTTTTTATTCTATAAAAAATGTTTTGTTTTAGTTAAAGTTATTATACGACATGAACGTAGAAAGTACTGAAGATTATACACATGTACTTGAAATGAAAGCTAAAAGACATAGCTTAATAAATAGACAAGGAAAACCTGACCAACTCAATGCAGCCAAATCCTTTATGAAAGATTTAAAAGAGTACGTACTAAATTATATTTTAATTTGATTTTGAAAGTGGATATGATTTGTTGTTATTAAAAAATAAAGTATATTTGATTAATTTTCTTTTGTAATATTAATAAAAATAGAAAATTATAATAAGTTATTAATAATAGAAATCAAAATAATTGTATACTACAGTGAAGGAATAAGATTTATCTGCATTTACAGCTGAAAAAAAAATTAATTATTTTATATTTATAAATTAATTTTAGTGTCCACCATACTTCATTGCATGAAATTAAATACTTTATCAGATTAATTTCTTAAGCCTGTGTAACGCTGATTATTGATAACTAGTTTTTTTATAATTTTATATAGAGCGATATTTTAAATACGTGTAGTAAAACAAATCTTTTGAGATAAAAAAAAATTAAAACATTTTTATTGTGTTCTTTTAATTTTGCAATATGTTTATTTCAGTATGTTGCATTTGTTTAAGACAAAAGTAATAAATTTTCAATTCCTAAAATATTTTTATTATCTGTAAACCGATACAATTTATATTAGAATATATTTTAACCTGCTCACGATACTAAAGTATTAAATCCTTCATCGTCAGAGGAATTTTAGCCGTTACGTTTAACAATTAATATTATGTTATTAATTACTAATTATATAATTAACATTAAACTTAAATCAATTATTAATTTCATCATTGTTCTACTAAGTAGTACTATTAGCCTAATACTTATTGACACAAAATAAATTATTGTTGCCAAGATTTTAAACTAAAGTAATATACATACGACTCGATAATTCTATGTTGGTGAGACTTATGAAAAATTTTGAATTACTGAAGTTATGAAAAATCTAAATATAAAAATATGTATGAATTTATGCAATACATATCACACATGTATATATGTTGTTATGTTTAATAATGATCAATAATCATAATACGTACAATATATGTGTGTGTATATACATAATACTACATTTAATAATATAAAGTAATATGTATATGTATAATGTATATGTTTGTAATTAAAATTAGAAATTATTATTTTTTTAAAAAAAATTTATGGAATTTTTTTCTGCTGCGTTGCACGTGTAGTTTCACTTTTTCAATACTATTTTATATAGTAAATAAAGCTTCAAAAACCTCGACATTGACCACTAACTGGAGCGAAAAGTTATGTAATTTTTCTAATGATGAATTGGCTTCTTTCAGTGTTACAAGAAGTAAAGGGACTGTGTCGTCTTCAATGTCAATTCGGTAGTGAACAGAAATAATGAGTTAAATTTATACACAATGTGTACCTAGTAAATTATTATCGAGATAAGATTATAAGATGTATGTTTAGTGAATACACTTCAAATTGCCGAGAGTTGAGTGGATAAAACTTCAAATTGGCACATGTTAGGATAGGTTACCCTAAAATTTTACTCCGAATTATCGAGTGTACTCAAATGCATTATTTTTATTCGATTTGTCCGGGACAGAGCGTTTACTTTGAATTATTGAGAGTTGATTGTATTTATAAACACATTCACCTTTCTCTTATAATTTTAAATATTTTCTTAGATATTTCATTGATTCATATGTATGTTTACTTATATATATATATTTTTTTTTTTTAGTGGTACATTACTTTACTATACAAGGCCTTCCAGTAAAGAACCTTTAGGAACAACGATGTCTTCAGAACAGCAAATGCAATTCAAAGTTGAAGATATGACAACAAAAATAAACAAAGGACTGTCTCATTGCAGAGATAGAGCTAGAACTCTTTATTTTGATATGACCGATTCATAATGATTATTGTTAAAAATGTAATTCATTTTTTTTTTTCTGTTATTATTGTTATTTTTAAAATACAAATATTTTCAAATAACACAAACATCTAAACATTTCTTAGTAATTTACAAAACTAAACTACATACATAAATATAATATTTTCATTTTCTCCTATCATTCTACAATATTAAATCTATTTTATATTATCTAATCCATTGCCATCTATAATTAACAATACATTCATCAGTCTTAAAGCTATGTAAAATTATAATGAAGTTATTGAAACGTTTCAATTAAATCGTGATTAGCGTTTATTAAAATAAAAACAAAACTCTACAATTATTTTTCCATTAGATTGAACAATATGAAACGAGTTTCATAGGACCTACAGTGTTTAACTAAAGTACATATCAATATGCGTGTTAAACGCGATATTCAAATAATAACTAAATATTGGCACAACAATGTGTAAATTGGTGGTAACAGAAAATACTCGTTATTACTTATACGCTGCTTGATATTATATTCTTAACGTTCACTATACGTTGTCGTCGGTTCAAAATTTGTATCCACGTTTGTGTTAAATATTGTTATTGAATAAAATTACAATATGTCTAGTAAAGATGAAAGACTAATATTAGTTTTTATACACATTGTAAGATATTTGCTTAAAATAAAAAATGTGCGTTATTTCATTTGATTTACGAGTGATAAGTGATGTATGTGTAATAATAATATGATAATATATGTAGGTACTAGTATTCTAACGTCTACAGTATTGAGTGTACGCTAGCATTGGTCGCTTCGTTTTACGATATTGAGGCCGTTTATTACAAATATCATTATGATGACTATGTGACCGATGAGGCATATAATACCGAACGTCTTGAACATTTTGAATCCGTTTGCGGCTGCTGCAATATTTAACACGATAACGCTGACGATCATGCACATACAGTTGAAGAACAAACCGTTCGTTTCCATCCTTACGGGGCCGCCGTTCATTGAGACTGGCATTAGGCTCTTGATGAACCACGGCAGACCTAAGCACAGTAATATGTCGAGCGTGTTAGCACCCAACGCGTTGCTGATGCTCATCGATCCTTCACCTGGTGAACAGAGATAAATCGGATAGTAAATCGACAGGTACCACCCGAGTGGTCGTTTGTTTCCCCAGCAGATTCTTACCGTTCCGAGCGTTTATTATGCCTGAAGTGGCCTCGGGTATGCTGCCACCAGCCGCCAAAACGACTATGCCCATCACAATGTCGCTTATATGGAACGTATCGCCTGTAAGGGTAAATCAACAACATTGGCAAATTAATAAAACCGAGAAACGGACACCTGTACAACACATTTTATATTTCTACAGGTACATGCGATCACTAATTATTATTATTATTATATATATAGAAAAAAATAAAACGGTAATTCGGACAGAGGAGAGATTTACATGAAAAAAAAAAAAAAGTTTGAAGTGAAAATTAGACAAAAACTCTGTTTAGAACGTAATAGTAATGTCTATAATAATAATAAGGTCAGTGGCGTATTTAGCAGGGGCGATTGCCCCGGGCATCACGTTTTTGAGGGCAACAAATTTTTAAGGATTTTCTTTGAATAAAATTACTATTCGTTTTTTAAATATTTGATATTAGATATTTAATTTGGAAAAAAATATATACCTAATTAGGCAATTTTTAGTAGCCAATTCTGGCATAATATAAAGTTTTTTTATTCGTTTAATATTAGATAATGACTGATAAAATAGATGAACTGATGTAAATTGTAACCTGTAGCTGCTCCCCACGGCCGCTTAATTCATTAATCGTATGTAAAAAAAAAAAAAAAATTGTTTACCGCGTTACTGTAACAACCATACAGTTCCGGAGTTGTCTATTTATGTTGCACCAAAACATCAGAATCAGCGTACAATTCCAATTTGCATTAATATCTTAGGAACAAATTGTGGGAGAAATATAATTTATTGCACTTACGTGTACGTCCATTTCTTTTTATCGTATTATTTAATAAACCTATTTTGTCAAAAAAACTGGAGTTGTCTGATAGTTGACCTAAACTCTTCAATTGTCATCCTTAACCAGCACTGATTATTTAGTATTATTTCTTGGTTTATTACTAAACGAAGAAGTGTACTTTCAAGACATTTTTTTTTTTTGCACGCAGTAGGGAGGTCAGAGGGAAGGGCAGCATTTGAACGTGTTCATAGGGCAACGAAATTCTAAACAGGTCACTGGTATTGTTAATGCTATTTTAAATAATTTGTGCGAATTATTAAAAATTATAAAAACGACTCTTCGAATAGTAATACCAATATAGGTATTCATTTCGCGGTGATAATTTGATAATTTTCACTCATTAAAATTACGGTATTATTTCGATTCGTCCGTTACACGCGAATTTCTATATCACCCGGAAACTTTTTATTTTTTTCTTTTTCTACTTCTATAAATGATATATATTATCGTTTTATTGTACTCACCGCATATGGACAACATCCAAGACACGATGTACGAGCTGATGCCTATCCAGATGATGCACATGATGAACGTCAACGGGTAGACCTTCCGTTTCGTCCGACAGTCCGGTACGGTCATGGACAACGTGAACGCCACCGGCAAAGAAAACGCCCACCACATAGTGGGCAAAACGCCTTCGGGTACTTTCCATATGGGCGAAACTGTTCGCGGGCAAAACGAGAGCATATTATTTCGTAAGTTTTATATACATATATATTTGTAAAAAATATGGAAGAGGGTGACCTGCAGTTCTCCTTTTAATTTCCTTGAGCTCTATATATCTCTCCCATCAACCCCCTTAATCCGAGTTTATTGGTTATTATTATAATAATTACTCGGTTCTTCGTCGTCCATTTGTCTGAGATCTTTTGACGTTTGACTCGTTTTGACCGGCGGAGGCGGTACGTATTCCGTGAAGTAGAACGAACGGTAAACGCCGTAACCAATGTCGAACGCCGGTGGTTTCATCGAGTTTGTAGCTGTAAAAGAAACGTCCGGAATCGCGTTAGGCACCCTGAACGTCGTCGTCGGGATATCAAAACTTGAAGTAGCTCGTATATATGTGTTGCATGACGATTAGACGTACGTTATAACGTGTTATTGTTATTAGAAGTTAGGACAACCGATACGATATTATAAATGTTATGGATTTGTCGGAGCGTGCTTCAAATTTCGATTATGGCCCATGCGTTTATACAATATTATGTATTGTTATAAAATATATATTATGCGTTAAAAGCAATCAAATTATGTGTTTCAAAGCGTTTAAACTCTTCACCAACCCGTTCCGTAGCGACATGCTCGTGTATCACTTTCGTGCAACGTAATGCTTCGAGATTCATTCGAAGTAAATTTTCCATAAAACAACGCATTGATAACCAGCCGTTGAACGTATTCGAAAACTATAGCCCCTGGAACAGTGAATATGTCGGTAGGTACTATAATATTCTCGTATAAACGCTGATACCGTGTATACAGGATACGAAATAGTTTGGTATAGGTATTTGCTATTTGATATTGTTATACAGGCGAGACACACGAGACATATTTCATTTTGCCTGCGCCCTTTAGAGTTTAGAGTAAAAAAAAAAAAAAAAAAAGAAAAAAAAAAGAATTTTTAACAATACCTATTTATCGTATGTACCCGGGAAAGTTTAAAGAATAGCCCGTTATAATAATAATAATAATATATATATATATATATATATATATATATAACATGTACTAGAAATTATTTTAAGTAATTCATTAAATAACCGTATAACCAAATAATTACTTTCCAATCGGTTGGATTCCGAATTTTTTACTCAGAAATATTGTTTGAAAAATAAAATAAAAATGTTCTTTATAGATTTCTAATTAAATGTACAACACTGCACCGAGAACGATAACGTTCTTTATGTATAAATACACACACACACACATATAAAACTTATTTCTACTTTAACGTGGTTTTTGTTGGTCTATAACATGTTTCTAACAAATATGTATTTATTAATATTCTAAATTATCTCGTATAATGTTTACTTTATAAGTATTAAAGTACATGTCATAAATGACGTGTGTACGTGTGTTATTCCAATTTTTTTTATAAAATAGGTTCCGTTTATTCTCCTTTATTATTATACTATTAATTGTCGATATTATTATAGTTAAAAGAATTTTTTCTGTCAATTTAGCCAACTCTTTTTTTTTTTGTGAACGTAACGGCGTATAACTAATATTGTAATTGGTCGTAAACTTTTAAAGCGCTGGATAAAAGGTTAAAAAAGATAAATCTAACTTTAGCTTTTCATATATTTTAATTGTTTCAATATATTTCGAATGCATCAAAGTTGGATATTGAGTTTCTCTTTCCATTTTACTAAGGAAATTCGAAGTGATATACCTATAATGATGATATTACGTCAATAGTGTTAATTTAAATTATATTTTTTTTAAATCTTATTTAGACGCATATAAATAATAAATCTTTTTTCGTGTATAATTTCGATACTTTAAAAAAAGTCAATAATGGGGATAAATAGTAAAATAATTATTAAAGTATTTTTATTTTACAGTAGGTTGTGCTGATAACGTTAGCGTTTAAGTTGTATTCAATTTCAGATTTCTAAATGTTTGGTGTTCAAGTATATCGTTTACAGTTCAAAATTGAAAAGTTTATGTTATCATTTTTAACGGATTTCTTACAATTTCAGTGTTGCTTTATATTATGACGTCATTTAAATTTAATTATTTATTATCACCATTACAATTATTTTGATTGTACAACAACTATTTTTCAAGATAAAATTAAGAAAAACAGTTTTTTTTTCAAACAGTTTTTTGTAATTTTTTTTTGAAAATAAATAATTATCTACATTTTTATTGACACGTAATCCAACGAATAATATCCAACAGAATCGATTGACTCGGATGCGGGGTAGTCATAGTATCTATATTCAGTAGTCCTATATATATATATATATATATATATATATATATATATGCGCATATAAAATAAATTATGAAAAACGACGAATAAAATGGCTTAGTAAATAATAAAAGCAATAATAATATCAACATCCCTTGAAATGATTGCCACCGTAATATTAAAGCACTTGAGTCAAACTTTTTGGCGTTGATTAAATGTTATTGTTTAAGCGTTTTATTCGAATAATTAAATAAATTATACGGGCCAAATGAGTGCGTTAAATGTTATGTTATGTTACTATAGTGCTCGTATTTTTCCGCACTGAAAATACTATAAAAAAAAGTCACGATATATAAAACATATTAATTTGTATTAAGTGTGAATAATGAACGTATACAATTAAAAAAATAAAATAAAAATTGTCGTTGAATCAGTAAGTATTCATTCTATATAGTCATGTTCCTATAATCCTAAATGAAACAGACATCGATAATATAATGATATGCATTTTAAGATAATAGTGTATTTCTCTATCTGACAAAATACACCACATCATTCTTCGTATCATCTTATATTCTTATGCATTTTTCTCCCAAAAACGAAAAAAATATACTACTTATAAATTAATTTCATTAAAGTACTTTGAAAATTTTAAAAGTTTCACTTGAGTTTAGAAATACTTAAAAAAATAAGAAACCTTGATTGAATCGAATTCGCATCATATGGCCAAAAACAAGATGTAAAATCAATATATTTTATTATTTATACAGTATGTGTTATCACTTATATATGTTATAATGTATTTTATTTTGTATCCCTAAACTAAGTAAAATAAAGTGTTTTTCAATGAATTAACGATTCACTGAAATCTTTCAGAATATTTCTTGCTCAAAATTCAATAGAGTATTGTTTAGTTATTGAAGTCAGATAAACTTAAAAACAAATTAATCGAGGTGAAAACCACTAACCAAAATTTAACATTGAATTGTTGATTGAAACATTTTTAAAATGAACAAATTAAACGTACGTGCTTACAACGATCAATATAACAGTGTAAGTTCATTATTGCGCGCAGTATAATTAAGTATTACATTATGTTCAATATTTAAATGAAGTATTTACAAATAAGAGATGTAGGTATTTAGAATATTTCGATTTCAAAATTAAGATCAGCTTATAATGAGAATTCATTGAAACAAAGTTATTTTGTTTGCTTTATGCCTAATATTTTATCAAACTATTTATTGTTTAGTTTTAAAAGACGCAAGTGTTAATGAAGTGTAAAAACGCTTATAAATAAAACAATTTTATATTTAGTTAACGTTGTGTTTTTTTAAAAAAAAAATTTTATAATATTTATACTGGATAGTTAAGTAAAAATTTTACCTTGTTATCAGAGATCCGTATTAAATGGAATATAAAACTAAGCATTGATATTATTATTATTATTATATTTACGCACTTTAAAATAATATATTGCGTATTTGCGTATACAGACGTAATCGATATATCTAATTCAGAGATAAACGTATATTTATGTGCGGAGATACATATAATATGTACGTAACAATAATAATTATAATGCACGATTTAATTTTCAGTCGATTTACGTGTTCGAGGTCATCAAGAATTTCGCCCAAGTATTGAGAGTCGCGACTATATAAAGTTATGCGAGCCGTATACGAAACCAAACAATTAATAGACGTTATAATCGCATGTTGTCGGATAATATATATATATATATTATATAATAATAGTAATAATATTTGTATATTTTATCGGCGCGAAGGATTTGTACGTTTCTGCCAAATTCGAATGGCCTAAAGCAGTTGCGTAATCAGGATTTAATAATTGGGGCTGGAGGTGGGCTAAATTTTATGCTGAATTTTAGTAAGGTAGTTAAAATCAAAACATAACGCATTATTACGATGTAACGTAAAATATTCATATAAAACACGAAATAAACTCGATTAACGTAATTAAGTTAAAAACCGATGTCACTTATTATTATATAATGTAGAGTCTTATAGTTCTAAATAAATTGCGTGGACCACATTCTTTGAGTTACATTATTCCAGAACGTTATTTGTACTGTTGACCGTGACAAATGTCACGAATGTCACGGGCAGCAACAATATAAAATAAATGCGATTGCAGGCACACTCGCGGAGTGTAGGTACCTACAAAAAAAATCATTTAATATTTATTGGAAAAAAAAATTAGAAGAAATCAACAATTAACGTACATTTTGGTGTTTTATAGTATTGTATGGTAACGCTGAGTGTAATTGTAATTTTCGTATAGTTTTCGTTCGGATATTTTTGACAACGCCGATTAATATATAGTTTTTTTTTTTTTAATCCACTTCGAACAACAGATTGTAAGTTAAAAAAAAAAATGTGTATCCGATGGAAAATGTTCACTCTCAACGTTTCGAGCTTGAATATTATTCTGTTCGATGAACACTTATTGATACTGTATTTTTCAATAAAATCAACTGCGAATTCTTATAAGTTAAATTAATAAACGAGGCCCATTTATAAATATTAAAATGTAGGTACGCGTATTAGTTATGGCGTTAACGGAATCTTCGAACTTCTCATCTGAACAATCTTTAAAACACTATACGATGGGCTATATACAGTGAAACCTCTGAATAGCGGACACTCTCGGTCACCGAAATTTTGTCCGCTATTCGGAGGTGTCCGCTATTCAGAGGGAGTAAATGTTTGAAATTCATTACGGGTAAATGTACAAATGTAAATGAGAACCTATGCGCGATAGGTTTAATTAAATTATGATATTATTAAATGTATTTAAATGATAATTGTAAACATATTTATGGCAATGCCTAATTTAATAATACATACGTTTATAAAACAAAAAAAAAAAAAAAAATTGAATATATCTCTCGCTCTGAATATTTTTCGATTGTGTTTAGTAATTTTGTTTTCCCGTCATTAAAACCGCTGTTCTATCAACGACTGACAATTTTCCCCGGGTCGATTTAAAAGAAATATTATGCAGTTTTCGGAATTTTTCAAGCCACCCGTTTGAAACGTTGAAGTAATTTAATCCATGAATTATATAGCGATCTGCCTGGCCTTTACCCGTACTGCTGGTCCCGTAACGGGCAAATGTTTTCCCGAACGCGTTTCACTGTCGCCGTTTTGTCATTATTTTTAAATTAAGATTAATACAGGTCATAGGCGCAACTAGGTTAAAAATTTTAGGGGGGCTAAGCCCTAACCCTAATCAATTATGTAGTGAGTAGATAAGTCTAGGTACACCATTCTTATAAATTTTTCTAATACAGAACATAATTATTTATATTTATAATTTATTAAGAAACACGCCTATTAAAGTATTAAACTTTTTGAGGGGGCTAAAATGGTTTTTGGGGGAGCTAAGCTCCTAGCCCCCCCTCCCCCCTAGTTGCGCCAATGATACAGGTGTCCGCTATTCAGAGAGTCCGCTATTTGGAGGTTTTTCCATTAAAAAGTAATGAAAATGTCCCCGTTCCCAAAAAAACGTCCGCTACTGGAAAGTGTCCGTTAGAGGAGGTTTCACTGTATATAATATTTTTATTATACATTATAAATAATACCATACCGTTTTACGTTACGACTTACTTAATAATGTACGTTATTAAACCATCGAATTGTAATTGTTTATTAAATGTGTCGATGATCGAGGGCGGCGTGGCTGTAAGCTGTATTGCGATACTTATATAATAACTAATAAGTATTTCAGTATTTGCGGCAATATGATTTGTATATGACGTGTATATGTGTTATTATTATTATGGGCGTGAATATATGAACTTAAAAACTATAGTCGTTACTCGTTATTACTTATTAGTTATTACATATATTATTATTATTATTATTATTAAATGCGGCAAGCGTGGTGTTAAGTACTCATATATAATTATATATATGTATATATTTAATATAATGTAATATAACGCATAGGAAATTCGCACGTCTCCAGGGAGGCAAATACGAACAAAATGATAAATACTAATAAAAATATTATAATTTCTTTTTCTCAAATCAATACAATATTATATAGATTGTGATCATTTGTTAAAAATATTAAAAGATATATTTTGTTTTTTTTAGATTCTGAGCGGAGCGATGAATTTATTGTCTTTACAATGATGTGTTTTTTTTTATGCTTGTACCAAAAAATTCTACAAGAAGGAGTGCTCCGATCTTTACGGTCACAGTTACATTCCGGTAGCAAATCGCATCTAGTTGGTACTTTAGAGAGATCGTTTTTTGATTTTCTCAAAATCACCTAAAAATATATCTAAAAAACCACCGAAAAAATAATAATATATATATATATATATATATATATATTTTTTTTTATGACTGTGCCCGAAAATTCTACTAGTAGGATTATTCCGATATCTCTTAGGTCACAGTTTGTTCCCGGCAGCAAATCGTTATCTAGTTATTATATCGAAAATTACTTTATTATTAATTATATGCTGTATACCTACTCTATTATTATATAGTATTCATAATAAATAATATAACACCGAAGCTCCGCTCAGAATCGTTTTATCGAATGCAATGATTTATCATTGCTTTCAAATGTAAGTTGTGATAACAATGCACTCTAAAATCTTACCCCAAGTAATTCACTTAAAACAACATTCACAACACCCCGCGGCTCGTTACCTTTTTTAAATTTGATAATGTACGTTTCACCGCAATAACGGCATTTCGAATCGCCTAATCTGATTCTCTACGCTTGTAATTTGCATACCGTGAAATGGCTATACAGTCATTTCCAGTCGAATATATTTCCTCTATCCTCTCGACGGAATTATAAAGTTACTGGACGCCTCGTAATCTCGTATTTCATTCCGAACGTAGAACTCGTTCCTTTTTTTTTTTTTTTTTAATTTCGGTGCTCAAAAATTCTACTAGAAGGAGTGCTCCGATCTTTACAGTCTTACCCGGTAGAAAATTGCATCTACATTAGAGAGGTAATTTTTCGATTTTCTCCAAAGCGCCTAAACAAAAAAAAAACCCTATCGAGAAAAATTACATAAAAACGCGATTTCTGCGACGCGGATTATCGTTATTTCTTCGTGATTTTGAAACTAACGGTCATATAGAGATTTGAAATATTCACATGATTTTATATTATATTAGAGGGGGGGGGGGAATGTTGAAAAAATTTCTTTCGATTTTGGACTATTTGCATAGCAATTACAGGTTTTGAGGTATATATATATATATATATATATATATATATATACACCTACGTATCGTAACCTGTACGTTCGTACAAATATAATGGTCCTGCGCTATAATGTCTTGAAATGTTCACCAAATATGTACTATATATGTATTAACGAAAACGATTTTTGAGAATTTTTCAACTACCTAGATTTATTGTTAGTATAGGAAAGTATATTAAAATGAGATTTACTGTAAGGTTATTAATAGCAACTTATGTGCTCTACACACACACACACACATTATTATATTATTAATAATAAATAATATTACACCGAAGCACCGTTGAGAATCGTTTTATCGAATGCAATGATTTATCGCGTTGCTTTCAAATATTGTGTTAGTGCAATAACAAAACTGTAAAATCTTTATCCGAGTAAATTCACTCTGCAAGCGACATCCACAACAACCCAGCGGCTCGTTTCCTTTTTCCTGATCGATTTTTTTTTTTTTTTGTGAGTAATAATCACAACTATGTTTTGTAATATCTTTAACGAACGTTTATTTTGAAAATTGTGTTCGTTAAAAAGTCGTTCGGGGTCGTTCCACACCAGTCGCAATACTTGCAGTTGCGGAGGTCATAAACGATTGTGTGTGTGTGTGTGTGTGTGTGTGTGTGTGTGTGTGTGTGTGTGTGTGTGTGTGTGTGTGTGTGTGTGTGTGTGTGTGTGTGTGTGGGTGGGTGGGGAGGGGAGGTGGAAGAGGAAGTAAACGTTATGTTGTGCGATAATATTATAGCTTTAGGCGATACGCGCATTATAATGAACGACGTGAGAGTGTACAAAATAAAAGCACCTATAACGCGCTATACGTGGAACTGTACGGAGAACACTTACAAGACCGGAACGAATTTTTGTTTTTCAACTTTTTGGCGGCCGTCTTGAGCTTGCCCTGCGTGAACATCAACAGGAAGTACCCGAAGTACATGAACAGCATGAACATCGCCTCGTACCACATGACCACGTCGTCCACGACGATGACGGCCAGCGCGACGATGGCCACGACGTACACGCCGCTGTCCCGAAGTAACGGCCACTTTTCGAGTTTGATGGCCTTCCGCGCGGCCAGCCCGGCGCACGCCGACACGCCCAGCGTGTTGTATATGGCGCTGCCCACCACCGTGCCGACTCCCAGGTCGGACTCGGTCAGGAACGTTCCTATGACACTGACAAACAGTTCCGGCGCGCACGTGGCCGTCGCCATGAACGTCGCTCCCGCCACGTCCGGCGAGATGCCAAAGTCTGAAAAAAAAAAAATCGTCCATAAACAACGTAGCACACAATTTTTTAAAATATTTGAGAATAGATATTCCGGAAAAAAAGTATTCGGAAAATGTATTCGAATACTTTGTGATAATATAGTATTCCCTCGGAGTGTTTTTGAATACGACTTCGCAAAAAACATTCCAAATACTTTTAGAATACTTTTTTTTTCACTACTTTTCAGTAACACGAATATCAAATACATATATAGTAATTATATTATTATTATTATTATTATTATTATTATTTAATCGAGTACAAAACAATCGTCAATATATATATATATTTAGGGTGTTTAATATATATTTTTAATTCAAAATTCAATCATTATTATTGAATAAAATAATATGAATTTTATTATTAATTAATAATTATTTGAATAAGGCTGGGTTCGAACACCAAATATAGCAAAATTATATTGATAGAATAATATTGATGTTGTTTCAAATGTCTACTGCTACTACTCATGTTTTTTTCCCAAAAATAATTACTTTTTACATTTAAGTTGTTATTTTTATGTATAGGTATTATTCGAAATATGATTGATCTTTAAATAGTATTGTATTCAGAATACTTTTAAAAAGTATTTATAAAATACCGCATTAACTATTAAGAATACTTTCAAAAAAGTATTCAGATTACTACTCAAGTCTGTCTGTCTGTGATTACGTAACTACGAACATTTCAAAATTGCCCCCCTCCCACCCACCCCCGAATCCGAACACGACTTATTCTAAGGATTTTTTCCTACTGCACAAAAGCTGAATAAATTTTCTCGAGATTTATTTGTAGATTTATTAGAAACCCCTCTGCCCTAAAAAAATATCGTATAAAAACCACATGTTTTTTTTTTTAATCTTCAAATTTTACTCCTAATTATTCCACTTATTTTTCTAAAAATTAAATTATTAGCCATATAATATTATTATATCGATAAAAAAATACGTGAAATCTTATTGATATTTTAATTTTATTTATTTAATTACTTAGGATTATATAGTTGACATTTAAAACTTTCTTTTTTTTTTCGAATGATTAGTATCTTCTTTCAGAACGTCTCTTATCGGGCTTTGAGGTATAATTTTGGATTGGACCCTCAGAAATTCCTTTAAACAGTTTAAACCGATGTTGTTCACGTGCTTTGGAAGTTTCTTTAAATGGATGATTTAACGAGTTTATCCATGACAATGTTGAAGATTTTGGATCCCACAATGTTAAAGGTGGCATGTTTAAAGTGAACGAACCAATTATTTGTAATTTAATGTAATTATATATATATATCAGGGACTGGAACCTTAATGATTTTATCGGTTCTAGTTTCGGTTCGGTTCTTGAAAAAAATAAAATTTCGGTTCCGGTTTCGGTTCCGGTTCATGAAAATTGTGAATTTCGGTTTCGGTTCCGGTTCCGGTTAATCTCGGTACTAACCAGCTGTACTTCAAAATATCGAAATTACGATTAAAAAGTAATAATGTATTAATTTATAATGTGGAGTAATTATTATTACGGATTTAATAATTTTTTTAGCATACCAATTTTTGTCCAGTGTATTTTTTCACCTTCAGCATACAAGTATAGTTTATACATTTTTGTATTTTTTTTGGGAAGTTTATTAGAAATTTATTGGACTTTTACATAATCTCTTGTGATAAAATATATTAGTGATGTAATATAAAAACCTGTACCTATTTCCAAATATCGGTTCCGGATTTGAAAAAAAAAATTAGGGTTACGGTTAGGTTTCGGTTCCAACATTTTCAAAGGATTTCGGTTCTAAACCGGTTCTTTTCGGTTCGGTTCCAGTCCCTGATATATATTATTATTATTCTTAATTAGTATCGACAACAATGGACATTAGTTATAATCATTAATTGTAGAATATATAGTTTTGTACAATTTTACATTTTGATTAATTATATTACATTGAATTATACAGTATAAACGTTTGATTTTTTTTTAAATTTCAAGGTTTGATTGGTGATGCCTGTCGCCTGTGTTGGTCTTAGTGTTGCGTCTAAGGTGTTGGAAATGTTGAATTTAGTGATGAAATATGTGTTTTATTATGAGGTCCGTTCCGCAGGTTATGCAAATTGGTTTTTCGTTCTTTGCCATAAGATGTATCCGTGTGTTAATCTGGTATGGTCGATGCGGGGTCTGTTGATTATAACTTTTTTTTCTTCTATTTAAAAATTGATTTGGCCAACTGGAGATAGTGTTTTTAATTTCTCTTAGTTTTGTGTTTTGTTTAAGCCAACTGGCTTGCCATTTGATTTTATGTGTTCTTTGATTCTAATATAAATAACATGGACTGATTTTAACAAAAAGAGAAAGAATCTACTTATACACCTACATTATTTTGTGCTTGTGTATTTTATTATTCCTCCCTTTTTTTTTTTTGGTTTTTGAGGGGTCTAGTACGTATTTAATATTATTGATATTCGTTTTCAGAAAATCAATTAGACGATAAACTACAACGGATAATGTGTGGAAACGTGACAGTGAGATAAATAGTGTACACTATATACGGTGTTGTACATTAACATTATAATATAGTCAATTTTATTTATCGTTACGAATCGACTATACAGTATTGTACAGGAAACAATTTGCACCGGATTTTGGGAATAAACATGTTGCAGACAAATAGCCTGGAAACGGATAACGGAATAATAACAATAATTAATTCTGTGTCATTGTGCAGCAAAAGCTGTTAAGTGATTTTTTTTGGTGGCTGATGACTACGATATCGTGTAGTCGTGTTTTGTCACAATTTTATTTTTTACTATTAAACAGTTATCATTTTCGTTTATGTTTTGTACTGATACAATGATTTGCCTACAGATATCATATTTTGACACAATAAAATTTCGACTCTATTCTTCACGTGTCAAGTATAATATATTAGTAAAATATCGATTTTTTTGGAACGTATTAGCACGTATTTTGCCACAATGGTACAGAATTTTTAAAATAAAAATAGATAAGTGCAACAATTAAGTCAATACGACTGGTTTAAAAAGTAATTTATAATGAACGAGCAACACAAAAGTCCATATATCAATTTATATTAGTTTATTATATCACGTTCACAAAAAAGAAAAAAAAAATCGCGTTTACTCAATATTTTATATCTCTTTTGATTCTTCCTCGGTAAACAATATTATCTCCTTGTGTTCAACCATACACGTTTCGTACACAATATAAACACTATTAACTATTAATTTATCCCAGGGGCGTATTTAGAATTTTTTTTTTGGGGGGCTGAGGCATTGCGTAAATATCATTTTTGAATTATTTCTAAATTCTAATCCAAAACTAAATCTTAAAAATAGGACAAATCACCAAATTCTCAACATTTAAAAAACAACTACATATTAGGAATTTATTAAAAATATTACACCCTGTAGCCATAGGGCATATGAATACATAAAGAAAGTTTCTGAAATTTCAGGGGGGCTGGAGCACCATCAGCCCCCCATAAATACGCCCACGATTTATCCGCTAAATTTTTCGTGGTCTATATAAAGAAAAAAAAATATATATAGGTATCCAATTCCTCATGAATTGTTATTTTTTTAAATAAAATATCTGAAACGGTTTTGGCTTCGACTTAATGCACACTAATGTCAGAATGTGCGAGTAACATATTATAATATAGCGAAGTGTTTTGTACGAAATATTTACCATTCGAAAATAATTATAATACGCACCAGTGCGCAGGATCTAAATAGTGTTTCGTCGCCCGGAGCAAATATAATAATTGTAGCGTCCCACACACATAAAAAACAATTCTTCACCGACATTATGAAGAAATACGTATTTAATTGTAATAACTAAAATATGAAAAAAAAAAAAAGTAATAAAATAATACGACTTTTGTTACAAACGGCTCGAATCGAACGTTATTACATTACGCTTTATGTTACGATTTGTAAATAAAATACCCGCGCGACATACGAGCATAATAAGTGATTAAAATACGTATAAAACAGAAAAATTATTAATTACAGTAAAAATTAAATAAATATAAGAACAAAAATGATGTGCGAAAAGAATAGAAATAAAAAGTAAAAACAATAGATTGATACTCGTGTAAATAATAAATTCTTATGCACATAAAAATATGTGTGTATGTGAGAATACTCGTATACAATTAAGCCGAAGAAGATCACGGAAAATAAAGAAATATACTGTTGTCATTTTGATGATGACTTTTTTTTTCGAAACCCGTATAGTAAATAAAGACATTTAATACGTATAATTTTTATACATATACAAATTTATACTTTACTTTTTGTTCCAAGCGTAACTAGGGGGGGACAGGGGCTTAGCCCCTCCCCAGTCACCAATTTAGCCTCCTCAAAAAAGCAACCTGACTACATTAAAAATATACAGTATTTTCTGTACATTTTTCTAATATTTCTATAGAGTTATTGGCAATTGAAAGTTGACGACCTTTTTTTTTTTTTTTGCTTATTTGGGTAATTGTGGCAATCAATTGGGTAAAATTTTTAAAAGTGAACACTTTTTTCTTGCTTACTAATATTTGTAGCCTCCCCCCTAAAATTTAGTGCTAGTTTACGCCTACGGTTCCAACACATATAAAAACACATTTTCTACCAACATAATAATCACGAAAAAATTTATATATATATATTTATTTAAATGTAAATGTATTGTAGTAACTATAATATACATATGCACGTATAAACGTTTGTTACGAACTCGAATCGAACGTTATTATTATGTTATACTTGATGTCATGGTGTTTAAGCAAAAAAAAAAAACCACGCGACACACAAGTATAATAATTATCAATGCGTGTAGAAAACAAAAACGAATTATTATTTTTTGCAGTTTAAAAACGCGTAGAAAACAATTTTCTATCGACATTAATTATCGCGAAAAAATTATTTAAAAATATGAACGTACCGCATTAACAGTAATGTGTAAAAAAAAAAAACAACACGACTTCTGTTACAAACTCGAAACGAACGTTATACGACTATATTTCCCCTTGTATTTTATTACGAACATATAAGACGTAGATTGATTAAAATAGCGCGGCGATAGCTAGTGTAGGACATTGACATTGAGGCGTCCTTAAATTTAAAACAGCAGCGCCCGGGGCAAGAACTACCGCTCGCCATCCGCCCTCCAGATGATCCGGCACTGGATTTATATTAACACGATTCACAGATCTCGATGAATGGACGGAAGAAAAGAAAAAAAAATATATTTATTAAAAATTAAATTCTTATTTTTCTTCCGTTCAACCTATAATTTATCGGTAATAAATTTATATTATAATAATATGTATATATATACTCGTATATTATATACGAGTATAGTATTTATATTTTAGAGGTTATAGTGATTTACGATAAAAAAAAAAAAAATGCAAATAATAATTCGGCGATTGTAGTTTAAGCTGGGGTTATACTGTATAGTAAACGCTTTGTGAAATCCCTATCGCAATATAGGTATTACGTTCAGGGACGGATTGACAGAATTTTTCGGCCCGGGAAAATTATTTAGACCAGCCCTCTATATTATACATTTAATATTATACACAAAAACAAATATTACTCGTTTAAGACAATCTGCGGTTCAACCCCCCATATACAATTTTAAAAATTACAATTTTGTTTACTGACTTTTATATTTATTAAAATAAAATTTGCACATAAATAATATAGCAAAACAATTTAATATGAGAGTTCTTTATTGAGTAATGCACTTTTATTTTTTAACTTATCAATGATTCGTTCTGTGTCAATAAAATTTAAAATTTTAAAATTCATGAAAATTTATAACAAAAATTGATTGCGACCATAGCAGCTCTCAAGGATACCGGCCCACCGGGAAGTTTCCCGGTATCCCGATGGGCCAATCCGACCCTGATTTGTGTTGTTACGATTAAAAAATGTATTATCCATTTATCGGGTAGGTTATATATTTTTTGTTCCGTAACATTTTTAACAATTTCATGTGAACGCCGTTGTAACGCAACTACGCGGAAAAAAGCGTTTTGGTCCCAATATTAGAACAGAAAACTAAACGTTTTCGTGTTAAAATGTATACCCGTTTACGCATCAAATTAAAATATAATATTACATTTTTTACTATATCCGATTAACTCGAATCGAATTTACTGTAATGTCAGGGTTTAAAGTGAGAAAAATTCCCCGGGGGGGGGACTAATAATGTCTCCATATAGTTTTAAGCATTCTATTATTATATTATAACACAATCTCCCCCAAAAAAAAAAATTAAAGTAGAAAAAAAATTAATAAAACAAAAATAAAGGTCATCGACTTTTTCTGTATTTTGCCGACAAACCTAAAACGACTAAATGGTCGATTGACGTTAATTTACCTGGCGATTTCCCACCCTGAAAACGGATTTGAAAAAAAAAATAGATCATCCCCTTATTAGTGAAGGAATTTCGTATACATTTTAACAATTTTTTCGCTATTAGGTACTCTGTGGCGATACCAATAAAAACTCCGAGGAAAAAGTTTATCAGTTGCGCTATAACTGATACCTACCTCATCGTTAATTATAATTATTATTATCGATACAGTACCTGATAACATTAGTTCTCTTCCCCCAAAAAAAAAATCGACTCTTAGGTCCGTCACTGTACCTATATACCTGATCGTTAATCAATTATAGTAATACCATAAACGTAACTAAAAATATGATTTTTAAATCTATAATTTGTGGAACAACTTATGAAAATAATTTCCCCTTCTCCCACCCCCCCGCAGTGACTTTTAGATTCACTGGTTTCGTCGTAGTTATATGGTACACACATACCTAGACATATGCAAAACACCGACGGCAGAAAATAATCGTTGCAGACGAACGCTATGAAAACGAATCCGTAAAAAGCCACCAAGAAGTGAAAGATAACGGCGCCGTGACGTCTTTGATCGTCGGTGAAGAAGTCCGGAGGGAAGTCGTCGATGGAACGAGTGGCGTTTTCGCACCCGTGCACCGCGCTGTTATTGTTACTGAAATCGTTGCCGACGGCACTTGTGGTGTCATTTCCTGTATAGAAAAAAAAAAAACGTGTTATGTATAAATAAATAATAATAATAAGGTAGCGAGCCCCGGGGTGTTGTGGATATCGCTTATAAGTGAATTACTCGGGCAAAGATTTTAGAGTTTTGTTTTTATTATAAATTTGAAAGCAATGATAAATCATTGTATTCGATAAAACGATTCTGAGCGGAGCTTCGGTGTAATATAAATAAACGACAATCGACATTAAGACGGAATCGCATTTTTAGCGTATTTATGTGATTTTTGGTAGTTTTTCCTGACTTTTGAAAAAAAAGTATTGAGAAAATCGAAAAACGATCTGTCTAAAGTACAAACTCGATGCAATTTGCAATCAGAAAAGGTGCTACACGAAAAGATCGGAACACTCCTTCTGGTAGAATTTTTGGGTACAGACATAAAAAAAAAAAAAACACGTCATTGTAAAACCAATACATTCCTCGCTCAGAATCTAAAAACATATTAAATAAAAACAAATCCGACGCATTAACATAAACAGATATTTATTATAATAATTGTGTGTATACATATATAACCTCGTCGACGGGTTTCGTTCATAACGTCGTAATTTTTTTTTTACTTTTTTTTTCTAGCGTGTATAACGCGAGTAGATCGTACGATATTAATAATTCATGAAAAGTGATTAAAAAAAAAAAAAAACTATAAATCGTTATTAATCATTTTTATGAACGCGAGCTGTTTCGTTTGGCGGGAAATCCGATGCTAAATATGTAATGTATTCGCGCGCATTCAGAAACCGGGTTAAGCGTTTAATTGCTCCGTGATTTCGCCAGTGAACACAAAACGAGTTATTGAAAAATTATTTTCGCTATAGGTACATGTGTAGACGCGTGCGCAATTTATTGAAAACGATCACCTACTCATATCTCGATGTCTAAATCATTTGAAACGACGCTTGTCAACCTTCAGCGTCACAAACCGTCCTACGCTAAAAAATAACGGTAGGTACCTATAATATTTTATCACGTGTTCATTACACCAAAGTTTCTCAAAGTGTGGTCCGCGAGCCCATACCAGGGGGTCCGTGGAGCTAACCCAAACCCAACATTTGATTTGAGTACATTAACGATTTTTTTAATTTCAAGTCCTGATACAAAAACAAATCAAAACAAATATTTTTTAATCTCTGGTGTTTCATCAAATTCAAAATTAAATTAAAAATAAAAAACAGAAAACTATATATTTACACATAACGATATGGGCAAAACTAAAAATAATTAGCATAATGCGTTGGGTTGAGTTCCATGCGTAATTTTTTTTTTGAAGACCTTTTTTTTTTTTTTTTTGCTTGTTTTCCGAAAAATAAAATAATGATGAGTAAAAAAAAAAATTTACGCTTGGAACCCAACCCAACCCAACCGGGGGTCCTCGAAGACTGTAGGTCTTTAGGTAGGGGTCCGTGATTCATTTGACTTTGAGAACCTCTGCATTACACGACACACGGTCGATACATTTTATTTGTGTATATAGATGTTAGATACGAGTGCGGTAAATACAGTATATTTTTATATATAACGCGGTGTGTTGTATGCCTCGTCGTTTCGGATTTTAAGTTTAAAATTCAATCGGACAATAACATTGTGTAACGTGCGAAAATTGAAAAAAAAAACCGAGGACTTTATGCTAATCTGCTGTGTATGTGTCTACCTGTGGGCGCCCACAGGTTTTTCAAAAGCCAGTGCAGTTATACTTTTTAACACCAACCCACCCCAGTGACAGTGGCGTATTTTCAATTTTTTTTCGGGCGGGGGGGGGGCGGAGGAGAGTTAAACTTTTCAAAAGTGGAACTAAATTTTTTTTATACATTTATATTAGTAATTTTGGCAAGTGGTTTTTTTTTTTTTTTTTTGGTCCTGGGAAGGGAGTTAAGCATGAATACACCACTGCCATTACACGTTTAAAATTGTAAAGAAAAAATGACCATCACTCTAGCTATTCACGAATATAAGTTAAAATGTAATACCGTGTTGTCATTACCCATTTATAAATGTTTCAACGTCTAGTAAAAATTCATTTTCAAGTTTTTGAACTCATAAATATAATATACGAAACACAAAATATTAGTATGTAGTTTTTTAATTAAATTCATTAACTATATTATATAATGCTTAAAAATTTGTTTTAATAAAACAAATAAATTATGTTAAAAATAACATAAAATAATATTTTAAAACACAACTAAAATAATATTTTTTACTATTTATGAGGTTTTTATTATTTTTTAATTCGATTATTCGACGTGATCGACGCGATAAAACACTGAACAACAACAACCATAGCCGTCCCAAGGGGGGGAAATGGGGCAAGTGCCCTAGGGCGTCCAAAGTATTATGAATGCAGGGGGCGTAAAAAAAAAAAAAATGAATGACGAAAAGAAAACATTTGTTGTTTTATTTTAGATATTGATTTCCCTTGTACCTTTATGATGATTTTGAGAATGAATGTACTTACTATTAAAATACATATATAAAATTATGTAATTAGATATTACGTTAGTTGTAAATTTTTTTTTGGGGCCGAAGGCGTCAAATATTACTGCCCTAGGGCGTTAGTGGTGGTTAGGACGGCACTGACAACAACCATGTCTTTGAGGAATCCCGGGACGGCCACAACTCTGTGTGTACACTGTACATAGAACGAAGACTATTATTATAGGACGTTCACACGTACGCACATAAAAACGTGTGATGGGAAAACGTGTGAAAAATGGGAAAAGTCAAAAATCGACTTCATGAATGGACCGAATGTGGCCTAATGCATTGTTTTAATGGTCTAAAACCATCTTTGCATTATTGCCTTTCTAATGAAACCGGTTTGGGGCACATCGGTCGGATGGTTTCAAAGTCTATGACGGATAAAGATACAAACATTTTTTTATATATTTTATATATATATAGATATTATTTTTGCATGATATCGTGATGAGATTTTCCAATCGCGTATTCGTCATTGCCCATCTAATATAGACGATTCTTCAATTTTATTCAATTTAAATACATAAATAAGATTTCTAAAATGACCCAACCACCCCATTCGACTACTAGTGCAGTTGCATTACCTACTTGGTAACCTACGTGCGCGCCACTGCAGGTGTCTACGCAATATTATACGCCTATATCGGTGCGTATAGGATTTTTCGCAGATATGGCTAAGAGATCTGCTAATATATTCGCCATTTTTTTTTTCTGTTATACAAACAATACAAAATTTATTGTTCATTATTTATTATTTTAGTTTTTGAGAGAACGGCGAGGAAGCTGTTGGTTTGACAGTGCGGTGTTTTTTGTTTCCGTGTACGCATTTTCGGCTAGAAGGAATGCTCGAATGATCTCATCGTGCGTTACGTTCCGGGAGTGAATTCTATCTAGTCGGTACTTTATTCGAAACGTTTTTCGATTTTCTCGGTAGTTCCCGTATATTCATACGAACAATTAAAAATAATTGAAAAATTGAAAGAAAAACTGTTTTTATATTATTGTACGGAAATATCACGCACGTCAAAAACGCGATTTCGTCAAAATTCATTAATGTATTTCTCCAGCGTTTTAAAAATAATGGTCCTACAGTCTTGACATTTATACACTGTAACACTGCACTATAAATATACGTAAACATTTTTTTTCCAATTTTTTGGTTATTTATAACAATTGTAAGATGTTCAGCTATTTGAGTCATAAAGGGGATAATTTTTGGTTTTAAAGGCTGAACATAATTTTATATGATATAGGTCCTACGTTATTTCAACTACATTCGAAAGATCTCGGAAATCCGTAATCACAATTTTTTTTCTTTTTTTTTTAATTACCAGTAAACGTTTTTCGACAAAGCGCATTAATTTGATGGAAAATGGCGATTGGCAATTGGTGCGCACAATCAATACAGGTTATTTTTTCTGTGTACAATGTTTCGACTAGCGAAAATATTCTGATCATTACACTCGTGTACACATTTGCCGAGGTGATGCTGTATAGGAAGATAATTTTTTCTAATTTTTTCAATATTTTTTAAACTCTTTTCAAAAAAAAACTGACATTTTTTTTTGTTAAAAACGGTAAAAACACGATTTTGTAAAATTCATTATTGTATAATTGTAGTAAATAATATTATACCGAAGTTCCTCTCAGAATCGTTTTATTGAATCTAATGATTTATCATTGCTTTCAAATTTCTAGTAATTACAAAACTCTAAAACTTTATCTAAGTAATTCACTTAAGCGACATCCACAACACCCGCGTCTCGCTATATTTTTTATTATTACTCCTACTATTACCGTGTCGATTGTAGTGTTTATTTTCTAATTTATGCATTTTATTGAGCATTTTTACAGAGCCGTAAAATGTTTAACGAAATAGTTGTAAAATTAACTTCCTTCGCTCAGTCGAAAATCGTATTAAATATAATATACGCTCAAACAGTCAAACACAACACAGATAAATATTTATCAAAATTATAATTAAATACTTAAATATCACGTTTCACAAAATAAATCATAATATACGTGTACAAGTGGTTGATTTAAGTAGGCCGTAGTGTAACAGAGTACCTATCTATATATTCTTCATTGATGTACTTTGCGTTTAAGTACCACACCATTCTCTTTTGGTTTTCCTTTGCCGCTTCATTTTTCAGATAGAAATATATAAGTATCTCTGTGCTTCCACTACACTCAAATGTTATATTTTAATTCATTTGTAGTTTAAATGGGGTTTAAAAAAAAATTTATAATAAATATTTTTTTACGTATGTATAACTAATGTATACGTAATTTAGAAAACAAATTAATTTTTCTTTAAAATTTTTATCAATCAGAATTATTATCTTTTTGTCGGGCATTTCAGCTTTCCGATTTATGTCTACGGAAGGACTAAATATCTTTCTGATACGTCGTGGCTATTCAGATGTCCTACTTGCATATATTTATACTAAAAAAAATATATATATATTTCAAATTAATGATTTAACAACGTAAATTATGGATTTATCACTTTTATTTTGTACGAAGTGATAAGTTCGATACTTGTAGTTTTCTATTCTGAACGGAACTAGGAAATTAACCGTCTTCTGCAGTTAATGTAAATATGTTTATTATATTTATTCATATTTTTAAAACATACCTACACTTATTTTAATATAATATTCAATTTATAAATATACTCGTACTCGTATGTATTATATTTTATTACTACTTGTAAATTATCCACTAGACACTAGATAGGTAGGTACTTCGACGCGTATTATAGCCCGTAAGTATTTCAGTATACCATATGTTATTAGTTTATTAGTTATCAAACGGTACTTTAAACTGTCATCGAATTTTAAATTTATTTTTCAATTTTTTGGAAAATAATGAAAATTGTAAGAACAAAAAATTGTTTTCCAAGAAACAAAATAATCATAAAGTTAATAGTATTTCTGCAATTAAAAATTACAATTATTTTTATCAGGAGTGAAAAATGTTATGCGAAACTTGTTTTTTTTTGTGGAATATGTATATAATTCTGTATTCTCTAAATTCGCACGAATTAGATATATTATATATTATATATAATATATAATGAAACAGTGAAATTCAATTTGTCAAAAACAATTGATTAATAATGAATGTTTACCAATCAGATTTATCTGATAAAATTTAATAGACTATTACTTATTATTCATATATTTATGAAATATGAATTATTAAATACATAAAACAAAACAATTATTTTCTAACCTAACCTCCTCAACAACAGCTGAACAACTTAATGCAGCGTCTATCTATAGCTTCACTAATTTCTGGAAGGTTTTTGTACCTATGTACTGATTAGTTTATTTAGTTAAAGTATCACATTTTATGTAATCCACAATCCGAACAATCCCTTTTGGGTACATGGGAGATAATTTAATATTGTGTTTGTTTGCGTATTTACCGTATGGATTTTCATAAAGATAAATAATCGTGAGATTTATTTTGATCTCAATCTGATATAATACATCAGATTATTAATACGTACGCGCGTAAAACAATATTAATCTTCATAAATTACATCAAAACTACGAATAATGTAAGTCATAATATTAATTTAATATTTTATTGTAATTATAATTATAGGAAACTGTAATTTATAATTTAAAAACAAAAATTTCTCTTGACGGAGGATAAACGGGTGAAAAACGTTGAGTTAACATTAATTTCACCGAGTTCTCAAAGTCTAAGCGATTCCATCAAGCCGTCAATATCACAAATCGGTATATATTATACTTAATAATACAAATAAAATGCAAGTGAACATGAAAATGCTAAGGTAAAATACATATAGAAGAAAATAACGAATATATTGAAAGATAGTTGTGTAACAAGAGGAAAATATTATACCCAAAATCACTTCGGGAAGCGAATAGATTGAATAAATATTGAAGTTTCAAAGCGACATTAAATCAATGAAAAACAAATTAATTTTTTAAATATTAGCATTTTATGTGGTATGTAATTATACTTTATTTGAATACGGGTAAAAATAATAAATAAATTAGTAATTCGGGGTCGGATCTACGGGCGAGGAAATGGGGGAAATTCCCCAAAAAAATTAAAGTGGAAAAAAAATTAATAAGACAAAAACAAGTTCGTCGACTTCTTCTGTACTTTTTCGACTTTTGGAAATAATTTCCCCCTCCAAAAAAAATCAACTCTTAGATCCGCCACTGAGTAATTACGTATATGAAGATTACCAAATAAAGAGTCTTTCAAGATATTTGTGCAATGAAACGGTAAAATAAACAAGAGGACTCTTTTCATATTTGAATCCAAAAATTAATCGAGGAAATGAAGCAATTTTAGAAGGACAAATATCAGAGGTAAGAACCTAAAAAAAATGTAAACTAGAATTATGTTGTCAGAGAAGGAATTGTGGAGAAAAGAAAAAGGGAGAAAGGAACCAAAAGTCCTTAATGAATAACGATAGAATTAAAAATTGTCGGCATAGATTAAATATATTTAAGTGTATTTAATCTATGTTGTCGGTGATAATTTTAAGTAAAAATCACGATTACTTAAGATAACTATTAGGTGATCAATAATAATCTAAGATGTTTTTTTTTCTGAATTTTACAAAAAACATTATAACTCTTTATTACGATTCCTGTAACGAATTGGTTTCGTGGAAGAAACATTTTTGAAACTAAATATTTTAAAATGTAAATTAAGAACAACCTTGACACAAGGACGTCTCGATGCATTATTGTTAATATTTATCGAACAAAACATTGCGATACAGATTGACACAGAAAAAGACATTGAAGACCTTACACCAGGCAAAATGTGGCTTGTATTACAAAAATATTATTTTTATTTTTAAATCTTTATATATAAGTAAAATATTATTAAACAATTATATATTCTTTACTTAAAAATAGAAATCCTTTTTAATAGTAATATACAAAATACATTTTTTGGGGGCGATTAATTTTTATTTTATTCGGAGCATATTTTACTTCAACAACCCGAAACCGAAGTCTGCGCACGCCTATGTTAATACTTATATTTATGACTCGTCTTTACTTATTTTTATTAACAAAAAAAAAAAAAACGTAAATTTTATTATGTTACGGTCAGTGTTGTATGTTATATAGGTAGATTTATTTAGATAAATTATCTAGATAATTTTTTTTTATCTTTTATCTTATACAGATGAATTCAAAATGAGCTATCTGAGTCATTATCTTAGATAAAGTCATCTAGATAAAATAAATTTAATAATTGCTTATTATTTATCCAATACCTAAAAAAATTCGAATTTCTCAGTTAATTTTTTTTTTCAATTTTCTATTTCAAATAAATGCAATTACAGAAATCTCCAATATTCTTTTTTTTCTGTGTCACAATGTTGGATTTATCAAATTTCTATTTAATCTGTTTATTTAAAAACGTTTCGATAACTAATAAAGTAATAACACTAAATATATTGTAATCTACACTATAATATATAAAGCTGTAAGCGCATTTTTTGTGTAAAGTAAACTCGATAACTATCGTTTCAATTTTGATCGGATTTTTTTTTATGTGTTCCTAGTAGAAATGTTTAATGTTAATTTTCCAGTTATTATACGATTGTAAAGGTGAATATTCATCATTATTAATTAAAAATTGTATTTTCTTCAATCCTAATGATAATTATCATTGATACATTAGAAATTTTATAATAGTATAAAAAAATTATCTTTATATTATTATCTAGATAAATTGTAATTAATTATTTATCTTTATCTAGATAATTACATTTTTAATTATCTCTTATCTTGATCTAGATAATTTTTATTGTTTAACCTTTTTTTGTCTTTATATACAACAGTGGTTACGGTGTCGGAAACACAATGTTAATACGATTTTTTTTTTTTTTGCAAGTATAATACAGTTTTTAAACGATGTAAGTATACTGAAAAAATTTTTGAAAATGTATCGAATTTATAATATAATTTCTAGAACGGGGAACGTTCTTACATATATGTATATAAACCATTGGCGTGCGCAGACTTTTGAGTCAGGTATGGCTAAATTCAATCTGACCACCCCACCCCCCCCACCACTGTCAAGGTCACAAAAGAAAAAAATTATAGAAATTTTTCATTAATTCACACATACAATTCATCAATATTGATTTAAAATTAATCTATAATAAAACAAATATAATCTAAAATAAAATAATTCAAAAACGTTCAAAACACAAATCATAATGTATATAATATTAACAATATTGTCAATCAACATTAATATTTATTTATTATTAAAAATTATTCATTATGTAATTTTCTCTCGGGTAAAGGCTCAGGTGGGGGGCTAAAGCCCAATCAGCCCTACCCGTGCGCACGCCTATGATATACACATATATTTCAGCCTAAATGTCTAATTCACTGTGAAACTTAAAAAAAAATAAAATAGGTAGGTACCCAACAATACTCAATGTAAAACGCGTATAATTCGCGCAACTCTCCCAGTTCGCGTCCGTGTATACCGGTCAAATATGACGTAATTATTATTAACATGTCCCCCCCCCTCCCCCCGGTGGTGTAGTTGTTCAAAAATGACAATGTGAAAAAATTAGCACAAATAACCCGCGGTCGTGCAAAACGCGTGTAATTTGTTCCAGAATGGCGTAGAAATTAGTCGCTTTCGGCCATATATATATATATATATATATATATATATATATATATATATATATATGTATATAAACACACATGTATAAGGCCGTCCTTGCCTGCAACAGCTTTCTGGGCTCTGTGTAGTGTAAATATGCGTATAATATATATTGTGTTTCGTGCGTACCTATATTATATAGGTAGGTACTGCAGTGGCCACCGTAGACGCGAAACTTAACAAATCAATAATAATATTGTCGCGGTGTTTTTGTGCGTTTTCTTTGGAGCGCACACGCCCGTCGAGGAATACGAATCGAGACGTTTAAAATGGTTTAATGAAAATGTCTATATAGGCGTGTCGTTCAGTACAAATGTACGAATACGTAATGTTTCTGCGATGCGAAAAATATGTGAGTTGAGTTTCACCGCGTGTACCTACGATCAGGCACGTACACAAAATAAAATTTCGGGGGGGGGGGGTTTACAAAATATAGCAATACAAATTGTACAGCAACATAATAAAACAATTTCTTCCTCCTTACTCATTATTTTTTAATGTGACAAGAAATTATTTCGGGGGGGGGGTTTGAACCCCAAACCCCCCCCCTGTATACGTGCCTGCCTACGATATATTTGTATATTATAAATACGATACGTATAGTGATTGAAGTAATTGAAGCGTGCAGTATTGCGGTGTATAGGCAGTGGCGTATTTTCAACTTTTTTCTGGGAGGGGGGGTCCACATTTTTTTTTTTTTGAAAATTCCAACAGGATATATCGATATAAGGTATTTAATAAAAAAATACCTTTGGATAATTTTAACGAATAAGTACATTTTATTTAAAAAACATTTTTTTTTTTTTTAATTTTAAAGTACAAAATCTAATCGTTTTTTTTTTTTTTTTTACTGAGTTCACCCAAAATTTAAAACGTCATTTAACGCCGTGTTCACGGAATTTGATCAACGGCCTGTGTCGATTGTTGATTTCTCGCGATAAGATAGTGTTTTAAGATTGGTTTTTACCAATATATAGGTTATATTGTTAGATATACAATATTATTCCTGTAATTACTAATTTTGTACTCGTAATTAACGTGTATTGTATTTTATATAACTATTATATCGGCATATATTTCAGTATCTTTTCTATTTAGTATTTTTTTTTTTTTTTTGGTTCTGGGGGGGGGTCCAGTACCCCTGGATCCCCCGTAAATACGCCACTGGGTGTAGGTGTTGGTTTCCGAGTTACGAATTAGCCAAGAAAACGCGTTGATTTATTAAGGTAAAATAATAATAATAATAATAATAATAATAATAATAATAATAATAATAATAATACTATAATAGTAATAGCGAAAAATAACAGTGCTAGAATAATGTGCGTAATAATATTATTATGAACCGTCTGCGTCAGCGTTATGAAAACGTTGTGAATATATATATATATTGTAATTTGTAATATTGCAACAACCGAATTCATCACGAGGCGACGACTACGGATCGCTGTGCGAATACGACGTTCTGACGTTGATGCGAATATTGTTGGAGACTTTGGTGAAACGCGAATAAGAATTATAAAAGCCGCCCCCGAGTATACGAGTAATGGTAAATTATAATAATAATAATGCGAGCTAAGAAAAACGATTATTACAAAATATTATTTTTTATTATTTTTTTTTTTGGGGAAATCTATTTTCTCTACAATGTACGCAATTCGATATTTATATTTAAATTAATTATTACATATTAATGGAATGCATTTATTATTGTGTTTAGGTACGTACACCAGGGGCTCCAGCCCCTTCCCCCCTCGAAATTTCAGGAACTTTCTTTATTAATTCCTATGCCCTATAGCTATAGGATTTAATATTTTTAATAAATTCCTAATAAGTAGTTGTTTTTAAAATGTTGAGAATTTGGTAATTTCTCCTATTTTTAAGATATAAATCTTGCATTAGAATTTAGAAATAATTCAACAATGATATTTACTCAGCCCCCTTCCCCAAAAAAAAATTTCTAAACACGCCCCTTACGTACACAGTGCAGTGGCGTATTTAGGAATTTGGTGCTCTAGGTATACGATTAACTGGCGCCTTTTTTCAATACCGTCATTGGCGCAATATTATGGGAACTTGAAAATAATCCTCCCAGCACCACACGTAACTCCCTAAAAAATTTGTTAAATGTTCGCGGCTCGTCCAAAACAAATCTCTTTTAGTACTGTTAAAAACTAAAAAAAAACTATTTCGACTATTCCCCCCTCAAATTTTACACTTACGAATTTTTACCTTCTCTCCTTTTGCAGAGCTTACTATGGCTACGGTTAGCCATACATACAATTCCAGTCTATATTACGTATACAAATATTTTCAGCAATATGTAAATGTATCTACTTAAATTAAATAGTAAATAATGATCGTCATACGAACAGTAAAACTTATCATATGCGTTAACATTGATTATTTATATATAATCAATGTTAATAAAATATACGATGTAAATATAATCAATGGTATATTATAAAAATAATACGAGTAATATGATATATTATACCGTATTATAAGTTACGTTTTACAGACGAACAAAAGATAAACGACGAATTAAAAAATTTAGCCCTACTTTTGACTATTAGTATTAATAACTTTTACTCTTCGCCACGGAATTTGCCCAACACTCTACCTCAACAACCAGCCGCTTCCTCCTGCCCAGTACGTACGTTACCTCGGTATCCGTATAGATCGTCGACTTGCCTGGCAAACACACGTAACTAGCAAAATCCGAAAACTAAATGACCGTTCCCGACTCCTTCGACCACTTCTAACATCTAGGCACATGAAACTCCCTAACAAACTCTTGCTGTACAAACTTCTGCTAAGACCCATATGGACATATGGAATTCAACTTTTGGGCGCTACTAAAATATCAAACACCAACCGCATTCAAAGATTCCAATCTAAAACCCTACGTACAATTTCCAAAGCCCCATTCTATGTCTCAAACTACGCTTTCCTCTCTGATCTTAAAATACCATACGTCTCTGAAATAGCCAAAACTCACTATAAACGTTTTAACAGTCGTCTAGCTCACCACAAAAATCCTATAATCTCCGAATTATTATCTGTCACTATCCCTGGCAACCCAACTAAAAGACTCAAAAGGCAGTGTTGTCGTGACCTGCTAACCTAACCAATTAATTGTATCATGCCGTAGTACCTCCACAAGGAGGCTTCTACAATCTGTCTCATAGGTATGTCATATTTTTATTATTATTATTATTTTTATTATTTTCTTCTCATAATCCATCAATTGTTCTTATTCTTCTATATTTTGTAACAAATTGAATAAAAAACTATTAAAAACAATAAAAAGTATTAATAACATAACGTTAACTTTAATTTAAACAAATATATATATATATATATGTATATATGCATAATATATGATATAAAACTATTTACGTAATTTTTTTTTCTTCAATATTGTATTAAATTAATAAATGATATTGCTATTTCAAAATATGTACATTTAACACCGGCGGCCTTTAAAGAGACTCAGCATTTAGCACCCCGGGGCAACTGCCCCCCTGCGCCTCCTCCCTCAAAATACGCCACTGTACGTATACGTTCTTGATATTAGCTCTTCAGTGATATGAAAGTTTTTAGTGTTAAAAGTATTTTAATTAAATTGAATGTCATCTAGAAGACCAAAAAGAGCAGTGTTTGCGAGAAAATGTTCGTAAAATAAATTTTGTATAGAACTCGTAAGACGTTTTTTGAAAACAAAAGAACCCATTTTCGAACAAAAATTTTTTAAAAAAATTACAAAGATTATAATTTGTTGTAAAATATTTTCATTATGATTGCTAAAGTTTAACGTAAAATGTAAATAAATATTTAAAACGGTCAATTTTTTTTTTTGTCATATTATTATATTTCTATACAAACGACTAACGAATATAAAGGGTTAATATATTTTATCTATAATACGTAATATAGACGCGGGAAAAAACGAAGCATATATATTAAAATACACGAGAAATATAATGATGTTAATCGTCTAAGCAAAAAGAGAAAAAAAAACTACTCTGTAGACTGTAATTTTAAGATTTTCAATTAAAAACTGTAATTTGTACGTCACCCTCCTTGCCATCTCATGTATATGCCCACGCAACAAAAACATTAACGTTAATTAAAATAAAATTAATAAAACTTAGCATATAAATAGTAAACATTTATTCGAGTGCAGTTCATTGTCAGATTAAATCATAAGACTACACTATATAAATCCAAGGGTATATAACAATATTCCTACGAATGTCATATCAAGACGTAATATGTATTTATCTAACAAATTAATTTAAATTTTCTGTTTATAAATCACTAGGACAATATTATTTAGCATTCATGATGACTAATAACTTTCTTAATATTTAGAAATATAAACGACTCCTTATCTTCTCACCTATTTAAGTAAACCGGTGTATTCCTTTACGTAAATCTCCAGTATAAAACCTAATCACAGCCAAGATTTCCAGTCAACTCCTTAACAAAGCTACGTATATGTCAACTTTAATTTTCAATGCAATTATTCGCTTATCACATTTACCTTTGCAAATAGACATTTCCTATCATAACGATCACGTTTAAAGCTAATAAATCACGGTATTCGCCCGTCTGCTCTAGACTCCACTCGTCTCATAGACCAATAAGTTTATTATACTTATTTTCACAAAGGTATACGGCAAACTCGTTTCTAAAACAAATTTTTCCTATTATTAAAGAAAGTAACAGTATTCCAAATAATCAGTTTGGCTTTCGTCATAGGCATTCAATCATTCGTCGCATTTACCGCCTCGTAGGCCAAATGTGTTATTAAGTTCGGAAAAGAAACTGTACTGTTGAACAGTAATGCTGGATATATCGCACAAGCATTCGATCGAATATGATTCCCATGTCTACTTCATAAGATTCGTAATATTCCTCTATCTATGTAATTTTTATTCTACAAATTTTATTTAGAAAATCGTTCCTCGGCTACTAAAGCAAACAGAAAAATGTCTCCAATATATCTATACCGTCAAGTTAGGCGGCCCACAAAGTGCTATGTCTTTCCCTCTATTATTTAACGTGCTTCAGATCAATTCACCTTACCTAACACTTTTGTAATTGACTTTGTCAATGACAAGTTACTTGCTTCCATACGCGAAAATCCAAAAGCCGCATCTTTTCATCTTCAGTCACGTCTTAACGATATACAAAATTGGTTCAATAAATAACGTATAAATTTGAACGCGAACAAATCCAGTCTACACACAATTTTTACAATAAAAATCGAAATAATCTCATCATAATTTTTTATCAATAATGTTCTGATTACATTTTACGGAAAATCTAAATGCCTAGGCATGTTAGGTCCATGACGGACGACCGACTTAAAAGCCCTTCTTTTTCCATTAATAAACAAACATTCTAAAACAAGTTTACACGTTACATTAATTTATTATTTGTGAATCATTCATTGAGCTTATGTAAACTTACGGTAATGAATTCTGTTAAAATATCAGGTATCAATAAAATTACAATTCTTCAATCTGAAATATTACGCAATATCATAAACGCCCCCCGAAAAATTTCTAATGACCATGACACGCTAGATACATAATGATTTTCACATTCCCAAATTTAAACAAACAGTCATAGCCCGTTATAAAAATTTTCACAACCACTTACTCAATCATTTTAATCTTCTTATTATAACGAACTTTCTTCTCTTACATTCACCGAAAATCCTCCTCGCTGTCTCAAAAATTCGTGGTCATTCAATTTAATTAAACAAAAAGAAAATATATCAATATGTAGTATACCTGCACCAATGGTACTTCTTCTCAATCAGCTTAATGTTAAATAATAATAATAATAATAATAATTATAATAATAATAAAGTTGCATAATTTACAAAATATTTTGTAATAATTTTTTTTCCAACAATATTAATAAAACTAAAATATAAATTAATTCGTAAATAGAAATTTGCAATTATACATTTCATTTTTTTTTTTTGTGGAGAATTTTTAAAAATCAGTATTCAAAATGAAATATGCTTTCATCCGATATTTTTTCATATACCTTCATTATTTACGCAATAACTTTTTTACATAGGCGAACCCAGAGTTTTACGTTTGAATGTGCCCGGCCTTTTTTGTAGTTATTTTTTTATAATATAGAAGGGAGGCTATAAATAAATTCACCCATTTTATGCGTTTTTTTTAGCTCATAATTTTCTTCCATACACTAAAGTCAAAATATTTTAAGTATCCAACACTTGTTTACTAAACAAACTATATTATACTATAATTGTATAATATTTTTTTTTCTTTAGGGTGTGCCTTTGCACACCCGGCACACCCTGTAGATCCGCCTATGCTTTTTTATACAAAAGCCCACTGAATAAAATTAAATATGTATTTTGTTATGATAAATATGTAAACATTATACATTTAATCGGTAAAATAATACATTTCAAATATCATCGATTAATAAATAAATAAATTTAAAAAAAAATGTATTATTATATTTAACGTTATTTTAATAGACTTTAAATAATATTTACAATATTATGATAGCGTGTCTCTCGAATACACATCAATTTAGTATAACAAGTTAGTTATAAATAATTGTAATAGTAAACAAATAAAGAGAAATTATTAGAACAACACGACATGTATATAACATTTTATAACAAAATTAATAAGATAAAAATGACGTAGGTTCGTCGGTCGTACGTTTCAGCGTTAAATAAAGACTGTGCAGATACCGTTTATTATTTTAAAACCTCTTCACTCTTTGTTATAAACATTATCTACTAATTAGTTCATTCGTTGTTGAAACTGCACTTTTAAGGGTAACTGCGTATTACGATTTATAAACGAATAGCTTTTATAATTTTTTTCTCAAGGCTACTGCAAGTCAATAATGCGATTTGACTAATATCGAAAAATACATTTGTATAATTTACATTACTAGGTACTATACAAACGAGTAAAACAATAACAATTTAGCGATTTATCAAAGTTATATGTAATAATATGTAATAATACTGAAGGGGATTTTGAATCTAAAAGTGTATTGAAATAAAGCGCATTTACCACGGTAGATTTATTTAAAGTGTGCTAAGAGGTTGGTCGGTAGATGATTCATAAATGATTATAATTATTTGTTTTTTATTTTTAATATAATTTTGATTTGTAAAAAAAAGAAATTATAATGTCTGCATCAAATAAAAAAAAAATCCCGGGTCAGAAATGTTTCTTGCGTAGAGACGGTAGAGTATCTTTATACTGTTATCAGAGCATTAAGATATTTATGACTATTTTAAAGGATTTTAGTAGGAAGATAAAAATATTTTTATACATCTATAGAGATAAAAACCTACTTTATACTGGAAAATCAAATTGTATTATAACAATATTTTGTTTTTTAATAAACGCTTTTTGAGAAGTATAAATAATTCATATGTCTTCGGATCATCATTGAATTTTATTCCAATGATAAAGATAAATATATATATATATCGTAATTAAAAATATTATTTTCAGTTACAAAACATTTTTACTCGTGGATTCGCGAATAGATATTATTTTAATATTGTGATATTTCTAACGATTTATTTAGTAAGTACATTAAAATATCATTCATACTTTCAATTTTGTCATATTAGAATAAAATTAATGAAAACAATTCACATAAAAAAAAATTTAAGTAATGGATTCATAAATCGAATATTTCATTGATATCAACTTTACAGAAAGGTGTATAATTTCAATTTTAATAAATATTTATTCAATAGTTTTAAGATAATAAAATTAACATAATTATATTACGACACCATTATGTTGGCATTTAAATAAATTTCGTCGAAAACATGTCTTTTAACTACCTATATCGTCTGATTACGGATTGACATAATTAAAATCTTTAAATCGATTTATTTTACATTATAATAACTAATATAGTTATTAGGTGTTATTTGTATTTAATGGTTTTAATAACTTACGTATCATAATAAAGATTATCAAAAAGAAGTTAAAATTAATGAGGTAAAATTGTGTCTGAAGTTATTAGAATAAATTTAATAAGAACAATATTTATAAATGTAGTATTTATAATTTATAATTGAAATTAAAAACCTTCAGATATATTATGTGTCTCCTTTATTGATATCCATTTAATTCTAAACAAATTCAATCATAAGATAAAAACAAATTAAATATTCTTTATAGGTTACGCTTGTGTGCTGTTGTGTGGATGTTTACAAAGTTTAATTAAACTTGTTTGGTATATATTACTGTCGTCCGGTAGCTTAAACTGAATTAGGTACAATACATTTTTACATCGGCGTAAAGTACGTAATCCATAATTTACATAATTTAAAATTTTACGATTAATATTTTGTATTGTACAAAAATAAAAACTTATCGAACATTTTCAAATTAAAAATATAATATATCCACATTTAACGTTCGCATGTATAGTAACGGATTAATACGAAACAATCGGGGAAATTTCAAAGCTCGTATATATGCAAATATTATATGACAACGTCTTATTCCAAAATAGATACCTCAAAGGAACTTTAGATAATAATCACGAGCATCATATATATATATATATATATATACATATATATATATATGTAAATACTTTACTATAATATACCTTACATCTAGTAAAAACTGTAGATGAGTAACTGAGTAAGGGAAACAACATAAAATACGTTTAATTATATATCTAGGTACTCATTCTGTAAACGACCCTAAACCATTAGAATCGAATTCAATTTAAATTTAAAAATTTCATGTCATCTATAGGCAATACTCGTTAAAGCAGTTAAAATCGCGGACTTAAAATGTCTATTAAACAAAACCATTTTGTTTTTATTATTTTGACTCGTTACTAGATTTTTATCGGACATCCTATAAACTGGTACCGCACTTATTTTGCATAACACATCAGTACAAAACTACATTACACACACGAATATAATCGAATCACATGTTAACGACTTAAGCCGGAAGGAATTTTCAAGGTTTTTAACCTCAAGAAACAAAAGTAAAATACACAATTTTATTTTGATCTCATAGTTTTTTTTTTATTTAATATCGAATCCGATGATAATAGTTACAATAATTAAAATACGAACGATTTATATTAAAAGTTGTATAACGCATAATCCATAACACGGCAGACATTAGACAGGAAATATCAAGTACTTTATTATTTCCTTTCAATTTTACACTCGTTGACGTACGCGTAAGTCCAATGAAATTTAGTCGTGTGATTAAAATTACATTTTATACGTTCACCAATCTAACGGTCAAACATAATATTTTAATTGAAATGAGTAGCTACTATAAAACAATTTAAACTTTCTATGGAACCCGAGTATTTCAGTCAAAATAATCGCTCATTATTTATTTTAAATTTCTAATTCTTGTTTATATATTGTTGTAAGTATATATACGAAATACACGTCAAATATTCCGGAATATAAACGTATAACATTAATTAATTTTTTTATACGGTTATAATGATTGCGCGAATGTGCGATGACGAGACGCTAACCTGTTATTGACAGTTTATTTTTTTATTTATTTATAATAACGTTCTTAGTCTTTGATAAATCATTATCACGAACGATAAAGCAAAGTAAATTATGCAGATTAATGTGATTATATTTTATGCATACCGGGAGGCTTGTACAACGTTTTGGCGTGCAAAAACGTATTGAAAGACGCTCAGGCTAAACATTAAAGCAATGGTACGAATCTAAGAATGTTTTGTTTTTGTTGTTGTCATTATTTTTGTTATAATATATATATATATATATATATATATTTTTTTTTGTTGTTATTATTACTATAACTTTGCCTCTAGCGAATCGTGTTAAAGAAGTCGAGAAGTCGATTCCGCGACTGGTTTTTATTACGTTCCACTTAAATCATTTAACTACAAACGTTTTGCAATATCAATCAAATTTATAATTATACAACCCATACGCGTATTATATATATATATTTGTATATAAATGATCTATCAAAAAAATAAAATAAAATTGTACCTACTAATATGATAATAGTTGGTATACTGCGCCTTAGATGTTCTATTTGGTGCTCACTTCGGGGCAATTTTGAATTAATTGTCGGTTTCACCGAAAAACATTTGTACGCAACGCAACAAAAAAGAAAGCGGTGCTTATTAAAAATGATTATCATTCACTTTTAATTAATAACATGGACCGTTGTTCTGACGGATACCGTTTTAACACACATACAAACATATTATTATGGTATTTTAGTTAATGGAAGGATCTTATACAAATTCACATTAAACGGCGAATATTGAATAGTCACAATAATATTATGATTCACAGCGGATTAATTTGTTTAATAACTATGGACATCCAATTTATTCGTTCATAATAGGATATTAATGAATTTTATATGTTATTTCGGATACAATATTACGTGTCGTAATAAGTATTCGGGGAAAAAAAAAAAAATTTCTGATTGCGGTCCAATCGTGTTCAAATAAAACGGTTTATTACCCAACAATTGTAAGAACACGCTCACCCGCAATAATAACGCTCGAAATTCGTGTTTCATAAAAATTGTTATTATTTATTATTTACTCTGTTCTTTCGCATTTCAACAAACAGCTTTCCCGACAAATTTTTTTATACCGCGAAAATAATACCGTTTTTTTTTTATAATCGGTTTTTGATCGTTTACCCGAAAAGAAAAAGAAAGACGAAAAGAAATAAGGCGCGTTTAAGCAATAATGTAAATATTTTCTAACAGGTCATTAGCTTTTAATAAATAATAGTGTGTTTTCGTTACACGGCCGCGGTTCATTATATTCAGTGTTTACTAAATATAAAACTTAAACTAATCTAACAAACAATATTATTATAATTATACGTGTGTATTAGCGTTATTAATTTTTCAGTTACCCACACACACGTCACATGACTTATGGTTGAAAAACGTAATTATATATGACTTATATACGAGTGTCTTTTGTTTCAAGTTTAATTCGGAATATTCGTATAACAACTACGCGTCGGGTCTTCAATATATTTTGTATAATTTCATTATTTTTACATCGTTCGGACGAGATGATGTTCTACTGAAAAGTATACGTACACATTTTTCTTGTATTGACAATATTATATTCGTTATGGACGAGACGAATACACTATAAACGAAATACGAATTCACCAAATTCTAAATCTCCGAAATCGGATACTCGTGCCGTACCGCACATACTCCCCTCTTATCATCGTATTATTTTTTATCGGTTTCAAAATAAAAAAAAACTGATAATGTCTACGTCTACGATATTGTTCCTGTCAAGATTGCAAATGGAACAGGAAGAATACCAATATGTGTACAAATTGTGACGACGGACATCCATTGTATTTTATAATATATCGTATATATTCGTGATTTTTTTTTTTTTTTATATACATATATACACAAAAAATAATATCGTAATTTGGAATCGCTAATGATTTCTAAAAATTTCACGAAACAAATTCTTTATTTGAAAAAAAAAAAAAAAACTAAACGGATCACTAAATGCAAGAAGGGCACGTGTCCGCATTTTATCATTTTTCAGGAGAGACAAAAAACTTAATATCTCTGGAAAAAAATTGAAGAAAATAATTGAAATAATTCACATCGTATGTAAATTATAATGATTCGCAAGATTCTGAAAAGGTTTTATGAAATTTTATAAAATTACATAGGTATCATACAATGTTTTTAAGTCCTTGGACATGTGTCCTTTTTGCAAAAATTGCAATTCTTAAATATTCAATATGTACAAAAACGATACTATGATACGCGAAATAAGTTTAAAGAAAATTATTTTATCGATTTTCCATATACACAATTACGCTTTTAATATTTAAACTATTTATTTAACATTATAAAAAAAATTATTATTATCTGTCTGTAGTAAAAAGATTGTATTCCAAAACGATTTTAAAGCTTCTTGTGGGATATATTTTGCCAGGTGTTTTAAGTCTTTCATTTTGCTGTGTAATATGGGTAAGCTAGTCCTGTATACTAGTGAAATCAACACAATTAGGTACACTGTGTCACTGATATTATTTAGTCTAATAAAGAACAGTACGGAACTGAACAATATTAATAGTAATCGTGGTTATTATAACGGACAATAACAGCCGATTTACCCGATGGCTGATCGACTTATTGATATCAACATAAACAATAAAGTAGGCAAACAGTAAGCTATAAATAAATATAACATGTGGAATACTGTTATAACGAATTTGATAATAACTGTTCCGGGCAAAAAGGTCACATGTCTGGGACATGTGCCGTTATTTTTGCATTTAACACAAAATGTCATGATCGTTTTACAATATACCAGTAAACTGCGGACATGTGTTCCGTTTGCACAGAACTACAAGTACTTGTCGAATCTAAACAAAAATCTGTAAAAACGCGATTTTATGAAAATCATGGACATGTGCCCTTCTTGCATTTAGTGATTCAAATCATGCCGTAATTTGGAATCGCTAATTATTTCTATAAAGTTCACGAAACAAATTCTTTATTTGAAAAAAACTCAAAATAATTAATTTTTTCCCCTCCATTTTAAATCGGGCTCGGCTCTTTCTTGGTACCGAGTGCGTTTAAATTGTTCCTTTTCTTATTTCGTTAATATACCACATTATACAGCCAGAATATACCGAAAGTTATTTCACCGTTCCTTGACCGGGGTGATACAGTGAAAAAATACAGATCGGTCGGCTGCGCGGGGCGGGCAGTAAAAAATAATTTCGAGAAAAAACCCCCGCGAAATTTCGCGTCAAATTTAAAATTGACGTTGAACGAAAAAACAAAAAAATTGTTTAAATACATTACATTATTACGGTGTGCAACTCCTGGACCGTATATACCGACGACGGCAGACAGTTTAATATTAACGATCGAATTCGCGGGCGTAAATAGCAATAAAAAGAACACGGTAGAGTTTTATTGTATACATTTTATAAAGCAATTAGAAATCACATCGCGTTCGACAAAACGATTTTGAGCCGAGGTTCGGTGCGTAATACGCACTTTTTCGGAAAATTTAAAGCGATAATAATAAAATAAAAAAAATTGTCAGCCCTTAAATACCTAAAATCACACCTTTTATGACTCGAATAGTTTGACACCTAATGCTTGCTATATAATAACAGCCCGGAATTAAAAGAAAACTATTTGAAATTTTTTTCAAGTATTATAAGTACTACAAAGTTACATAATAATATATTCCGTGTACATTTCGAGACTCTAACGTTGTAATAATTGAATCGGTCATTACAAAAACAACATAAGTCATCAAATTGAAATTTTATACAAACCACAAATAACTTCATAACTCCAGAAATTTAACTTTTTTTTGTACTTTTACATCTTTACAAATATTTATTTTTAAGGTTTATGACATGCGTAATTTGTGGTTTTAAATTGTCTATCTTTGACTATATTTCACTAAAATAATATAAAACTTATTTGACTTATGTTGTTTTTGAAATGACCGATTCAATTGTTTCGGTAGTTTTCTATTTTTGTGCCGCGTTTTGAAAAACTACCGAGAAAACAACAGTTTTTCTTCCGATTTTCCGATCGTTTTGAATTATACGCTGCATACAATGTATGGAAACTACTGAGAAAATCGAAAAACGTTTCGAACAAAGTGTACGGACACCGACCGATTAATCTAGATACGGGAATTCGTCACCGGATTGCGCGTAACGTAACGCGCATGACCAGATCGTCCGAACGTTCTTTCGAAAATTTGTACACAAACACAAGAAAAAAAACAAAATTAAATTAATAGAATCTAAAAAAAAAAATCTCAAAATCTGAAAAAAAAAAAAAATCTTTCGAACATTTATAATATAATAGCTTTATTGGTATACACACATATATATATATATATGATCTGTAAATAAAAATAATAGTACCACGGAATACGGACCCTCGTGGACGGTAAAAACATTTTTAAAAAAGAATTTAGCCCCCCTCTCCGGTTTTTTTTTTCTGTCCTAGTTGCGCCACAAATCCCAAATCACAATTCCTTTCGATTTTTACCGTTTACACGTCGACGTGTCTCGACGTACTGGCAGCAGTGGCGTAATTACGAATGTTATATGGGAGGGGATATAAAATTTATCATTAAATAACCTTGTAAAAACCCTTTCGATATCAAAGTTTAAAGCGATCAATACTCGTATTTTACACTCTTATTTATTTTCTTTAATAAAAACGACATATTATATATATATATATATAAATTCTAATTTTTTTCCCTTTTTTTTTTTTTTTTTTTTTAGCTAATTTATTGTGTAGTACTCATCCTGTTTTTTCACTTTAATGTCTGAATACGGGTAAAACTTTCTTCGGCAACCTAACCTAATCGCACCATACCAGTCAGTAGTTACCGGTCAATAATAGCTGCTGAGGAATATTATGAATTATGATAAAATATTATACTAACGGCAATAAAAAAAAAAAAAAAATGTTATTGTTTTTAATTACTTTAATTTCTTATATATTTTTTTGTACATTAGATAATATGTGAAGTAAAAAAGAAAGCCCATGGGAGGGGTTATATCCCCCCCCCCTAGTAATTACGCCCCTGACTGGCAGACCCGTTGTTTTCTATAATATTTTTTTCCCCCGAAATAATTTTTATTTTATTATTATTACTTCTGGACGGGGCGCGTACCTTGGAGGACGTGAGTCGTGGAATTATCCGCGGAAAATGTCGCCGGTCCGGCTGCTGGTGTCGTATCGTTGTCGGACGTCGATGACCGCGCCGGATGTGCCGAGAACGCGGCGACGGCGACGACGAGAACGGCGGCGAGCACGATGCCCGACACCGGTCCGTACATAATCGCACGTTGGCACAGACTACCGCGCGCGCCGTCCGGCACTCGCAGCGCAACAATAACAACAACGCCGTCGTGCCGTTTCGGCGGCAGGTACCGACGACGACGACGACGACGGTAAATCAAAAAAAAAAAAAAAAAAATACTTCTTCCGCCTCCGTCGCCGGCGGATTGTCGTCCGTCGCCGCGCCCCCGTCGACACCCGCGATCGCGCGCGTTCCACTGAAAGTCGCGACCGCCGCGCACTTGTTGAACGCGCGCTGCTGTTATCGGCGCGCGTGACTCGGTGGCGCAGTGGCGTACATTCAAATTTGTTCTGGGGGTGGGGGGGGGGGTTTAAAAAATAACCAACACTAAAACCATCCCTTTAAACGGCGCATGAAGGAATTTATGAGTAGGAGCCGATAGTGCACACAATACCTGTGCACCGTTGTAGAGTGTAAAAATTAAAACACGTCATAACGCGCAACGGGCCTTATAATAATATCACAATTTTTTTTTTTTTGGTCCTGGGGACCAAACCCCGAACCCCCCCCCCCGTATGTACGCCACTGCGGTGGCGTAACGCTATATAGGCATAGTCGCAATTTGGGAGGGGCTTGGGTGTGCTTAGCACCCCCAGTCTTGAAATAAGCACCCCCAATTTTTTCGTATTTATTTAAGTTATTATGTACACAATACATACGTAACAACAGTTTTGTTCTATATGATATTATTTAAATGAATAATCGTGTGACGACTGAAAATATGTTGTCTTACAGACTAAAAAAAATCTCGGAAATGTCAAAAAAAAAATCAAAGAAAACAATTTGAATACAGATGATTTTTATAAATTTATAATATGTTATTGATAAAATATATCAATTTGATTAGTGTGGCGACTGGCGATAAAATCGTTCTGACTGTTCGACGTTCGGCGAAAATATCGCAGTGTGACAACGTTCACACTACTGTTTTAGTTTTATCACAGATTATTATCGTTATTGAAAAAGACCTTACCGACCAAATTGATATGAACGAAGTAATAAATATTTTTGCTCAAAGTGAAAGGAGGATGTTGTTATTATAATAAGTAATAAAGTGTAAACTCAAATTTAAATTTAAAATTGAAGTTGATTATGGTTTAATAATTCGTATGTTACGTTTATCACGTGTAATTACTGTAATTAAATAATAATTATATACTTTACAAAGCATCATAGCGACATAGCCATTACTTACATATGTAATTGTTTAATGGTCATTGAAGGGTTGCAGATATCGATAACTCTATAAAATAACACGAAAAATCGAGGGGCTTCAGCACCCCCAGTTTTTTCAGTGAAATTGCGCCCCTGAGTCTATAGGACCGTTTCTGTGGGGGGATGATATGAATATTTGTCATTAGTAAAACAAAAAAAAAAACGTAGGTATCTCACCAATTATAATCAATCATCTTGTATTTGTTACAATCAGTGGCGTAACTACGGGATGGCAAGGTACGGCAATGTCCCGGGCCCCTGGACTTGAAGGGGCCCTCGACCATCGTAAATAGGTGCATACAAAAAAAATTACATACTAATACTAATACTAAAAAAAAACACTTGATACTGCCCCGGGGACCCAAATTTATAGTTACGCCACTGGTTACAATATAACGTTTCCGGTTTTCTTGGTTTTTTTTTCTACCAGTTCGTTCAATAATTTTCTCAACATTTAAAATATGCCTATTGAATTGACAATGACATTGACCGAAAACCAAAAAAAAAAAAAAAATACGAAACCCGTAAATTAATCTTAGGGGATGATTTATCACCTAAATCACCCCCTCTAGTTACGCCCCACTGCTGTGTGTGTGTGTGAGTTATCGAGATTTTCAAAAACAAAACAGAGCGTTTGTGAATGTCGCTTAATTGGATTACTCGGATAAAGATTTTAGAGCGCATTGTCATCGCACTATATACAACATTTGAAAGCAATGCGATAAATCGTTGCGTTCGATAAAACGATTCTGAGCGGAGCTTCGAGATGTAATATCTGGCGACCATTGAATTGGTTCCCAATATCAGGTAAAGGACCTTATCGACCATTGAATTGGCTCCCAAGAAATGTAATATTGAATTGGCTCCCGATAATAACATTTTCAACAAGTGGTTCTCAAACTGTGAAAGTTACAGTATGTAAGCTATAATATTTTTAGCGACACAGTGCCTGAAATATTATCCAGTCGTTAAGCTGATAACGCACTCAACGGTAACAATATACGAATTGATTAGATATTTCTTTGATATCGTACAACACAGTAATCGCAGTGCGTTGTTTGTATTCGTACACGTATTGTTTTTATTATGTTGAGCGCTTAAGATGAATTTGGTCGAAAAAATGTAAAGTGAAAAGGGAGAATTAATTTTAATAGTAATGTAAGTATAAATTTAGCTATCATAAACCTCTCCGAAATAATTGTATTACGATTTTTTTTTTCTTTTTTTAAATTCGACTGCGTATTTTACTTGATTTTTTTTCACTTGATTAATGATTAGATAATGACTATTTTGAAAACCAATGTATAAATGTTGAGGGGGCCAATTCTACCTAACCTAACCCAAATTTTGGAAGCCAATTCAATAGGTAAAAATATGGACTTCCTAAGTTTAGGAGCCAATTCAATAATCCCGTATTGTCTTACAGCTACCTATATAACAAAAACAAACTCTTTTCATGAATTAAAAACGTCAAAACCTATAAGTTTACCTACAAGTTTTTGAAATTTTTTTTTCCTCAACATAATAAACAGTTACATATTTGATGAATATTTCAAATTTCTATAAGCATTAGTTTCAGAATCACGAAGAAATAACGATAACCGGTTTCGACGAAATCGCGTTTATACGTAATTTTTCGGTAGTTTCTGAGTTACCAAAAACTACCAACTACAGATGCGATTTGATGTCGGAAACAAACTGTGAGCATTACTATAGATCGGAGCATTACTTCTGGTAGAATTTCTCGATACAGACGCAAGAAAGAAAAAAAAAGAACATAGCTTTGTAAAACCAATATAGTTTCCTTGCTCTGTTCAGAATCTAAAAAACAGATGGCGAACGGGCTGTTGTGGGGATGTCGCTTAATAGCGAATTACTCGGAACGACATTTTAGAGTTCTGTTATTACGGCATAGAGCAGGAGTCGGGAACCTGCGGCTCCGGAGCCGCGCTTGGCTCCTTATAGCATGCGATCTGCGGCTCTTTGCCGTATGCATCAATATCGAGACCCGTAAAGTATAAATAAATTTTCGATTATATTTGACGCACTACGGGAACGATCTTCCCGAAAGCTTAGCCAGTTGAAGATAATCGTTTACGTAGTTTTGATCATTTATGGGGACCTACTCACATTTGTGAGCGAACGTTTTCGAATACGAACTTTATTTGAAAATAAATTCAGAAGCCGACTGAACGATATCAGCATTGGTATTCGTTTGAAGTCGAAAACTACAGATTACATTCCAGATTCGAATGAGCTGTGTTCTCAGGAATTCAATCTCAACAATCCCACTAATATTAAGCAGATGAGTTTTTTTTTATTTTCGTGTGTTATTGTATTTAATTAAATAATATGTCATATTTGTATTAATAATAATAATAATAATAATAATAATAATAATAATAATAATAATAATAATAATAATAATAATAATAATAATAATAATAATAATAATAATAATAATAATAATAATAATAAAATAAATGTATTAATAAAATAATTTTTTTCTAAATTTAAGACTTATTATTATGTTTTTAATGCCTACCAATTCTCGATGAAATTGTTTAGTGAAATATATTAGTCGTTTTTTGTACCATGGCATGTTTTTTTTTTATCTTAACCAATGCGCTCTTTGAAAATAATGATTTTGCAATTTTTATATATATTATATGATATAGCGATATAGCGATATAATATATATATATTAATACATTTCGTCTAAATATTCTCTAGTTCGTATTAAAATTTTTATGTATATGTGCCACAAAAATAATAATACCTAGGTATTGATTTATATGTCTATATATATATTGAGCGATTTTTATAAAAAAAAAAACTGTTTTAAATATGCCACACGCCTCGGTTTTCTATGAAAGGTCTTGAAAATTATTGTATGTATATGCAATATACGCATTAAATCGAGAACAACTACCTACGCATCTAATTAAATCGAATGACGGGATGAATGGGAACTATTAAGGAAACATTCGTTCTTATTTTTCTAATTTACGAACGAAAACAAAAGATTGCGAAAATAATTTGCATAAATAATTCTATGATCTGTTTTTATTATTCTATTCAGTAATATTTTTCAAAACACAATATATGCAAATTATCATTACCGTATAATCGTTGGTTTGAAACACGTTGAAGTGCTGGCAAATTATTATTTAAAGCATGAAAAATCGTAATTGACGTTGTAAAATGTTTTTATAATATATCGATTGAATAACTTTTTTAAAAACAGTATAACTGCATAAAATTGATAGTGAATATATATACTGTCGTTTTTTTGAAAAACCAACAAAAACAATACATTTTTTTAACTACGTGTAAAATGAATCTTAATTGTATACCTAATGTTTATATTATATTAATGTATATTGGCACAGAATTTCAACTAAATCTAGCTAATAATATTATTGAACATACCTAATTGAATTTTTAATTACTGCCCATTTTCGCAAATGTTATCGTCATAACTGAGGCATTATAAATATATTAAAACAAACAGTTGTCAATAATTTAAGTATGTGCATTTTACAATCATTGATAAGTAATATTTACTTATTTTATAATATGTTAGTATTAAGGCAAATCAATTTTTAAATTATTATTACAGTATTATCATTATGCAACCACGTGTAGTTTATGCAATAATTTTAAATTCTAAATTTGAACAATTTGTTTAAATATAATAAATGTTTACGACTATAATTTATAACTGTACGTTAAATGTATTTGTTATTTGTTTAACGAGATATAATTGTCGTCTCATGATATTATGTTTTATTAAATTGTACAGGTATATTACAATGTGTTGTATTTGCACAGTAAACAGTGTTTGAAATTATAAAACTTTATGATATTGCGCGTATGCTACTTAAAAATAACGAATAGTAGTTTATATCACATGTAATACATGTTTATATAACATGTATTCATAATAAAATTTGCGATTTTTTAAAATAGTCAGGGACTTATATGTGTATATATATATATATATATATATATTTAATTTATAATATATATATATATATATTTTTTAATAAATGGTAAATTACACATAATTAGTAATTTCGCATTATAAAAGTTAATTCTTAATAAATCAATTGATACAAGTACAGTTTTCATACTTTAATTTCATTTTGTGCTTTTTTTATATCTTTTGATTTTTTTAAATTCGATATATCGCATATTTGTAGTAGTAAATGTTATAGTGAATCGCATTTACAATTATGATTTAGTTTTCACGTAGGTTTGTCGGGGATGTAGGTGGATGAATTTAGTGTAGTAAGTTTAATATAATTTAATATATTATGTTATATCGAATAAATGAACTTTTTGTCGTTATTATCTTAAAATATCTTCTCATATAAAAAAGATTTTAGACCTCTGATTTCTGAACAACAATTACCTTCCATAAAAACAGTACAGTAGTATTATAATACAAAATATTTGGCACATGACCAGTATTCAGTGTACAGTTAAACAATTTATTCCGGTTTAAGGTAATTATTTGAGATACAAACCATAAATTTCTCGTGATTAATTTGTAATTTATACGTTTTACTAGTAACTAAAAATAAACCAGTATCGAGTAGCAAATTCCAGCCGATCGCACCATAATTTTCAGAATGGTTTGTTTATAATAGTATAACGTTTTAATATATTTAAGGTAGGTAATGTATACATATATTTTTTTTTTCAGGCTTATGATGAAATTATTTTTTAATTGCGTTTTATTAAATTGAGTAAGGTCAGAAGAACGTAGAAAATTGGCTGTACATGTTCAGATGAACGTTTATTAGGTAGTTTGTTAGATAAAACATTGGTCAAGCGTTTTGTTTAATCCATAGGCATCGTCCGAGAAAAATATTTATTAAATAAATAAATAATATTCGTAAAATATTGTTTCCTTTAAAAGTTATATATAATAAATCTTAAGTAAAATATACATTATTTATGCAGAGTGTTTATATTTTTTTGACACTACTAAAAACCTTTTCTTTTTTTTTTTTTAAACACTTTTCTAAATATTTACCCTAATTTTATACGCTTATAGGTTTATTAGATTAGATGAGCCTTTGAGCAATTAATATTTGTTTTGATGACGTACTTTGAATTTTGGGACGAAATTAATATGTTATTAATGTTTATGTGTATACGAATTATAATTATAGTGTTTTAATATGACCGAAGTAAAACGAGATATTTTGTCTTCGCCTGTAAATAAATCAATTTTCAACCAAAACAAATTACAAAGCGTACAAGTGTAGTTTCTGAAAAGGGTGGAAACCAACACGAAGTATGTTTGGGGCTGTGTCGAAGGACGAGGACTAGAAATAATATCTTATATTCGTAATATATATATATATTTTTTGTTAATGTTTTAAATGAAAATATCTTGAAATAAACTATTTATCCTAGAAATATTAATTAAAACAACCTGTTTTAATTTAAATCAACATTTGAATTTAAATAATTAAGAGCGAATAATTACGAGCGTCGCCTACGGCATTTGGGTATACGAGTGCAATTATTTTAATTAGAAAATAATTAATAACAAATTAATTGTACGGCTGTTAGTGACTGAAATGCGACAGATCAAAACCAACCGAATCAAACCGCAGTTATTAACGTTTAATTTCGTTCGGATTAAAAATTAAGAATGTATTCAAGTATTGCAATCCGGAAAATAAAATACGAGTACCATGTTTGCATTACTGTAAACGACTTCGAAAACGAAATAAAGCAAATTGTATTCGTGTTAATTTTTATATTATTTAAATAATATTAACTAATTTTTATTCTATTTTTTAATGCTATACAGGCTTTTAAGGCCTTTTGCGTGCTTCCACCAAGTTTCTCCATCCATTCCGGTCCATTGCGTCATTCAATCGTTTTGAGCTGCCGGTATCTAAAATATCCTGTCTCTTAATATTAACTAATAGCACCTATTTAATAAATTTAACTGTAGTATAACTTTTAAATACATCTCGTGATGTGTATGCAATCAATGGTATAGCGAAATTGAAAAAATATCGAGACTAAAGAATTTTTATTGTTGGACTCACCGCCCAACCGACAAAATATACAACTTTTTTTTTTTATTCGAAGAAAATAAATATAAGTATAAAATATTTTTTTTATTATTTAAATGACAAAGGGTTTTTTTTATTATAACAGAAAATCTTCAAAAATATGGATTATTGTCCCTTCATAATCAATTTTGAAATCACTTTCACAAGTCAAAAACATTAAACTTTCCAACGTTCTTGGTCCATTGCAGAACGTAAACGTGTCTTTTCTATATTAAACCTAAAAATAATACGAAAATATTTACTGAGTTATTTTATTGAATATAATGTCCTATCTTTGAAGATAAAATTAAATACTGATGATATCTCCAAAAAGACTTAAACTCTATTAATAATGTAAAAACTTCTTATTCCATAAAATGTGTAAAAAGCCGATTTAAAATCCCAAACTTTTGTTGACGCAAAATAAGTAAAAGTAGATGTATAAAGATTTTAGTTTAAAGGTTAGACATCGAGATCATATTTCTAAATAGAAGAATCAACAAGCCGGCTTACTTTGGAAAACGGTCTTTCTGCAGACGCAAAAGTAACTGTAATAGTTCACAACACTTAGTATATTTTGTATATCACAAACTCACAACACGTATTTTTGTCTCATAAATTATTATTTTGTTAATTTTGAATTACCTTGTTTTCTACTTCGTCTTTATCGTCATTCTGTACCTTCAGCTAATTAAAAATAAGTATAAACAATTTTTAATACTTATTTTGTACGAATAAAGTAAGACAAAAGATTTGCTTACTGCTTACTTACATACGTTCAATTTATACAAAAGAACGTTATTGCCGTAAACTCCCACCATCCATAAATTTGTGGAACGTGCCTCAAATTAAATGCTTCGTCACGCCATTGTATTGTACTACTGTATAATACAGTAATACAATACCATTATAAATACATAACTTAATTTTTTTTCGACAAAAGTGATACATATTTACATACAACTTGACACTAAAGCCACGTTAATTTCTGACCATTTTCAAATCATTCGTCTAGTACTCTAGTCGTTGTCATTTACGTATATGAGAATTTTATACGGGATAATAGCTATTAACTTGCATCGAGTAAGTTTCTTCAGCTTTAATATCATATTAAAAATATACAAGTTTTCTATTTTCTTCGTAGTAATTCAATAATAATAATCTTAGGGTGTTAGCCTGATTTTATTCTTCCCGGTTTTGAGATGAGACTACCGACGGTTTAATGATTTTCTTTGTTATGGACACTTCTTCAAGGCTCGAATATTCTAATTTATAACCATTCGTTTACATATTTTTTGATAGTGATAATATAAGTCTACTGGAATATATGTGATATAATAATTGAAAAATCACATTTAATCGATGGTGGGTCTTTGAGGTGTTTCTCACGACAATATATATTATATATATTCCACATAGAATATATATATATTATATATTATATATATATATATATATATATATATATATATATATATATATAGAATGAAACAATATTGTTTTTAAAAATAACCAATAATACTGTTGAAATTGTACTATCTTATATTTGTATTTATTAGTCTACATTTCATGAAGCTTTTATCTCTGCCTTTTGTTTTACCTAAGTGAAATTCTTCTGTTGTTTGTCGTTTGTCGTATATCGATATGTTTTGCTTGAAATAAAACGTATTTTTTTACAATAACGGACACGAATTCGTGACGATAAGTGATAACAACGATCGTCTGGTATCAAGTAATGTCTGGAATATTAATGACATTAAACAAAATAAACTTTAATACATGGTATTTTTTTCTCTCTCAATACACTCGTTCGTTTTAGATAAAATCGAAAAATGTGACGACAACTTTTATTTGGAATAATGCGTAGGTAGGCGTATTTATCAAAATATCACCGTACTGACTCCAATTTTGTGGACTAACGTTTGTTCGGATAGTTATTATTATTAAAATTAAAAAAGTATATAAATTCTTAAGCGTATTTTAAAAGTCCATTGAAGGTCGAACTCATCAGAGTATGACGAGAATCATTCCACACGGAAACGGCAATATTATTTTATAAACGGAGACGATTATAATAGTTCTAATTTGTTTATAAAATACCAGCAAACGCCAATTTTCAATTGATAGAATTCAAATGTATTGACTATAATCGTATCTGCAATGCCTATTACCACTAAAAAAAAAAAATGTTTGCCGACAAAACAAAATACAAGATTACCTAATTAGAAGTTTTCGCGTTTTTAATAGATATGCTCGCATATAATAACGAAGAATATTAAAAAAAAAACTGAATAAATGATACAAATTATAGTGTTATGTACACTAATATTTAGATTGTATAAAGATCAATCATTTTACTCAGAGCTTCTAGTAATATTTATATAATAAATACATACGTACACACTGTTTGTCTCTGCGTATAAAATGTATTTCAATATTATTCAGTAAAATATATTTAAATAATTTTTTTTCTTTTAATAATCGCAAGATTTTTTTACAACATGACTAGCGCAGTATTATAATCGAGGTTTAATAAATATATATATTATCTAATATTCGATTGCTATCCGCTATTAAAATAAGAAAATTGTATGTACTTACAAAAACCTGAAAAATATTTTTTCCCTTAGAAAACAATAAAACCGTAGGTAATTCAAAGTTTTTATAATAATATATCGCCACGTTAGAGAAATGATTGCATGTATTACAAGTATTCGGTGTATACATGTTCCGAAAATATGTTGACATATAAAAGTAATAAAAATCGAAATTAATAAGAATAAATTCTAATCTAAGGTATTAAGGCATTTTTTTTCATACAACAAAATATAACATTGGTTAATTGAAAAATAAACATGGCTCCAAACGAGGCAGAAATTAGCTTAACCCAATTTCCTAATATAATCTCTGCTAAATCATAATATTATAACTGACCCAGTTGACACATTTTAACAATGTGGTTACTAGTTATATAATAATATTATGTAATTTATAAATAGCGTATTAAATAACGTTTTAATTATCTTAAGCTTCTTATTTGTTAGTAAAATTGTTTTACAACACCTGCTATGACACTTAGAACACTAATTAAATGACTATTTTTTCGGATTTATTTTTCAATATAATTTTAAAATTATGTCCAAAAGCACAAAGCAAATATATTATATTATAATTACATTTAAAATATAAATAAATTATTTCAATTACACAATGGTCAAGTGTTTTCTAAATATAAAATTTGCAAACATAAGTTCAGGTCCATTAATTAATGATATAATATGACGAATATGTATTAAATATATGATTAATATATATTAAAGATATATGATTTATAAGCTATAATTTATAGACTACAGTTTGACAATATTTTTCTACTATATACTACATAATATAAAAACATTAACGTCTATAGATAATCCTCATGAAAAATTGTATATATTATTTAGTATTATATGTTAATACTAATGTTATTATTATTATTATTATTATTATTATTATTATTATTATTATTATTATTATTATTATTATTATTATTATTATTATTATTATTATTATTATTATTATTATTATTATTATTATTATTGTTATTAATATTCGTTATTGGTATAACTGAATTATAAATTGGGTATAACAACCAGAGTTCGAAATTTTATTAATTTTCATATTTCATATTTAGCTGCATGTTCATAATCTAATTTAGCACAAATTTATTTCACAATACGTACAACTCAAATTCAAAAATTTACCTATTGCGTATTTTGTCAAATTTAAATAATTACGCATATTTAAAGATTTTATACATATAAATGCATATTTGCAAAATAAATAAAAAGTAATAATAAGAAATTCAATAATAAAAAACCCATAATTTTAAATCTAAATTTTAAAAAAAGTATCGGTTAGGTAAGGTTTATTTTATTTATATACGTAAGCACATATGACATTGCTTTTTAGCGTATAAAGTTCCGTATCCATTAACTATCGCTTCTGACAAGTATATAAACAAACTTCTATACGCATTACAAACTATAACCGTATTCTTAGGTTCGGACTATTATTTTCCTCGTAGTAGAACTCCATGTCCTTGTACGAATTCCTTTTTCAGCATTACATTTACATAATTAATAATGTTAATAACAGGTACTAGAATCATAACATTATCGAGTAGGTACTAAATAACTATTTTGATTTTAACAGCTGTATTTAAATATTTATAGGTAATTATAATTATTCGATCATTTAAATCTGTCATCGATTTAAGAGTAATCGGTATAGCTTTAAATACATTATAAAAATTGAATTTATTTATAATGAAAAATAGAAGTAGAGATTTCACTGTTTCAATTAGAATTACAATGTAAACTTTTTTTTTCGTTTAGACATTTTAAACTTATAATATATACAGTTTAAATCAATTGTTTGATGCATAACGCTTCTAGTCGTCGCGCCACTTGCGTCCTATAAGATAAATAAATAATAAAGTCCTTCAGATTTATCGAAAACAAAAAAATGAACACAAAAAGTGGGTAAAAATTATTACAGACTACCCGTTTTTAATTATAAATCGCAATAATAAAATATTTAAATATTACACAATTACGGTCAACGTTATTCAAAACACATACGTTATAATATTATGAATAATTTAAATTAAATTTCATCATCTATAATATCTATATTATCTATAATATTTCAACGTGATGAACGATGCTTAAAAAGTTAAGAATATATTACTCGTTATATGTATTATGCATAATACGTTTTAGCAAAGACATACATTTTTCGTAGGTCGCATAATTGCGCATTGCGTTTTATTTGTTTTGGATCTTGTTAAATAAATAAAGTTAATGCGTACTGATTTATTTCTTCTTAAAAATCGTTTAATTTAATTTATCTTTCTTCATTATTTCAACGTGTTATATCGCTAATTTTGTTAAATAGTATTATTATTATTATTATTATTATTATTATTATTATTATTATTATTATTATTATTATTATTATTATTATTATTATTATTATTATTATTATTATTATTATTATTATTATTATTATTATTATTATTAAATACGACATTTTATGTAAATCATTCATTTTATTTCTTTGTATAATATATATATATATTGTATTGTTTTGTGTAGTCAGACACGCACGCGATAATTTATGGTAACCGCGTGCAACTCAAATTTGTTCAAGATAATTAAATAGCGTCAATGTAAATAATAATTTTTTTATATTATCTTCATATTATATTGTAAACCATAAGTTGCGGATTCTGTTCATTATATGCCCAATGACAAGAAAAAAAAACTCTGTACTTACATAAGTTATGGCAGTGTTATAAAATGTTATTGCACTCAAGATTTTACAACTTTAGACGTACCAAAAAAAATGTTAGACAATTAATTCAAACACAAGAGGTAAGTATGTATTTGGATATAATAAACCACTACTATATTATATAACTTTCATCGTTCTACATATATATGTATCGGGGGGGGGAAGCTATATTTTGTTGGGAAATATTTTATTGGAACGTATATTTTCGTAAACCCATATTTATTTGGAAATGTATGATGTCGAAAACTCGTTTGAATGGAAAATATTCTGTCGAAAAAATATATTGTCGGAATATTATTTTCTCGGAAATATATGTGCTTGGCAATTAAAATTTCGGAATATGCATGTTTCGTCGGAAACTTTTTAATACGAAAAAATATTTTGTCAGTAACGCATTTTTCGTGAACTGTATCCGTCGAGAACACATAATCCAAATATGTAAACCTAAAATATATCCAATTAATACAGTGTTCCTATCATCTGCAATAGGGCGGTAGCACCGGCGTAACTAGGGGTGGGAGCTAAGAGGGGCTGTTAAAATTTATAGCAAATCCTTTCAAAAATCAAGAAAAATGATTAAAAATTAAAATTATCATAGGTTTCATAATTTGTAATAAAAAAAAAATTTGTATATAAAGAATTGTAATTATTGTATTACATAATTGTTAGGGTTATCTTTAAAACCCTGAACCATTATAATATATAATTGCGTTTGAAATTAAAATATGAATTTCATTGCACTATAAAATATAAATATATATATTCATAAATCTTCGACAAAATACGTTTCTGACAAAATAAGTTTCAGAAGAAATATGGTTCCAAAGGAATAATATGGTTCGTGAAGTATACAGTTCCAGTGAAATACATTTCCTACAAAATACGCGTTTCCGACAAAGTAATTTTCCGATCAAATACGTTTCTGATAAAATATGTTTCCAACGTATTATTTTTCCAGAAGAATACGATACCAAACATATATTTTCCAAAATTATATGCGTCCCCATACAGTGGCGTGTTTAGGGGGGGGAGGTTTGGGGTTATATCCCCCATTGTCTTTTTTGCCGACCTACAGAAAACAACTTATTAGTTATAAGAGCTGTTTTAGTGTCATTACTTAATACTTTTTATTAGTTATTAGCAAAAAGTTATTACTTATGAGTTATGACAATAAACATTTACTATACATAACGTATGTTATGTTAATTGAACAACTTTGTATTAGTGTGTTACAATTTAAATACATTTTAATTATAGAACAATTTACAAATGTACACAATTATAAGCTAGAAACGATTTTGGAGAGCTTGAAACATAAACATTTAAGTTTTTGGTATTGCTGTGACAATTTATTAAAATGTATTATTACTATTTACTTATAACATCCCCCCCCCCATTGAAAATTCCTGGGCACGCTACTGTCCCCATATATATCGTTTTACATATATTACATATATATATAATATATATATATATACATAAACAATTTCAAAACTGAGAGTACAATGTAAATTTTGTAACAAAATATTTGCAATAAGTAGCAAAAAAATAAATAATTATACCTAAAAGTAAGTAACTAAGGTCAATTATCAAGCAAAATTTTTATTTAATTTAGAGAGTTATGTTCATTTTTCTTTTAGATAAACTAAATAGAAAAAGTATCTATTTTTGCAAAACAAGATTTTCTTCAAATATATCGTATTGCTATTATAATTTATAAGTAATAATATTGAGTACGCGACAATAAAGATTTAAAAATATATCACCCACACGTATAAAGTTCGAATAAAGTGTTTTAGATTCTGAGCGAAGCGAGGAAATTATTGGTTTTACAATGATATTTTTTTTTCCTGTGTACAGCTTTTCGTCTAAAAGTAACGCTCCGAACATTGCGCACATATCCATTTTCCGGTAACAAATTTTGCTTGTGTGGTACCTTACGAAAGTCATTTTTTTTTTTTCAATACTTTTTAAACGCGAACCAAAAAAACTACCAAAAAAACTGTGTTAAAAACGACAAAAAGGCGATTTCGTCAAAATTCATTATTAATGAATATTTTTATGCCTTTTTTACTAATATATAAATTATTAGTATACAATAATATAAATTAAATAACTAATGTTTCTTAATATTAGTATTAAATTTAGTGAAACATGCTCTTAAATTAAAATATAACCAAAATACGCACTAACGCGTGAAAAAGAGCCAAATATGCAAAATATGCAAAAAAAAAAAAAATCCCTATAATCTCTTAGTATTTAGGAAACAAATTTCTCTATCACTAAGATATGTTTTAAATGATTATTAAAAAGCATGCGAATTCCTATTAGTCTCTAACCCTACTAATAATAAATACTGATATTACACCGAAACTTCACTCAGAATCGTTTTATTGAGAGCAATGATTTATCGAATCGCTTTCAAATTTAATTGCAATAACAAAAATCTCTAGAATTTTATCTAATTTATTCATTTGAGCGACATCCACAACACCCGCGTCTCGCTACCCTATTTTTTTTTTTCGAAATAAAAAACCTTTTATTTAATATATTGTGATATAATATATTTAATAAAATTATATGTTTTTTATATGTTTAATATATTTAATATATAGAAGAATAAAAAGTGTTTTTTTTATACCGTAAATATGTACACACTTTTTGCAATAACTCCAACACTACGATTGTTATTGAAAATAATATTACGCATGAAAAACATAAAAGCAATATTATCATTTATATCAAACAGCCAGAACTGTTATATATTTATATATATATATATTATTTGCATAATGATTTACTACATTGGTATGTTCTATATTATTACCTACAATAACTGGTTTATCTATATAAACAAGTATATTACTACTTTGTACATAAACCGTATACTTAAAATCCAGTACGAAAGAGATTTAAAAAAATTTTTTCGTGTTAGACGTCTTTTCGTGGCGTTAAAAAAATTAACCAGTTATTGTTTATTAAATATCAAAAATATTCTAAACTTATTATTATTATTATTATTATTATTATTATTATTACCGCCACCGATCAACAACGTTGGTCATTGATAAATACGGCATATTATGTTCTTTGTTTTAACGTACTCGTATTAACTCAATAGTTATAAATGATTTATGAATACGCCTAGATCGTTTACAACGATTAGTCTTCTTTTTTTTTTTTTTATTAAATTATTTTTCAAATATTAATTTATCACGAAATATCCGTATATAATACAACGTTCGTACATTCAATTTGTATGCACGACTAGATTTCTTATATAGCCTAATGCAGTGGTTCCCAACCTTTTATTCTACACCCCCTTGTAAATTTTAAAAAATCTCACGCCCCCTTTAAATTAGAATTTAGATGACTTTTTTTTTTTTTTTCTAGTGAGTCGTACAAATAAGTTTTACAAACGAACTATATATTATAGGTTATTATGGGCGACCGTCCGAAAATTAATTTATTGTTTTCAATTTTACTGATTGTAAAATGGCATAATTATTTTAACAACAAAATTTTCGTTATTTCATCATCACTATATTCCCCCCTTGCAGTATCTAAATTCCCCGGTTGGGATCCACTGGCCTAATGCATATATACCTACGTATAGCTGACACCCATATTAACATAATATATAAAGGAGTAAAACACCTAAAAAGTCGTAAATGTCACAATTACATAAACAAAAAACTACTTATGCTGCCTACCTATAGTTACCATCAATATGTTACACCACATTTTGTTTATTTGTTTTTCGTATCATATTTTATTTTGATTTCATAATATATTTTTATTAAACCACAATTTTTTTCCCTTTTTATCGCAGACATTAATGCCAGTATTTGATTTATATATTAAGTGTTTATTTTATAATTTATACACGACCCGTGTACTCGTAGAAGACGGCAAAAACATCAAATAACTTGAGTTAGTACTTCGATAGTTATTTAGCTGCGCTTTTTAACACGTGGTCAATAATATATAATAGCAATTTTTCGTTATAAAATACGAGTATGTGTATATGTATTAAATAAAAAATATGAATAATTAGTAGATACCTATGATATTAAGACTGTAAACAATTTTGAAGACCCATATATAAAGAATTGTGCATCCATATAATATAGTATTCAGAGAGATAACAAAGTAATTCAAACAATTTTAAATAACTTTTACTTTCGTTGTTTGTTTACGAGACGTTAATATATATATATATATATATATATATATATATTTTATATAAACACTATATTTCGTTCAAAACGTATCTACAAAAGTAATTATTCATAATTTTATTACTTATTATTTATTATTATTTTTACTATTGAGATTTCAATATTTTATAAATTAAATTATGAATGTCGTTAAACGAACCTAACCTAATACAAACTTATCAAACGTCGTTTGTTTTGTGAATCCACTGTATATTGGATTTTTTTTTTATTCATTTTAAAATTCTGTGCAGTAATTAAATTTGGTTCTACAATTTTGATTTCCGTAACTTGGACAGGCTGTTAAAAAAGGAAATTACACATATTATCAATAGATTAATATTAACCACCTCATATTCGTCTATAAAATATAATAGGTGTCGCCGAATTGAAAACATTTTTTTTTTTAAATAAACAAATTCCATTTTTACAAAATAATAATAATCATTTTTAATAAAATTGCTTTATCTATAAAATTCTGCTTAGTGTATTATAATTATTATGTCATACCTACTTAAACAAATTGTGTTTAAAACATGGAAACATAAATACATTACGTAACTGTTATAGATAGTGCTTTAGATAAATAATAATTTTTGCAAAATTATCCACATTTATGTCCATTTCACATTTTATGGTCATTTGGTTTTTAAGCCGATTTTGAGTCATGGTCGACCGGAGTCTAAGGGTTTTATCTATTTTGAGTTTCAAAAAGGACTTTTCGGATAAAACACTTGAAACTGATAAAGTTACACAAATTTGTATTGAATTAAATGAATTTGGAAAAACGCTTTTTAATGCTCTAAGTAAAAAAAACAACACGTCTTCAAATGTATTTACACCACACTATAATAAACAACGATTTTATGCGCTAAACTCGTAGTATTATTTCGTATTATGAAAATATAAACGACGTTAAAAATTATAATATTAATACAAATTAAAACATTTATAATGTATATTTTTGTAAGACGTAATCATAAACATTTCGGATGGAAAATACCAACACCATAGTAGTGTAGCACGGCCACCTCTAAAATTAGGTCTAGCACTTGTACTCCGTGTTCGGCGGCGCTACTGAGGTATGTAATAAAGTAATATTATATTATATTAGGTAAAACTGTTTAAAACACAAGTAAAATATTTACAAAATGTAGATGAAATTCATTGAATAAATTCAAATAATAAACGGTTAACAAATCGTTCGAGTAATATCAATTGTTATGTATTTAGATTTTGATTACACTTTGAATTTTCATATATTTTACTGAATTTGGAATAACTCAACCATTTTTCTTTCAGTATTGGAAATAAAATTTAAATTTTAGAACTATATCAAATAGTCTGTATAGTCGTAAGTTTACTGGCCAATAACAACGGACATTCAGACATTCAGACATCAGTATAAAATAAGTAATTATTCTCGTATATAGTCGAATGTCGGTAGAACGTACGAAAGCGTCAGAGGACTTGTTTTACCAAAGGCTTATACGTATTATATACACATGTGTAAAAACAACGAAAATTATAAAAAAAAAAGCCAGAATATTAAATGAAATTCGAACCCTTCAATTTCATCAGTCAGTTAAATTGGTACGCGCTTTGTCTGTAGACCGTACGTATAATTAACCGTACTCCTATAATTAAATGCATAAACGTAATAATGTAGGAATTTAATACATTTGTTCAAGTTTATCTATGTTTATGTAACTAAATGTTAAAACAGAAAAAGTAAAAATCAAATTCGTGCCGACGGTTCGTATTATACAGCATATTTTATTAAGGATAAAAATTACATACTAGGTAATTTCGGTACTTAATCTATCCAAATACAAATATCTTAAATATTAATATACTATAATAGAATGTTATTAAATGGGATGTTTTAAGAACTATTGCTAACAGTTATCGACTTCTTATATGTACATATTATATTAATAACTTTATACCATGCATATTACCACTCAATAATATGTACGCTTTTTATCGGACACACGTTCAGTGACGGCAGATGGAGGTGGCGAGTTGTCCAGGTCCTCGAGCTCCTGAAAGGCTTCGCGCCAAAATATTCCAATATTTGAATATGTTTAGCCACGGCCCACAGTTTTAGCTGTTCTAGCCATAGAACACAGTAATAATGAGATTTTAACTCCATATTTTATGTAACCAAGACTAGGTACATCTCCGTGTTTATTAATTTGGCGTTCTAATAGTATGCATCAAACTCAATGTTTATCTTCTATTGAAAATAATTTTTTAAGATTTTTGTGTTATGAGTTTGGGTAATTAAAGACTATCTCATTCTGCTTATAAACAAGTAAGTTATTTTTTCTGGATTACTTCATTATAAAAACGTTTTCAATTACTTCGCCTAAAATTTTTATTTGAACTACTTCATAATTATATTGATTGTCCTGAACTTACTGAGCGTTTAAATTTTAGAATAAATACTTTAAATTCTAGAAACAAATTCCTATTTTATTCCATATCTATTTCTAGTACATATATGCTATTCTCTCCTGCAAACATACTTATGTCTGTTGGAAGTACTATATGTAATATTGATTTATTTAACACATCTCTTACTGAACTATCTAATATACTATTTATATGATTTTGTTATATTCATTCGTGTAAAACTTATTTTAATAACGTATAAGTGTATAATCAATAACCATGTAAAATATTAGTATATATGTACTACGTTATTTTACGTTTAAACTTCATATTTTAAATTTGCTTTATTATTATTATTATTATTATTAGTGTTATTTTTTTTATTTTGTTTTATATTCATCGTTATCACACATTGGCATATATTATATGTTTTTTTCTTCTCTCTACATTGTTATATTAATTTAAACGGCATTTTAACTATTATTTAACTTTCTACTATTGTTATCATTGTTTTCCTAATTACCAAACACAACATCGTAACATATTTTGAAATTGTAAATTGGAATTTATTTCCGTAATGAAGATATTATTATTATTATTATTTTACAATTCTATTAATATACACGTGTATAATGTCACCAAATTAAATGACTTTACCAATAAGAATGATTTTTCCGATAATAGAGTCGTGGATACAGGACGCTGCACTATAAATACGAGTATGTATAGTTCGTTCCACTCAATATTCTTATTTTTAATCAAATGGTTTTCTAATATTTTATCATTTGATTTCTCCCTTGGTAACGATACTGTCACAAATTTGTCACCGTACATCTCGTGGAAGGGATTACACGTTCAACCCCCCCCCCCTAGACACGCGGGCGTAGGCCGTTTGCGCATCGCTACTGTTACGAATGATCTTTTTTATAGACCGTTTGCGCATCGCTATTGTTAAAAAAAGGTAAAGGATTTTTGGTAATTACTGTTGTTATGAATTACCATTTTTATATGATGTTTGCGCACAGCTATTGTTAAAAATTTACTCTAAAAAAAAAATATTCGAGCTATGCGCAGACTACTTATATAATATATCGTATACGGTACCAAGTACAATATTTATGATTACGAGTTTTATCAACCATTTGTGTTGAGTAGCACCTATATTGAAATGAATATTACTTGCATTAATTATTTATATAAAATCTATGTATCTATAAATTTAATCTGTAGTGTGATACGATATCGACCATTGGACTGTACTGTGTTAAATAACGACTTACGTATAGTAACGACTACGATAATAACCACAAACTACATAATAATATAATATCATAATATAGCACGATGCTTACAAGTTATTAGTTATTACAAACTTATTACTTATAAGATTATAAAAATATCTAATAAAACCCATATCCCACGTGCGTTATTGGTTTATCAGGTAATCGTGTCATCGTGGGTACCTACCTGCTCTACAGTAAAATCGTGCGATGCGCAAACGACAAACTCCGAGACACGCTCCTGCGGCCTGCATTTAAGCCTCGTTCGAAATAATATTTTTTTCGGTTCCTCGCAATACCTAAGCACAAATTAAATTAGCACCATGCTTACACACGTATTATCAGAACACTGGAATGCAATAAATGGACTGCTGCACGTTACAATTTTTATTGTAATATTTTGAAATACCTTTTAATTGAAATACAAACATTTTGAATTCGATCGAATTAATCGTTTATTACTATTAACCGATATTTAAAATGTTCCGTTAATATACCTACAACAATGGATTTCCTTAAAAACAAACGTTATTATAATATATTGTAAAAAACTATAATGGTTTTTTTTTTTTTTTGTACTTTAATCAAAAACACTAATACACTGTATGTCCTAATGACTTAAACATTAAGTGTGCCGAAAAACAGTTGGTTGTAAAATTAAAGTTAATTAATGTTAAACAAAAAGAAAAAAAAACCTATAATTTTATCGGTAAGATTTACCTTGACTATAATTAATTACTCGTCAAGTGTCAACTGTTAGAAACACCAAAACAGCGTACATAATTATCACACGAATTGTGATTTAAAATAATAATAATAATAATAATAATAATAATACATAACGTTTATGTGTATTCAAATTAAAAATAGTTATAAATTAATTTCTACGTTATTTTTATATTTTTAGGTATTGATTAAAAACTAAAACAATGTTCATAAAAAATAGTTTTTTACAGACATTGTAAGAAAAATCTAGAACTTTAAACAATCAAATAATAAATTATATCTGTTCTTATTAACAAACAAAAACAATGTCATATTCCTAAATACAATAAGTACAAAAACGTAATCGACGTTAAGTTATCAATTTAACGATTACAAAACCATTAATAATCAAAACAAATTCTTAATTATTATTGAGCTCAGATATAAAAACAGGTGCTTTGTAAGTTATGAATTTCTTTTTATGCGTCAAGGATTCCAGGTATAAAATTCTATATCGCATATTTTTGCAAATTTTAAGCGCTTCAGAATTTCCGAGTGCTATTTTCCCAGTTTTGGTGAATTTGGTTTTTTTCTCGATAATGCGCGTTGAATTTCATTTATTTTGTATTTTTCACGAATCTCGTAACTTTAAGAATGTAACCTACATGAGTATACGAAAGACACTCACATTGAAATTTCATTAAATTTTTCGTATTTATAATCCACTTTTATTTATTAAATTATCGCGATACCGCGGCAGCGTGAATTAACTACAATTCATAAGTAAAATACACTTTTTTTAAAGATTATTTTAAGATTATTTTATTTTTTCAATCATTTTATTATAGCGCGTATTTCAGTACTGTTTATAATCATGAGCCCTGTATGTAACCAAAAAAAAAAAGAAGTTCAAACACAAGATCGTAACACGCCATAAGACAAAATACGTTTTAATACAATAAATCTTACATACGATAATAGTGTTTATGAATTACATAATCAGTGCCAAAATATATTATGAAAAAACAATTCCTAAAAATCGTACGAAAATTGACGCGTGTAAAAAAAAAATATATATACATGGTGTTTCTGAACTCAGTACCATAAATCAGCGACCCAATGACGAAAGTTTTGAAATTTTTCTTCCACAATTAAAACCTCTAAGTTTTCACATTTTCGTTCATAGAATTTCGATATAAATGTACAAATAAATACACCATGACATGTCCTACAAAACTCTCATACGAACGGATATGTCACATCATTTTTGCTCGTTTCTGCCCGATTTCGACATCCGCGAGACTCTCGTGACGCCCTATAATATGTCGTCGTGACGTCAAAATCGGGCAGAAACGAGCAAAAGTGATGTGACGTATCGATTCGTATGAGAATTTTGCAGGAAATATCACGGTGCATTTATTTTTACATTTGTAGCAAAATTCTATGAACAAAAATGTGAAAACTTTGGTTTTAATGATGGAAAAAAAATGTCAAAACTTTCGTCATCGGGTCACCCCACTGAGCGTGTGTACGAATTTACGATACCGAGTTCAGAAACACCCTGTATATTAACGCCTTAACAAAATTAAACTGTTAAATTTACAATTTAAAAAGTAATTAAATATAGAGGTGACCTATTAAAACTGTACTTGTTATTATTATTAATAACCAGTAAGTGGATTACTCCACATCGATGAATTATTTTACTAACATGTAACGGATTGTTAAGTATTAAAAACCCAGTCGGGTGGGAATAGGAAAAGTAGAACGCGCGTTCTAGACATCAAGATTTAACATTCATAATACTGTTGTCGTTCATAAATTGAAGGTCGGCAAACGATTTTAATGTGTTCGCATTGTATATCATGATATATTTAATATTTTGTATCGTACAAAAGTATACGACACTAAAATCATATACGTAAATGCACAGGCGTTCGCACGAGTAGGGCTGATTGGGCCTTTACCTGAGAGAAAATTACATAACGAATAATGTTTAATAATAAATAAATATTAATGTTTATTGACAATTGTTAATATTATATATTATTATGATTTATGTTTTGAACGTTTTTGAATTATTTTATTAGATAAATTTTCAATCAATATTGATGAATTGTATGTGTGAATTAATGAAAAATGATTGTTTACATTTTTCAGTCACCAACAAAATGGTCATTTCGAAGTTTATGGAAAAAATGTCTACCAATTTTTTTTCTTGTGTGACCGTGACAGTGGTGGGGGGGGGTGTGGGTAGTCAGATTGAATTTAGCCATACATGACTCAAAAGTCTGCGCACGCCTATGCGTATATGTACTATATGCCTGTAAATGTATATCGAGTTTAAATATGAAATTTGTATAAATTTAATAATCAAACGCGTACGCGAGAGAAATTCGAAACGTTGTGCCTTTAAAATAAATAAATACAATTTTTACTACGTATATAAGCGTAATTGTCCGTCTATATAGCCAACGTAATAGTTTTCCCGTTTGACAATTAACTGACAATAATTGAGATTGAAATTCCGATTTTGGTCAATTTCCTTCCGTAATCGAAGAACACGGGTTTTTTTTTTTTGTAAAAAGAAAGACATTTATTTATTCGTATCATCTCGCAACACTTTTAACCCGATGCAAATACACAATATACGTTTTGTAATATCACAGAACATTCATAAAAAAAAAAAAAACATATTATATAACAACGTAAACGATTCAATAAAACTATAGCAGCCGTATAATTGTCATCACAAACTCGGTTATTATTTTCTAAAATATATTTACAAGATCCGAGATGGTAGCAGTGTCTGTCCTCTTTACCGCAAATAGTGTGTAATATAGTATATCGATATTTCTGGACCGACGACGGTTCCTTTCAACGGTAATATCGGCCACAATACACGCATGCGTATATTGTTGTAATCGGTTTTGTCAGCACGCACACTGCGCGATGATCGAGCAACACCGCCTATTAAGCTACGCGAATTGTACTCATTTTGTTGCGTACTCGTTGTAAACCATTGCCGAACAAATTAATAACCACGTGAGAACGAGAAAACCTCCGGACTGTAAAAAGAAAAAGAAAAAATTACGAATTATAGGTAATGGGATCCGATTTAAGTCGAATAACGACGCGCGCGTGTAAGCAGAGTTAGAGTTTTTCCGCCACAACTCTGATCGCAGGGCTGTTAAGAGTTCTGTCATGCACTTTACACGTAAAACAAAATATATCCGTTACTTTTCTCTCTGCCAATAGCGTTGCCAGAGTACCTCTGGTAATATACTCTGTCCTAAACTCTGGTATGTGTTCACACCTGACAGTTTGTTTATATGTCTAGAGTTTTTTTTTTCCACAAAATATTTCTTTAGTGTCTTCTGCGTTCTTGTAATTCGACACTGATAAATATACATCTTGTATGTAAGCATTTTATTATTTTGTTGTCCGTAAATTTCTAAAAGTTCTAGAACTATGTCAGCTCAAACCAGAACAGCAGCTGCTGCTGTTGTTTTTTTTTTATTATTGGAAAATGAAGAGAAGTAACAAAAGGCAGAGAAAATGAAACGATTAGAATGGACAAAGCAATTTTTTTTTAGAAAGGCCAAAAAGTGGATTTTATGAAAAAGTGAATGCAAAATTCAACAGTGTTGAGCCTGTCATGTTCAAAATTCTTTTACGTATGTCAACAACTGACTTTGAGCGTTTATTGAACATTGTTGGTCCACCTATAGAAAAAAAAATACGTGCATGAGAGATGCTACTTCTGCGGAAGAACGTTTAGCAGTAACCTTGCGTTATTTAGCATCCATTTGCCTTGTGTGCTGGTAGGTATTTATATTTTGTAGGTATCTTTTAAAAAATATTTCGAAAAATAATTTAGTATCACGTTTACGTAGTATGTGCATAGAGTAAAAGATATGGTCAGCCGACCACCGGGGTGACAGAGATAGCAGCCAGATGAACCAAATAAGGTTTCGCGCCATTTACACGTTAGATATAATAATCTAAAACTAGAGTTCGCCGGAGCATAAAATTTCATTCTGGCAGTAGCTCTATCATGAGTTTACACATCTCTGGTTATTACTGTGAGCTCTATTGCTAGAGTTCTGACAAAAAATCTCTAGCGTGTGCGAAGGCCTTATTATAATCGTATTATGTCTTACGTACTCTTTTAGTCAACACGAATTTTTTGACACACATCAATAACATAAAACCAATCGTGCTTATCATTACTGCGATCGCGCTGTCGTCGAGACTTCTCGAGTGAACGTCTATTGAAGCGCTACAGTTCACTTTATGGTACCACGTGGCTTTTACGAACCACGGAACGCCCAAACAGATCAGAACGTCGAACGTCGATGAGCTCAACGCCGTGCACAAAGCCATAGTTCCTTGTCCTAATAAATACAAACAAAACATTCGTTTAGTACGATAAAATGAAAGCAGACAACGGTTCGCGTTATGTTTTAAACGTTTCTCCAAAAACCTTGTCTCGCAACTGCTATGCTGGACACCATTTCCGGAACACTCATGCCGATCGCCAACAGTGTGAGGCCCATAACCGAGTCGGGAATTAAAAATTCGTTTCCTGAAAATCGTATAGGTAATATCAGTAAACGTTAACGGTCGTACTTGCGGGTCAACAGGCGTTTAAGCGTATAATTAAGTTGGACTTGCTACGTGAAATAGGATGATTTTTAAAATAAACGGGAACGTACGAGAGAAAATGTAGGCGCGTGTTGAATGTAAACATTCAAGAGGTATTCTCTCACGTCCAAGTGGCGTAAAGATTGAAATAATCCAGTCGTGTACGGAAAATTATAATGAAAACAATTACGAGTATTAGGTGAATTTATATAAAAAAAAATAGAGATTCTAGGGTACAAGGGCTCATTAAGATACATTGGTATGGGGACAAATATAATTTACCTCCCCTACAATTTACGCTAAAGACTAAAATTCCTGAAATATAATTTAATGACACAGCCAAGAAAAGAAAATAACGGCGGGGGAGCATCTCAAAATATTTTTTATTACGACTTTTTTTTGTGGGGGAGGGTGGTGCACATTTTATAAAACATTTTAACCTATCGTATTGTATAATTTACTAGACCGCTCGCGAATTTATAAGATATTCATAACTTATACTTTTTTATAGTTTACCTACATGTTATTCGCAAATGTTCAATGAACTTTTTGGTGCTCCTCTTCTAATTTTTTTTAAATACTTGTTTTAACAATATTCTCAATGATTTTATCATAAATATATATTGAAAAATTATGATATTTAAAAATTTAGATTTATTAACCTTACATTTATTTTTTATATTATTATATAATACAAAATTCCGAATTTTCATGATCGGTGTGCCACCCTCTAAAAATTACCGCCCCGAGCAAATGTGCCCTTTGTGCACCTCTGCCCCTGTAGGAAGCATCCGAACCAAATACAATAATTTTGAGAAAAACAGTCATCCACTTCAAGCCCGAGTTGTTACGAGGGAAGACAAATTAGAATTTTTACTTTTTATTACTACATAACTACCATAAATCAAATGTATAAACAAATTGACGATATTTTAATCGAAGTTTACAATAACCGTTATAAAAAAATTTAAACGATTTTATATTGCGTTATTAAATTATTTTCATTTACACTGAATACCTCGAGCATGGACAACGAGGCCACATTTATTCAAATATTAACGCGATTATTAAATTCGTATCGTAATACATGAATTATTTTTAATTATTTCATCAACAAAAAATACTCACCTATAATTGTTATTAGTTCTACGATGACGTATGATGCCAAACCGATCCAAAATATACACATAAACATGGTTATCGGTACCCAGAAAACTCTATCCGAACTATTAGAACTAGGAACGGTCATTTTTAAGACTAAAACTATGGGCCATACTAGTATTTCTTTAATGCTTAAAAGTTGATCGCGAAGCATGTCTTTCCATTTGGGCAACTCTACGTGCTCTTGAACTAAAAACCCGTTTGCGGCAATTCCTAAATTTACAAAAGCAACGATTTTTTTTTTATATATATTATACATATACAATACATTAGTATTTTTACAATATTAACTACGGACAAAAACAAAAATTCATCGAAACACTTACCATTCAGAGGAAGTATTGGCTGGCTTTCGTTGTACGCGTCGAAAACGTCTTCTTGTCGCGAAATAATGTATTTAAACATTTTTTCAAATTGTGAACTGTAAGAGAGAACTGTTTGGAATATTATTGATAGCCACAAAAACACAAAAATAATTGATTACTTACTTAACAAGTATACCACATAAACGATAATTAATATGAGAGATTCGTATGCATAGACTTTGTTATCGGCTAACGACCAAACGAGTAACGATATAGTCAAAAGGTACATCAACACGTCGCGAGTTATAGGCCAACTTTCCAGGTGTATGGTCTAAAATTTACAAAAATTTATATTATCCTAGGTACATTTCTTTCGACGATTATCAACAATTTATTCTCATATTGCACTATTAATGCGTATTAATCTATTGTATTACACAATTATATACGTATATTGGTATACATAATGCAGTGGTTTTCAACTTTTTTGTAAATACCGTAATTTTTTCATAAAATGTTTAACTTAAATACTGTAATTAAAACAGAGTTTAACACACGTTTGTCTATTTATGTTTTTATTAATTCTATTACATATTTTGTACTTGACGCGCCTTATATTATATTTGATTCTCGGACGAAGAGTTGACAGACACACCATCATTCCCCCTTCGTATAGAATAAACGAATAGTGTTAATGCATTTCTTTTTTTTTTAGATATTTCTGAATATTAAGCAGAAACATGTACCCAAAACTTGTTGAAGAACGTCTTTTTGAACTTCATCTGCTGTTATGTTCAGTCAATATTAAGTGAACAAAGATCCTTTTCTTCAACGAGTTCTAAACTAACCAAGTTCCCAATTGATAGTTTGAAAGGATCTCATTAATTCGTTTTCTCAGAATCACAGATGTGCTAGTATGTGAATGAGCAATTCGTTCAAAATCGTGAACAAAATATCAAATCGCTTAAAATTAAAACCGCGCGTGTTTTAACAATTTCGGTATCATCCGATAGAAAAAAGGAATGTAAACGCTCGCGGCTATATGCCGTTTGAAAACCACTGACAGAGTATATAATATTATGCATTTTATCGGAATACTAAAAGTGAGTATTTATTATTTTATATATTTTTACTCTTTTTTTAAAATTTTTTCTGAAAATATTTAAATGTCTTTTGCATAGACTATTTTTAATGAACAACTACCTTTTTATCAGCCAATAGTATACAAAGTCCAGGAACTAATAGTATATTAAATAAACCAGTACCGACTACAGTGCCGATTCCGACGTCGCCTTCCGTAAAAAATGTTGCGAGTATATTGACGAATAGTTCTGGACACGCAACTGCTGCAGCCATCACAGATGCTCCTGCGACATCTTGACTCAACTTCATTCCTTAAAAAAAATAATAATAATAATAATAAAAACCGAATAATGTTACGTGATCATAGGCGTGCGCACAGGGTGTGCCGGGTGTGTCGTGGCACACCCCGTGGCCCGTGGCTTTTTGTACAACTTTCATTCATTCGGGGACTTTGTTTGAATTTTAAGCTATAAATAATAAAAATTAGAGAAAATAAATTAGGCGCTCTAGCAAAATTTTTTTAATATTCTAATGTAGGTTACTAACCACTAGGTATATAGGTATATACTATATTGTAAAAATATATCTAAATGTTGTGAAGCACAACATTTAATCGATAAGTTTTTATGAATTGATATTTTGCATTAAATTTATCCTTTTTTTAGGTTGAGAGTTAGGTTAGATTTGCTTAGGCTCATATAAGGGAAAGCGGCCCAATTTTCTTCATGGCACACCCCATACAAAATTCCTGCGCACGTCTATGTACGTGATGTATACAATACTTTCTCAAGATATCGATCTATTAAAAAAAATTAGAAAATTAAAAATATCTCTACTCGTAAATTTATTGCTTAAACACATATTTATACACATAATACTAGTATATGTATTGAAATGAATGTACAACTAAGCACACATGTTATAAGTATTAATCGAAGTTTAGTTTATATGGGAAACTCGAAAGTATATGTTTTCAACATACAGTAGTGCCCAGATTACATGTAAAGTTTATTGTTATCGTTATACCTTCAAAAATTTCGTGAGGGTTGAGTGTTTATGTCTGGATGGATTATTCAGGTACTTTATTAATTAAATGGAATCTCTTTATACGCTTTTGAGTCACTCTGGATTAAAAAAGTCTATTATTATTATTATTATTATTATTATTATTTATACATAAATAACTATATTATTTGTAATTGGTACTTGTATAACTGTAAGACGACAATCGAGCCTTGAGTAATTCAGCAATACAAGTTCAATATAAGCTTATCGTCAGTAAAAATATGAAATATACATATTAGGTAGATGCAAGCAATAGTGTTCCCATCAGTGGCGGTTTTGACGAAACTTTTAGGGGGGGGGCGATTTAAAATATCAAACCCCTCCTCACATGTGTATCTCTAGTGTAGTTTAGTACATTGGCAGACAATGGGGGCTTGGGGCTTCGCCCCCTAAAAGTTTAGTTAGCCCCTCAAAATGGTTTGAAAATTATTATAATAATATTTAAATGTATTTATATATAGACATATATCGAGCGAAGCGAGAAAAATTTTTCAATGGCAATTTAGTATACTGTCTTATAGCGACTTAAACCTCCAATAATTTAACCTGATTTCCGCTAATGCACCGCTATTACTCCTCAAATTGCGGAATCGGGCATTAGCTTCACTGATTAAATAAAATATAGACAAATGTGACAAATTATGCATAAATATGTAAATTTCAAAATACAATTTTTCGGGATTTGTGATAGTGAAGATGACTTATGCTATTGTTTTTGAATTTTTTACTTTTGTCACAATAATATTAATTTTGTGTGTTTATTTAAAATATAGATAATTTGAACTAACAAAAAATTTAATTATGTGCTAAAGCATCTCAGCCATCGAGCAATGAATTAGACTAAATATTATTATTATTATTATTATTATTATTTTATAATAATTAAAACACAATTAGAGTAAAATATTTCGTAATGAAACTATTTTCGATATTTTACTAATATTATGACGTCGCATACGAGCGACTATTTTTATTGATGGGCTAAAAGAATGTGATAATGAGCCGAGGGAGTTGTGGATGTTGCTAAGGGGAATTACTTAGATAACGTTTCAGAATTTTGTTATTACTATACATTTGAAAGTAATTATACATTATTGCATTCAATAAATCGATTCTGAGTGGAGCTCCGGTGTAATATTGCACTTATTTGTCAAAAAATTTACAGTAGCGACTAATAAACAAAATAAATTGTGACTTATGATTTTCAAGATTTTTTGAATATATAGTTGAAATAACGTAGGACTCATGTATACAATTTGCAGCCCTTAAAACAAAAATTTCCTCATTTTACGACTTAAATAGCTCAACATCTAATAATTATTGCTAATAACAGCCCGGAATCGAATGACATTTTTTTACACACACACACACACACACACACACACACACACACACATATTCGGTGTAAATTTCAAGAATCTTGGACCATTATTTTAGTAATTTTTTGTACTGCTTTTAAAAACTATATTGAGATAGTATGGTTTTTTTTCAATTGTATGGGTTCATTTGATAATTACGCATAAAAGGAAACTTTATTGAGAAAATTCAAAAACGTTTCAAATAAAATACAAACTAGATGACAATTTTCTACCGGAACTTAACACATAATGAGATCATTCGAGCATTCTTTCTAATAAAAATTAACATCCTTGTAAAACCAATAGCAATAGTAATTGTCTGAGTTTTATTACTATAGAGAAAAAAAATCAAATAGTTATTTGTATGCATACGTATTATGTGTAAAAGTAACGTCCAGGGGGCGATCGCCCCCATCGCCCCCCTAAAACCGCCACTGGTTCCCATAGGGAGTAAAACACAACACATACGCGTATACTCTCAAGGTATTATTAAAAAATCTTTAGGTATGCTGCATACACTCTCAAGCAATTTTTCAAAGAAAAAATACATTATTATTGGTTTTAACCAATATTCCCCCAGATGACCTTTACTGCCGAATATTTTGCAATTTTTTAAGCTCTCCAACTAATTCCCACCCTAGCACCAAGTAAATTTCTATTAGCCTTAAATTCACTCTTTTGCTCTTAGTTCTTGTCGCTAATGTAATCAAACTTAATTCTTCTCCTCACCTCTTTAAAATTAGAAAAATCCTATTCACTTGGCCACAATCAAGTTTTAACATTCCGCTTTTATGGGTACTCGGCCATTCGGCAATGAATTTGCTGATGAATTAGTTAGATCCATATTTTCGTTGCGCTGCCCCCGTTCTTGGATCGCGATTCCTATCCCGTTTTCGAAAAACTTTTCTATAAGCTATGGCCTACTTCTTGGCCGAATTTACCGCCAAATGTCTTCATCTGGTTTAGAAGCATTGATCCTTCTACCTCTTAACAACCGCGATTTAATAATTAATAGAAAAATTAATAAAAATAAAATAATTAATATCAAAAAAAATTTTATTTCCTAATCTACTCGTATCTATACGGTTTTATCTATTTCCACGTATTTCAATATATTTTAGTCAAAAATAACAAAGTCTGATTGAAAACCTTACTTCATTTTTGTTATTTTTTTATTATTATATTTTTCGTGTTTTGAACAAATTGTTTGTTAATTATTGTTTTTTTCCTTAATAATAGTCTTTAACGTGAAATATAAAAATAAAATACACTACACCAGCGGTTCCCAAACTTTTTAGACTCGCGGTGCCCTTTTTGAAACTGAGGTTTTCTCATGGCGCCCTAGATAAAATTTATGACTTTTTAAAAAATTGTTTAGATAAAAATAAATAAAACTACAAAAAACTGTGGATAATATGTAAATTATTATAATTATATGAGTATATATTTTATAAATTCTCATAATTATTAAGGTTTATAAATATATTTTACGTTAAAAAGATTATAAAATTCAGCGCCACAGACCGTTATCTGGTCTAAAAGTAAATTTTGTATTTCAATAAAAGACGAATTATTCCCTTTTTTAAGTAGTACGGATTCACGTATTTTAATTCCGTTTTCAACTTTCTAATTGTGCGAAGCTGGGTTTTTGACGGTGGCTGTGATAAAAAGCAAATATCAGCAAACAATAAAAATCAGTGTGGAAAAGGAAATGAAAGTGGCCGTATCCAATTCGATTCAAAGATTTGAAAATATGTTAAAATATCATAAAATATTAATTATTATTAAAATTTAAGGATACCTATTTATAAAATAAATATTATATTATTTTAAGGGGCCAAGCCAATAAAAGATATGAGTATCATGTTGGACACTCATTTTGTACTTCGTTCAACTCGGCGCAAGCCAGTTTTGTACTAAGTAACATAATACGTAGAGTGTAAAAACAATGATGGAACACCGCATTCACAAAATCCGAGCTCGATTTGCCGCATTAGTTTTTCCACATTTTCCACACGAATAGTATTATTGGAGGAAAATCCACAACAATCAGGTAATTATAATGTAAAAATCATTACACACAAGTATGTTCTTATTTTATATATTATAAATATTATGTGTGTTTATTATTTTCTCAATTTTAATTTCAATTATAGTAAGTTCCTAAAAATATCACGACATTTTAATATTATAAAAATACACGGGTTCGCGATCTTCACTTTCTTTCAAATTAAAAGAAATTTTTGTTCAAATTATGTCGGAATTGTATCATTTCCATACTACGAATAACAAATAAACAACCTAGAAAGAAAAAACTCAATTCCACAAAAAAAATATATTCACTTTTATTCGTAAATACGGATTTCGGTAACGATATGTTACCATCTTCAGTACATAAAAACGACTGACCGTTTAACGGCAGCCGACAGTCCTTATATATTAAACAAACTGGTTACCGCCTATCGCTTCCCGCCCTCGAACGATGAGTCATCGACCGATGAATCATCATATGAATTCGTTTCGCGATATCGTTTACAATATTATTTTATTTTAAAAGTTTTAACAAATTATTTTGTAATGGATTCAAATCCCAATTTAATAAATTATTTTTATTTTTTGTCATTTCTATAGCTTCTCTAACATTTAATTCTTGACTGTTATTTACTTGTTTCAATAAATTTATTGGGTTTATATTGTGATTTGTTCCTAATGCATGTTCCGCTAGAGGAGATTTTTCGTCTTCATGATTTTTAATATTCCTTAAATGTTCTTTAAATCTGGTACCTATGTTTCTTCTAGTTTGCCCTAAATAACATTTATTGCAATCCATACATTGAACACTGTAAACACCTGATTTCTGATTTTCTTGTAATTTATCTTTTGTACTACCAATAAGGCTTTTTAAATTGTTATTTTTTGATGATACAACGTCCACGTTACATTTTTTTTTAACATTTGATATTTGGTTCGATAATTTTGGGATGAATATTAGCAAAGCTGCTCTTTTTTTATCTGTGTGGATTTCACTTTTTAAACTACTCACTTCATTTATTTGTTTTGTCCATTTATGTTTCTTAACTAATCTTACAATAGTTCCTTTTTTATATCCGTTGAATATAGCTATTTTTATTATCGGATTTAATTCTTTGTCAAAAGCGTCTCTATCCATTGGGATGAATATAATCTACTAATGTATATACCATACTATTCCATACCGCCGTTTTGTGTTGCCAACTATGATTCGAGTTCATCGGAGTGTATCTATATGTATGGGTTTTGTTTCTATAGATTTCAAATTTTAAATTTCTATCTATTCATTTAATCAGAAGATGTAAAAAAGGCAATTTTCCATCCGTTTCTTTTTCATAAGTAAATTTTATTGATGTGTACTGTGAATTAATTTTTTGAAGAAAATTGTCTAAATTGAAGTCTTTATCTATGATCGCGAAAATGTCGTCTACATAACTGAGCCAAATTTTTGGAAAACCAGACTGTTTTCTTAAATCTGTTTCGAATTTACTCATGAAGACTTCAGCTAAAAAAAAGCGATAGTGGGTTCCCCATTTCTGTACCGTTTATTTGTTCATAGTATTAATTCTTCGATTTTTTTCAGCTTCTGTATTTGATTCTTCTAACCAAGTTTGTTTAATATATAAGGACTGTCGGCTGCCGTTAGACGGCCAGTCGTTTTTATGTACTGAAGATGGTAACGTCGTTACCGAAATACGTATTTACAAATAAAAGTGAATATAATATTTTTTTCGAATTGAGTTTTTTCTTTCTATTACAAGTACTCAAATCATAAAAAATAAAAATAAACAACCTATAATAATATGTCGAACACAGTCTACCAATATTTAAAATAAATAAAATTTGTATCGCTTTAAAGAACACAGGATCAAATATTTCTTAATATTATGAAAACTAAATAACAAAAAAAAAAAATTTGCTAAACTAATATCGGGCCTTATGGACTATTTGATGGCCTTATCCGACCCATGGGCCTTAATATCGGTCCACTCTTCTATAGCGTAGTAGCTCAATGGCCCAGTCATCCTCTATCTATATGGGAACTATTTTACTTAGTACGGCAAATAAAATGAAAGCCACGTAAGCCAAAAATGATCATGCGTGATCCCCCAATCGACAATTTTACTTTTATCAAAAATTAGCTCTCTTTTCGCACCAAAAATAGTATTTTCAGATCTTCGTTAACTACTGAATGAAAATGAACGTTAAAGTTCAATTCAATTAAACATAAGCATATAAGTATGGTGTATAGAAAAATTATTTTTTCAAAAAGTTTTTGTAAACTTAAATCTGCTGATTTCATAAAATCTCACCGCTAAGCGTATAGCCACAATTCACCTCACTTTTCGCAGACCGTACTTTATATAGTCTCTATTTTATTATATAAATCGATGAACTCATTTAGGAAAATTATGACTTATGTTATCGTATTCGTTATTCTATACACTCTATAGGAAAATGCAAAAAAAAAAATGCACGTCATCATTCATTACAAATGGATAGGTACTGATATTCAATTGCAATCGATAATATCGTTACATTTTTTTCTTATTATATAGATTTTATCGAGCAACCAAAAAAACAATACATTTTTATAAACACTAATTCCCCAGTTTAATATTTATGTATAGTGATAATTGAAAACGAATTAATAATTTATTAAAAATATTCTTAGCTATATATATATATATATATATATATATATATATATATATTTGCGTGTTTTATATTTAGAAATATAAATATTATCTTTATAGCTGTACAGACATTTGTTAATGCTTATTTTATAATTTAATTATTGTTTATTATTATACACACAAAATGTTATATATTTAACTTACGATTATATTACATTTTTTGTTATATTAACTTATTATAATAAAAGCTAATTAAACGTGTTGTGAACTCCTTTAAAATGTCTGTATGTTATTCGTTAGGTATGCATTATTATAACACGTACAATTTTACAATCTGTACAATATTTATATAGATTAGGTACCTATTATAATATTTTAGACTTTGGCTCTAAATTATATATTTATATATATATATATATTTGTGTAATGTAAAATTCCTCCAATTGCTGTTATTGTTGTTATTGTTATTATTATTATTATTATTATTATTATTATTATTATTATTATTATTATTATTATTATTATTATTATTATTATTATTATTATTATTATTATTATTATTATTATTATTATTATTATTATTATTATTATTATTATTATTATTATTATTATTATTATTATTATTATTATTATTATTATTATTATTATTATTATTATTATTATTATTATTATTAGTATTATTATTATTGGAATTGTTAATAATAATAATAAAAAAAAAAAGATTTCGATTTTTTTCTGTAAATAAACAAATCAAAAGTCAATCTGCATAATTTTGCCCGCGTATTGTGATATTATAGTTTATATTTGATCGAACACATGCCACGCAACGAAAAGTAATTACATTTTTTTTATATGAATTTAAAGTTATAAAATATTCTTAATATATCATAACGAATAAAGGCGGATACTCACTGTGAGAAATTATATGGACACACGGAACTAAATAGCGATTGCACACTACTCCTAGAAATAAAAACAAGTACAGTGAAACGACGGAAGTGCACATTATAGTGAATGTGCGTTCTTCAAAAATGAATATCTTATCAAAGGATAACGTTTCATTTGTATTTTTCGTCTCGTTGATTGACAGTAACGCGCGTCTGAAGTGTTTAATATCTGAAAGTAACGGAGATCGTTTCAACAATACCGTAACATAAATAAATATCGAAATAAAATTACGCCTGAATAATGGAATGTAGAAATTATAATGGTTTAAAACTTACCGGGTTCACGTGTTGTTCGCAAGACTTTAAATGACTTCAAACAATAAAATACGAGAACAAATATTATCGTCGAAACAACTGTCCAAATCCTTACTTTCAAATTATTCTGTCTTGCGATATACTTCGTCATATTTCATTCCGTTCCTAGTTTGAAAAAATGTTTAAAACACCGGCGTTAAAAGCGTCCTCTACGACATACAAACGAACAATGTACGATTGTTTATATTCAACGCAACATCTACTGTTGGACAACTAATTGTCAAAAAGTAAATAACACTGTAAATCTAATATAATGTGGTCTTATCTCCTTCTTCAATTAACAAAATCAATACATTTTTCAAACCGTAATTTATAACACTGTTTATTCACAGCGAAAACAACTCATACAATTATATTTATTTGGTAACAATGATTCAATCACAATGATGGCTAAAATGTACCTACCCAATATTTTATTATAATATATTAATATAATATAATATTTTTTTTTTTTTACAGCATCTAGGAAATATCATAGTGTTACGGAAAACCGTCGTGAAAACGTATTAACTATTTAATTTTATATGGATATATTAACACGGATGAAAACTAAATTTATTGATACGTATAAATTATAAATATTGATTTATTTTTTTTTTAATTTTAAAGTCGCCTGCTATTTCGTAATATAAAATTAATTTTTTATTTCGACGCGTCTTAGAAATATGTTTTATTATTAAACAACAATATAGGTCGTAGATTCCGTGATAAAGAAATTTATCGTAAAATATTTTAGACATTTGTTTTGCAATAAATAAGTTCTCTCCCAACCATACGTGGTCGGCCATATAATAAAATACAATGGTTAAAAACCGACTTACGCTATTCAATATTACAAATATTCTATCTAATCGAAAACTAATTTTTAAGTCAAACTTTTTATTGAACCATAAATATGTACGTATAAACAATTACCTAAAGGTTAGCTGCGGTTGTTATTCGATAAAAGGCAGCTGTGTTGGTCTTCAGAGACAATTTTCTTTAAAACAAAAGCCCAACTAACCGATCACTCACGCAGTGTATCAATTAGTATCTTGCAAAGATATAATTTGACAAACAACAACAATATAATTAACCTACTTAACAAACAGCATTTAACAGTGTTATAAGGTATACGTGTATAATAATATAATAACGAATAAATGCATTTACTAATCGTCGAAACAATAAAAATTATTTAAGTTTAAACGTGTGTATTTAAAAAAATTATTATATATTATCACTGATTAATACGTATTTTAAATAAATATGTTTAATTTAAAAAAATAATAATAACCTGTTATAATTCGATAAACACAATTTAATTAATTAATTAGAACACAAGTATACTTACACGCGTTATAATTGTTTTAGTTATAAAAAAAATTAAAAATCGTATTTTTAAAGATTACATTTTATTGAATAAAACATTTCTAATACCTTTTAAACATTTAAACGATGATGATTTCCTATTAGTTCAATGTATATTCTTTTATACATTTTATTGAAATGAAATAATACTATTATCGATAAAAATTGACTACGCAAAACGGCATTAAGAAAACAATTTTAATTATTAGTTTTAAATTAATTGCACTGTTCAAAATTTTTGGGATTTATTGGATTTATTTACTGAAAATTAAATTAAAAAAAACATTAGTTCAAAGTATCGATTTTTTCTAGAACATACGTAGCTTCACTGTATCCGATATTGTTTTTAAAATAAAATATTTTACTAAATTAACACTTTATTGTTATTACTCATTTTTATATTAATACTAGTATTGTTATTATTATTGTAATATGTTCATTATGGTTAGTCTGTAAAATTATATCGAAAACACGTAACACGCGTTTCTCGTGGTCTCTTAACATCAAAAAAGTAATATAATGCAACTGAAAATCTTACCGATAGTCCGAATTTGTGTGTAGTAAATAGCCGTCTCGAAGTCGCAAGTGGTTAGATCAAAGCGCGGAACGTCACTGGTTTAATTACCTACCGATATAATATGTGTACCTGCGTATGAACAGTGTGCAATGTCGAATAAATAATAACATAATATGCGTCATAAATTGATAACATAACGCAAAGGAAACACGTAAATATTAATGAACCGTATCAAATATTCATTAAGGGTTACAATAAATTATAAAGTATACTAATTTCTTCAAAATTTAATTTTAAGTTAAAATTACAAAAAAAAAAAAATGAACTGAAAACCGTTAAATCACACAAAATACAGAACTGATTCGATGTGCACGAGTAGGTATTCAGAGTAGGCGCATTTCGTTTTAATTATTAGAATAATAATAGTTAATCCGCTAAGAGTAGAAGATAACCTATCTATCATTCAAATGTTGATAGTAGTGATCCATTTTTATACGGAATTATCAAAACATAAACAAAGAACATATTATTTTATTCCATATGAATTGTATTCGGACAAAATATTGCCAACATTAATAATAATAATAATAATAATAATACACAGTAGTATAAAAAATAATCACTATTGTAGTTTTTTTTTTTTTTTTAGGTGTGTCCAGACGTAATTATTGGGCAATATTTTTGGACCTTGTGTGAACACGTGCTGAAGATCACGAACACCCGTAGTTTGTGTATTTATGCACATAATATGTATATCGTAAAGTCATTGTAATTACTGTAAGTATACAGTCATAGTGATAAAATAATTATAATATGCACGGGTACATATTTTAAATACAGTTTTCTTTAAACATTTTTCAAAATTACTGATTATATTACCGAAACGTTTTATCTAAACATTTGATTTTGATTTATTTATTCAAATATTTCACTTGATTTCCTTGATACTTTTAAAAATAACCGTTTATAATAATACACATTTCCATACTTAACCATTTACGTGTGATGCGTGCAACGCTTCGTTTCCCGTGTCAAACCATAGAAGTGCCTACTGGATAGCTGCCCTCCACGAGATTTTCCGTCACTACAATTTTTTTTACTATTCGAATATTGTCAATCAACTTAAAATGTCAACAACGAATAATGATCGGTTGGTTACTCTGGTCGAATACATATATTTTATGAGTTAATAGTCAACGAGTATGCAATTGATATCGTGGCCAAGTGTACTACAACAATTCATTTTAAAAGTGTTAACGTCAATACGGTTGTTCATTATTGTTTTAGTAAATGTACTCAAATATATGAGTATTTTTTATTCAATGACTGTAAAAATGTTTACCTGAATAATATTACACAATGGCGACCGTGGTTATTTTCAACGGGGAGAGAGACGGAAGACGGGAGGAAGATGCAACGTTGTATCGCGAGAGGCAGGGCCTAACTGCGAGATCACAAAAAAATTCAATATTAAAATTGAAAACTATTGACCACATATTTTTTTAAGGAAAATATACGAGTATAGGATATTAGAAGGTTTAGTGTTTACATATAGTATAGATAGTATTGTTTAAAAAAAAAAAAACCTGTGGTAGAATATATGCCCAATTCTATCCCTATATGTACTTAATTATTATTAATTAACAATAAGAAATACATATGTATGTAAAGAAACTAAACAAAATATATTTTAAACATATAAACAGATTTGAAAAGGCAACGAGCCGTTGAGTGTTGTGAATGTTTCTTAAGTGAAATTACTTGGATAAAAATTTTAGGTCGTATTGTTATTACTAGAAATTTGAAAGCAATGATAAATAATTGCATTCGATAAAACGATTCTGAGCGGTGCTTCGGTGTAATACGAATATATAGATAGGTATATAACAAAAACTAACTCTTTTTATGAATTAAATACCTTATAACCTATAATTGCTTATAAATAGTCCTAAATTAAAAGAAAGTTTTTGAGAATTTTTTTTTCCTCAATATAATAAACAGTTAATGAACATCAAATTCAAAATTACGAAGAAATGACGATAATCGATTTCGACAAAATCGTGTTTTTACCGTTTTTACGTCATTTTTCGGTAGTTTTTGTGTTATATTTTTAGGCGCTTTTGAGAAAATCAAAAAATTACCTCTCTAAAGTACCAACTAGATGCAATTTGCTACCGGAAACAAACTGTGACTGTAAAGATCGGAGCACTCCTTCTGGTATAATTTTTGGATACAGACATAAAAAAAAAAACAACTTTGTAAAACCAATCGATTCCTCGTTCTGCTCAGAATCTCAAAATAATATATACCTATATAATATATGACATTACAATATATATTAAACAATATTAAAAACATGCCATAAAATTGTTTTTTTAACAATTTCTTTACTGTTTATTATTATTAGTTTTTAATTCCATATCTATCTATTATAATATTCAACATTTTCTCCATGTAGTCTTGTTCATTTTATTTTATATTTTGATGTTGTATTTTATTATTCGCTAAAAAACTTGATGACGACTTTTAGTCAAAACCAGTAGTAAATAAACAAATTTAATACAAACATTTTTATTTATTATTTTATATATAATATATTTAATACTCCATGGTCTATATGTTATTTTATGAGTATTAATTTATATTTTCAATTTCATTTCTATTTCTTTTACATACACTATTTATTTTTAATTAATTAAGTTTTGATTTATTTTTACTATTTTATTACTATTAATTTATTTATTATAAATAATATATATATATATATATTTAATTAATAATAAATTATTATTTAATTTGTATATTTATAATTGAAAATACATTTTGAGAATTGTTGTGGTACTCGTATGTTTTGAACTTATAGGTGAATACTTTTTTTTTTTTTGATAAAATGTTTAAATTTTGCTACCTCACCTGACAATGAAACCTGCAAGCACGCTATAATGTTTCGGACTTTGTTTTTTTTGTAATAATTATCAAAAACTCAAGAATAATCGAATTATTCGTATGAACCAAACTAAATATCAATATATGAATCTTTTACATTACCTACATATATCAAACGGTGTCATTGTTTCTATACAGCTACCAAACAAGATTAAAGAGTTCATACAATACGCAACGAAAATTGTACGAGAATTTTAAAATCAATAAAAATAATCTGATAACAAACAATGAACGTGAATTTAATTACAAACAATCCGTTCCAGATTCTCTATAACGTAATATCATTAAACATTTTCTCTGATATTATTTCATTCTATTAATATTGGATTTTAATTGAAAATAAATCGTTTATTTAATGATATAAATTATCGTTTATCATTTACCTGTAGAGCCGTATAACTATATTTAGGTGCATATAATATCATAGGCGCAAATAGCGGGGGGCCAGGAGGCTAAGCCCCCCTAAATTATGTATAGCCCCCCCAACATTTTTTGAGAATTTTGAATTGATATAAAAATGTACAGAGTGTTTGGGATGGGATTTAGACTTCAGCCCCCCCTCCACCAAACTTCAAACACTATTTGCGTCTATGTATAATATACAAATTATAACTAAAATTAACGTTCATTGAATTGTGTAAAATATAATAATTCCGATACATATAACGATTGAACCTATACTGCAAATAAAATTAATCCGTTCGTATCCGTAGCTACATAAGTATTATACTCATTCGCGTAGACGGTCAGTAGCTATTTTTTTTTTCCTTAATAAATATAATAATTGTATATTTAAATATTTAAATTGTATATTTATTTAAAATAACAGTTATAACTGCTAATCAAATTATACTGCGTTAATAGTGATAATAATTTCTTTTAAAAGTACACGTTCTACAACAATTTATCAATAAACAGTAAAATTCATTTTCATTTCTACTCGGTATAAGGTATTGAACCGAATAACATTTTAATAAACGTGTACAGTGTACACGTTATACGCGATTTAATAGTAAATTATAGGAATTGTTACTGTAAAAAAAACTATTGAACCATACAATATGATGGCATTTTTAAATACTACGTTATGACTACGGTATACCTCGACATAAGTGTACCTACGTATTAAGCAATAATATGCGCATAGATTAATCTAATACGCTCTATAGTTATATTAAAAGACAATAACAATTTCGTTATGTTTTTTTTTTTTTATTATTATTATTATTATTAATTGTCATATTTATTGTAAACAGCATGTCAAAACACATATAACGTAAAAACAAACACCGTGGGACATGGTGACAACGACATGCAAAGTGCCAAAGTCTACAAAAATCATTCTCGTAAAATTGTATAATACTTTTATCTTGCGATTACAGCAAATTTGTGAAAAACAATAAAACAATACATCAAACAAGTAATAATATATATATATATATAATGAATTAACTTTTAATTATATTATCTTTATCATAATATTATATAGATTAGAGTTTAAAATAATTTGTATTAAATAACTTATTCGCTTTGCTCAAAATATATTAAATAAATTTGTTTGAACATGCAAACAAACAGATATTTTATAATAAAATATGTGCTTTTGTATTAGTTATTGCAATGATTTTTAAATATAGAAATATTTGGTTTTATACGAGTTTCAACCGTATATCGTATAGTTTAGGTGTGCATTGCACGCTGTACATTATTTCTTCTTTTCCTTCTTCTTCTTCTTCTCCTTATACTCCCAACTACATATGGTCGTCCATCCTAATCCTATACTGCATCTCCGATATCCTGCCTCATGTACACTCTGCACACCAGCTATCTTAGCTATATTACCCTCAGTTCAATCTATCGTGCACTTCGTCTTCGGTCTCCCTTTTCCTCTTTTCCTTCTACAATAATTTCCATTACACCTCTCACAGCTTCTGGATCATCTCTTTGCATAAGGTTTGCGAACCATCTCAACCTATTCTCTTCCTCTATTTTCTCCACAATAGATGCCACTCCTACACTACCATTTACGTATTCATTTATTATTTTATCCTTCCTATATATAGTCACTCCATACATCCATCGCAGCATTCTCTATTCTCATCTCCGCTACAATCGTCCTCTGTTCCGTTTTCCTGTCCACTATCAATGGCGGCGCCAAGGATATGCCAAGTTAGGCCATGGCCAACTCCGGAATGTCTTGGTCCCATTGTTGGCCCAGCATACAATTCTGTGATCTGTTGTCCATAAAAAGTGTTGTTTTCTTTTCTCAATGTCATAACAATTTTAAAAATAATATTAAAATATAATAGGTAATCTATAATATTAAGTACATTATTACACAGCTTTAATATTTAAATTTTTCTTTTGTTTCATTTTTTTTACAATAATATTCATTTTACATTAGTTTTTATTGTAATTGCCGTTGGGTAGATAAAAAATTTAAATTTAAGAGGTAGGTGCTTTAAAATATAATAGACATCAAGGATAGCTAATATCTATGGCACGCGTGCCTGAGGTGATACGTTGGCCAAATTACAATGGCACGCGAAAAAATTTTGATTTATTAAAATATTTGTATAAAAAAAATAAGGATTATATTTAAACATTTTAGTACAAAAAAAATTTGAAGAAATAATTGTTTACATTTTCAGTAATAATTAAATTCCTATAGGAATTCAATAGATACGTTTATTTTTCACTACTGTTTAAGAATTACAAGTTACAACAATATTACATATTATTATCGATAACACGCAAGTCAGATTACAACAGGTATGATTATTGCACTCATATCGTTACGTAAAGTTATATTTGTTATATCATCGGTGCCGTCATGGGAAAATTGTGCGCGATTACTTTTACGATAACAACACACTATAGTGAGCCTTTCAAGCCTTTCAAGCGTCGGGTACCTAATTAGTTACTCGACGTCAATCAAAAAAATTACAATTATACACCTGATATCAAAATTTTATCCGGTAAAAAACATGGACAAAAATCAGATTAAAAATATCATTAAATCTTTAACACATAATTTAATCACATATTTTATAAAATCAAAAACAAATAAACGTGTATTTAATAAAATTAATTTAATATATTTGTATTATTGCTAAATTTGTTTATCCTTGGTATATACATACATATATATATATATATATATATATACATTTATTTATTTATTTTGGCATGTGAGCACATTTAAGAAATGTTATTGCAAATTATTAGCATTTGACCAGAAAAAGATTTACCACCCCTCATAGGCGGAAATAGGAAGCTTAGGGGGCTACGCCCCCCAATATCTTATAATTTGTATGTATTTTGGATATTTGACTGTTATGACTGATGTTAAAAATGTTAGCCCCCCCCCAGAAAATTTAATAGATTTCCTCCTATGCCACCCCTAACAAACTTCAAGTACGAAAGCAGTTTAAAAACTCTTATTCGACGACTCAGTGCATCCTCAAAAAGATTGATGGGAACATATTTTATAACTTAAAATATATTTTTTCTAATTCTTACTGAAATTTACATCAATGACTTTGTACGATTGAATTTATTTTTACATTATGATATTATTTTATGTTTTAGTTATTTCTAATTTAGCCCAATGAAGACAAGAAATCTCGTGTAATTTAAAAGTATAATTATTAGGGTTCGGTTTACGTAATTTAAAGGGATTCTGCAATCCTAGCCCGTTATTGCGTTTGTGAGTTTTAGATTGTGTGGAATGAAACCTCCGTGGGATTATTATAGATAATAAAATTTTTGGCCTACTCTTTAAAGCATTGACTATAGGTTAATATTGACTATTGACTATATAGGCTGGCCCACATGGTTTAAAAATTCTGGCACCGCCACTGATGATTGTGCACATGACATAACATAACAAAATGATACAACGCAATAATACGCTATGGCTTTTAATTGCACAATATATTGCTGATATTTACCACGCATGTAATTTGCTATTTTACGTAGACTGAAAACATATGTATGATTAAGGTCAACCGTATAAGCGAAGAACGTTTGAATTAATATATAGATATATTTATATATTCTATAATAAATGTGTGCAAGATGTTTCAAACATTATTAAAATAAAAAAAATAGGACTATCAAAAGCCCTTACGGACCTGAATTTGCCCCCGTTAACCATCAAGGATAACCGCCACTGGCAATAACTGATGTTCAGCATAACAACAACAAAATAAAACGATAGCGGCTTTTAAATATAATTTTGTAACATTCATTATAACAAACAGGGAAACTTAATTATATTTATAATATATATGTATATATTTTTTATTAAATAAAAAACAATAAGGCAATAAGCAAATAAGCTGTAGTAAATACTTGATTCAATTATAATATTTTTGTTTTTAAATAAAGAATGTAGAAAACAAATATGTTTTAATAACAATTCATAATCCTATATATATATATATATATATATATATATATATATGTGTGTGTGTGTGTGTGTGTGTGTGTGTGTACAATAAAAGTCAAATAATAATTAGAAATTAGATTAAAATTAAATGAATAGATAAGGTACGTGATTAAGAAACACGTGTTCTAGAAGTGTTTTACCTTTGTTATAAGCTATCTATCTAATAGTCAGACAATAATGCTTTATAAAAACGTCATCGAAAAAAAAATATATATATATTTATTTTTAGCCTGAAAAAATTATATACAGGCCAACCTATATATAAATATATATACTTATTTAGTTCGTACATATGAGTTAGAGCAGCGGTTCCCAAACTGTGTACCGCTGTGCCCTAAGGGCACCGCGAGCACTTTCCGAGGTCACAGTGTCTCATAAAAAATTAGTTAAGTATAATTTATTGTAATTTTTTTTTTTTTAAGTTTTTAAATTTCAAATTGAATCTTATAAAAAAATGTATTTCGTGTATTCCGATTCGGGCCCCATAATAACCACGTAAATTCGTATCATAGGCGGAAATCTATTAAATTTTCTGGGGGGGCTAACATTTTTAACATCAGTCATAATCAGTCAAATATCCAAAATACATACAAATTATAAAATATTTGGGGGGCTTAGCCCCCCTAAGCCCCCCATTTACGCCTATGATTCGTATAACATTACTATTACCCTTTGCCACCACTCACTAATGCGAGTCAGTCGCACACATCTCATTAATAATGTTATTTTATTCGCGTTTATAATAATTGTTCTCTTTTTAAATATTTTTTTCAAGTATAAAAATGTATGAACTTTAAGTCGGCTGTACGCTTGGAATGCTTATATTGTATTGTATTCAGTAAAATTATAAAAACTGATTATCAATGAGAATTATTGTTGATTTTTATGTATATTCCTCGTGACATATCACGGCAGGGCACCGCGACTGAATTTAGTCCGAAAAAGGGCACCGCCGCAAAAAAAGTTTGGGAACCGCTGAGTTAAAGAGTTATTTAATACACTAAAGCATTAAGAAAAAAAGCAAGTGAGAACTGAATTTAAGCTAAATATAAAAAATGGCAATTCGAAAGTATTTATATGTTTGTACAATTGAATCAACTGTAACGCGCGTGTTAAAGTGTAAAATTAAAGTACATACTTAAATCAACCTGAGTGTACCACTCAAGCTGAAATCCGGAACACTCGCAGCTCAATACATTTTTTTTTTCTTTCGACTTCTTTCATTTTAATATTTTAGCGTACGGGGTTGTATTGCATATGTTTTATTTCCATTGTTTGCTTTATAATATTATTAAACTGATAGTGGTTCGCGTTACCTGAAAACGCATTCAGCGTTTTTTCTAGCTGTACGCGCAAATATTATTAGGTATTTTTTTTTTTCTGACGATATTTAATTGCGCGTTAGTAATTATTCATCGAATACATTCGAATGTCAAATAATGAAAATATAAAATAATCTTTTAAACACAAATACACAATAGATTGTAATAATTTGTAATAACATTTGGATAACTCGTGTATCTACTTGTACACGTATTCATGTAATGCTCGGTATAGTATTTATATAAATATAATTTATGATAATATCAAGTTAAGTACTTCAACTATTATAATTTTCCGGTCTATATAAAATACTGGAAAATTATTAGATGTGACACATATTTTTTATGTAATTAATTGTATCGTGATTTTCCTTCTTTTTTTTTTAATTTTTTTGGAATTTTCGTAAAATTGTTGATAAAGAGCTAGAATTGTTAGAGCCTAGCTCAAAGAAAAATTCAAGGGCCCCTAATCGTTATCATTAATTATATTTTAGTAAATTATTAGCGATTTCTTTACAGTTCAAAAGTAAAAACATCAATTAAAATATTAATGTTATTTTCTATAATTCTTATGATTCCAAGTAAGCGATTTCAATTTTTGTATCTATAGTTTTTTTTTCTTTTTACAATGGATTTAAACACCTTATTATACCGATCAATGATCTTCAACAATATTTTCAAAGGTAGTATGTAAAAAATAATCCTTTTTCGTGAGTGCCAATGTGCAATACATATTGTTTTTAATTTATAATTTTCTTTTATCAAATATCTCTTCTTCGTATTAGTATATTATAAACGTATTTGGTGTAAAGAAATATGAGGCCTCAAAATATATCACGAGGCCCTTTTCCCGGGCCCTAGCTGTCCGGATAGGAGTTGCAACACTGTCAACAGCAACGTTGAATATGATCGTTAAACACATAGAGTTGTAGAATATAAATCACATCATATTTTGCCTAATATCTAATTAAAAAGAATACGTTATATATATATACATCCTTGACCAAAGAGTTGCCTATTAAAACGCCTTTAAGGACAAAAATTAGTTTTCTTAATTATTCACATAATTACTAACCTGCAGTACAAATCAAATATAATATTATACAAATCGGATTTAATTACTGAGTGATTAACAATTCGCTTGTGTAAATAATAAATTATAAAACATATTATTTGAAAAAAAAAATAGATATTTATTTAAACACTATAATTTGTTGGCAAATACAAATATAATATAATACAATAATGCAAACATATACACCTTCTTCATCATCATCATCATCATCATTATTATTATTATTACTATTATTATTAATATCGTCATCATCATCATCATTATTATTATGATCATTATTTTTATTATTATTATTACTATTACTATTTTCCTTACTATTACTATTATTATTTGTGCTATCATTGTTATTATTATGTCACAAATTACAATATAGTATTATAGCTTTAAATTTTTTTTATGTTGTAGCCGCATAGTGCACACAGCATGCTCACACATAACAGCCTAGAGAAGGGGTCGGGAACCTGCGGCTCCTTAGCATGCAATCTGCGGCTCTTTGGAGTATGCATCAATTTAAGACTTATTATTATTTTTAATGTCTACCAATTCCCGATGAAATTGTTTAGTGAAATATATTAGTCGTTATTTGTACTATGGTATATTATTTATCCTAACCAGTGCGGCTCTTTGAAAATTTTGCTTTTGCAATTTTTTGAAAAAATTGCTCAGTTACACGAAAAGGTTTCGGATCCCTAGCCTACAGGCCAGTAAATAATATATCAATTTTGACATTTCGGCAAATTTTAAGTAGAGTATATCATCAATTTTTACTCAATTGATAAAATTCCTTTGAAGCATTTACCAAAAAATTATTATTTTTTAGAACAACCGGTTCCTTTAGAATTTAATAATGCATTGGTAAATGTATTACACGTATTATAATTTTAATTGTCAAATAATCACTTTAATATAACGTAGCATTTTAAATTTAAATTTAAATGATTACCGGGTTATCTTTTTCGTTATTAATATAGTATTGGTTATTAAATGACTAAATAAAAAAACAAATGTATTTATAAACTCCATGACGTTATTGTAATCGTAATCTAAACAATAATAATTAAGCTTCCGTGGCCACCAATATTTATTTCATTATTAAATGTAATAGATATCATTTAATTATTTCTTATATTATAAGGAATACTATTATTGATATATCTAAAGCTATTGGATGCACCAACCTTAAACATTTCACTATAAAAAGGCACACAAATCTACTATCGTAGTTTTATTTTTGTGTATTGACTTGATTTCGAGTAAGTAAATTTAAATTTTGTGTAATTTAAAAATAGTTTTTATACCGAATACTATCTAAACACTTTTCTTATAAATAATTTCAAAATATAACTACATTTCTGTAATATTTCAATAATAAATTAAGTATATTTTTATGTATATATATATAATATTTAAATATATTCATGACCACATTATAGTGTAAAGTTCAAAAGTGATTTTCTTTTTATTTATCGTTTATTAGAGATAGTTTATCTTTTAAAAGAATTCCAATTAGGCTGAAAGATAAGTTATATAAAAGTGTAGTGCGACCAAATATGTTGTATGGTTCAGTGTGTTGGGCAATGGACAAGAAAATAGAGCAGAGAATGAGTGTAGCAGAGATGAGAATTCTTAAATGGATGAATGGTGTGACAAAAGAAGATAGGATAAGAAATGAATATATGAGAGAAAGCATAGGAGTAGCGTTTATCGTGGAGAAGATGAGAGAGAATAGACTTAGGTGGTTTTGTCATGTTATGAGAAGAGAAGATTCGGCGGAAGCGGTAAGAACGGTTATGGAAATGAATGTTGAAGGAAGAAGTGGAAGAGGAAGACCGAAGAAGATGCGGTTGAATGCAATTGAGTGTGACATGCTAGTGTGTACGTGGAAGATGTTAGATGTGGGAGATCGCGTAAAATAGAGGTTTAGGACAAAGATGGCCGACCCCAAATAGTTGGGATAGAGACGAGGGAGAAAAAGAATTTATCGTTTATTATGTATTAAAAATCAAAAATAAGAAAAAAGAAGAATTCCTGATTTCAAAAACTTTAAATATTATTAATTCAATGGTCATACTAGCTTACGTTCTAGACGTGCAATAACACGGTATATCTCCTCTAAAACTAAAACTAAATATGATAAAATGAAATTGTTAATTCAAAAAAGATTTTTTTATTATAAAAAGTACCTACACCAAATATATTTTATGTATATTATACAGGGTGCGGCGGAGCCGACTGACGAATTTTGATGAGTAAAACGTTGAGAAAAAAAGTTTGTTTTATTAAAATGATTATAAAATCCCATTTTTTAAAATTATGCTTTGAAAATAATACCTTCAAGACTGCGGTCGTCAGCAACAATACACTCTTGTAGACGATTCTTGAAGTTTATGTATGATTTTCGGCATGTTTCGATTGGAATGGCCGCGATTTCTTCACTGATTCTCTCCTTCAGGTCTTCTATGGTTTGGGAGCGATGTTCGAAAACCTTATCCTTAAGAAAGCCCCAGAGGAAAAAATCGCAAACACTTAAATCAGGGGAGCGCGCCGGCCAGGCTAGTCACTCCTCAGAGAGACCAACTGCCCACGAAACATTTGTCTCAAAACAGCAAGCGAAATTAGAGTTGTGTCTAATACGTCTCCCAAGTCATGCTCAAATCCTCCAACCTGTACTGCAGATAAGTTTCCAACATCCGAATATAGCGAGTGGAAGTGACAGTAACGATCATGTTTTGCGACAAATGTTCCCTGGGCGGTTGGTCTCTCCGAGAGGAGACGTAGCCTAGTTGGCGCGCTCCCCTGATTTAATGTGCGATTTTTTCCTCTTGGGCTTCCTTAAGGATAAGGTTTTCGAACATCGCTATCAAACCATAGAAGACCTGAAGGAGAGAATTACCAATCGAAACGTGCTGAAAATCATAAGTAAACTTCTGAGAATCGCCTACAACAGTGTAGTGTTGCTGACGGCCGCAATCTTGAAGATATTATTCAATATCGTACAAAATGGGATTTTCAAATAATTTTAATAAAACAAACTGTTTTTTTCTAAATTTTACTCTTCTATATTTATAGCCTCTCAAAATTCGTCAGTCGGCTCCGCCGCATCCTGTATTACGTTTTTAGTGCCTACGTATTTTATTATAATCATTGACGAGTAAATACCTACGTCTTTTAACTTCAGGTCTATAAACTCACTCGTGTGTGTACTTTGTGAACTTATTACGTTAAAACACCTATCTCCGATTAATTTATGGGTAAATTTCGAATGTCCATTTTCAATAAATCAATATATGAAAACAACAATACTAAGAACGTTGGCTAATTTATTAACCGCATGCAGTAGCATGAAATATAATTTTTGTATATTATTTTTAAATTGCCATTACCACCACAACCGTTTACATTATTGACTATTTACATAGTTATTGTAAATTAAACTATATAATCTTGTCTAACAAGTAAAATCATAATATTTTTTCAGTATTTCATTTGTATAAATCTTACTGAAATATCCAATTTTCTTATTGTTTTGCGAAAAAATATACATTTTTTTTTTTTTTTTGCGTTTAACATAATATAGTTGACTCATTCATGCGTTCCTATTAAGTACGACCGATAGCCACACAAGAATCTACTGGATCTGAACAAGGTATTATTAAATGCGTTTGGTACGGCATAGTGTCGAAGTAACAATCGATAAATCGAATAGCATCACTTTTTAGCAAGTCCGACTCTATAGTGACACTTATTATTCGCATTGTAGACTGTAGTCTGTATATATTGCTTTATAATATTGATACGTTTTTATTCTAATTTAATAAAATTAAATGCGTAATCGTTTCGTAATATATTTTTTTAAAGTATACTTACATAAATTATTGATAAATGATAAACTGATAGGTAATAAAAACAACCGTTTTTCTTCTTGCTGTTATATTTTGTGAATATATTGTAAAATAACCTGCGTAATCAGTTATTTAATACGAGTATGTTTGCATTGTTAAAAACACTTATACTAGTATAGGAAGAAAACCATTAATTTTACTGTCTTTCGATTACAAGAATAAAAATCTAAAGGTTGGAATCAAGATTTGCATTCTATGCATAAGTATTTTACAAAATTATTATTTTAATTTGTAAATTTATCATTTATAAAGTAATTAATTTAAAATTAATTACTTACTAAATATAGTCAAACCTATAGCGAAGAATTCGTTTTTATAGAATACTGATCCGTTGTATTCATTTTTGTAGAACAAAAAGTTTTACTATTTCGGCCAAATTTTTGATTAATGCCCAGGAATTTTATTTTTTTTTTTCTAAACCGCTAATTAATATTTAAAATAAAATTGATTGTTATACGTTTTAAACCGCGGTCGGTAGTATATGCATATAGCACATGAATTAATCGTATTGCTTGCGACATGTAGATATATAAATAATGTAATAATGTATTTTTGTGTGACGTGTGTTTATAATTTTCAGATATCTCAAGAAACAATAAAATATTGAACGAAAAAAATGGTTTTCACATCGTCGTTGAATAACATAGCGAAATCTCTCAAAGTACGCAACGATAAACCTGTGATCGACAATTACGCGTTTCAGTGTCACTACAAACTAACGACGAATATTTTGTTAATGTTCTGTATATTATTGACGTCGATCAACTTAATAGGTTTGTCTCCTACTTGGCTACTTATTTTTCTCATATGTCTTTAGATTATATCGTACAATTCCTACGACAACGATCTAAATATTTCTATACAGTCAATATTATTACGGTTTAAAAATATTAATCGACATCGTTTTTGGCGAGTGAAAAAAACGATTAGATATCAAAAATCAATGTATACAATAATAAAAAAATAATAGAAATATTAACAAAGCAGCTTGCAGGGGCGCATTAAGGGGGGAGGGCAAATTTTTAGGGTACGACACACGGATCATGGAAATTTGGAATTTCGTATTATTATACATACATAATAATAAATTAAAAATATAAAAAAAAAAATGTAAATCTGTAATCTGAACTTTTAAAATACCAAAATTATTTATATATATATATATATATATCAATTTATGACAAAATCATTTTGAATACCGTTAAAAGAGGAGTTGAAAAGCGATTAAAAATGATAATCGTTTTGAGAAAATTAAAAAAAAAGGGGCATCGGAGTTCATTAATAATCTTGCGAATGACATAGGTAAATTATAGAAGTGTAAGCTATAAATATCTTATGAACTCGCGAGGGGACTAATAAACTAAATAGGGCATGTTAAAATGTCTTTTAAAAGGTGTACTCCGTTTCTTAGCATCCCCTAAAAAACCACTAATAAGTCGTAATAGAAAAATATTTTAAAACGCTCTCCAACCAAAAAGTTTCCTCTCTTGTGTGTGTGTGTGTGTGTGTGTGTGTGTGCGCGCGATTAAATTATATTTAAGGAGAATTTTAGTCTGTTGTGTAAATTTAAGACGGCAAATTATATTTGCCCCCAATACATTGAACCCTAATGCGCCCCTGGAATTACAATTTAAAATTTACAATTTTATAATAATAATTATGTCGAAATATATAGAGACGTTAATAATTTTGTGCAATTGCATAACATTGTATAGGCATTTATATCATTACTATAGTTATCTATTAGAAATAAATATATCGCGTGCACGTAGAATTACTAAATTATTATATGAGAAAACAATAATGACGGGTATGACCTGCAATATTTAAGTGATTAGTGTAGTGGCGTTATTTCAATTTCTTTTTTTTTTTTTAATACGCGTATTTCTGTGCAGGCCACTGCCACGTGTGAAATTTTCAATACGGCAAAAATAAAATAACCCGTTTGTTTCCAATAATAATAATAATAATACAGTATCCAGTGGCGTAACATGACATATCACGTTTTAGACGGTAAAAAATTCATTAGCCACTACCTATTACGCGGGCCAAACAGTTTAAAAAGTGGGCCAAATTACTATAATATTTAATTTTAAATACGTCATAAACGGATACCTCGCGCGGTCCAAATGACGCCACTGGAGTAGCGTGTTGTAACGTTATAAATCATTTTAACGCCTAAATATTCTCAGTAAACAAGATAAAAAAATAATAATCGGACGATTAAACAATACGTGATGTATTAATTAAATAATAATTTACATATTTTTGGGATGCACGACAAATAATTTACCCGGTATAGATAATAGACGAATAACTGGATAAATACGTTTTATACCGTATAATATATAATATATTAATACATATATTTCAGGGACGTATTTATGGGGGCTGATGGGGCTCCAGCTCCCCCGAAATTTTAGGAACTTTCTTTACTAATTCCTATACCCTATGGCTATAGGATGTAATATTTTTAATAAATTCCTAATATGTAGTTGTTTTTAAAATGCTGAGAATTTAGTAATTTGTCCTATTTTTAAGATTTAGTCTTAGATTAGAATTTAGAAATAATTCAACAATGATATTTACTCAATGCCTCAGCCCCTCCCCCCCAAAAAAAATTTCTAAATACGCCCCTGATATATTTATATATACTTACATACGCGCGTTTTTTGTGCAAAATATTATTATTATTATTATTATTATTATTATTATTATTATTATTAAAATAATTTATTGATTTATAACGTGTTTAACACGCATAAATAGAGCACGTAAACGTTTTGATATATTAATTTCCCCCCCCCCCGTTTGTAATAATTATCAACACGTGTGTAGATAATAATTATGCTGACACAAATAGCGTATAAAGCATAATTTCAAATACACGATAGATTACAAATCATCATAAATTACGATATACATGGTCGGTGTGTTAAAAACTATATTTTAGATAAGGTTTATCACGAGTTTAACGTTTTATAATATGGTTTGCCACGCATCGTGCGTGTATTAAAATTATTTAAATTGAACGTAAGTGGTTATTCATTTATGACCAAGACGATAAATTTTAATTCGCGTTTGTATAAAAAAAAAAAATCGCCGTAATATGGGCGCGATCACTTTTTTCTCTCCCTCTGTAAGCTTTATGCAAAAAAAAATAATAATAAAGATTATACTAAAATACCCGCGATTCACGATTTTCATTTATTGAATAAATTACAACACGTTGGAATGTTTATTCACGTCTATACGTAAACAGCTGTTCTTCGATCAGTTGTCACATATTGTTTAACTCGTTCTGTCAGCACGTAAATTCGTATATTTTGCTAAAAAAACAAACTAAAACGATCGATTACGTTTTCGATTACTTTAGTTGATTTTGATTGCCGGTTTTCACTTATTTCGGTTTTATTTAGAGCGCTGCTAAAAAATGACTTCAAAGATTTCGATTTTTAATTTCAATACCAGCTGTAATTTTCCCAAATTTGTTTTCGATTTTTTTTTTTTTTTTAATATCGATTTTCAAGAACTATAATATTTGGCTTTCAATTTTGGATACCGATTTTCATTTTGAAATGGTAAAATGTTTTTTTTTTTCATATACGCTTATTCTAGGCCTTGTAGGCCTATAGCCGCTTCCATCACACCTCTCTATGCCACTCTGTTCGAGGCTAATTGTTCTCCATTTCTTATTGCCGGGAGTTTGTGGTCTTCCCTAACTCGATCACCCTTGTCTTCGTCACGCTCTCCTTCTTTAACTGTCCGGTTTCCACTTTGTGATCTCACGTATTAGTTGGCCCTTCACTCTTCAAACGTATCCGACACAGCAGCTTAACCTTCGGATTTTGAAAATTCCAGTTATATCCGACTCGTTAAAAACTCGTATCAGATCCGCGTGCATACAGTACTACTACTAGGTCTAATGAACGCTTCATACAGAATTATTTTCGTTCTTTAGGACAGTAACGTTGGCACTAGCGCGAAATAACGTCTAATTCCTGCCGTTTCTACATATTTGCTAGTCGATTGAAATTTGATACCCTTTTGAAAGCTAAGAAGTCCCCAAATGCCAGAAAACCTTGTACGTGGTCTATTCCAGATATTATTAAATTATTATCGTTTAGTTTTCGTTTTTAAATATTGAATTTCATTTTCAATTATTTTTTTCATTCAGTATAATTTCCTTCGATATATTAATATTATGCTATTGTTAATAATAATAATAATAATAATAATAATAATAATAATAATAATAATAATAAATAATATTATTATTATCATTGTAATATATAATAATAATATTATTATTTTTGTTATTATCGCCACTGTAAAATATTTTCCACGTCGCTGTAATGGATTAATTGATGTTCACGAGACTTAAAGGCAGATAGACAGTAAAATAATCGTGAAAAAACTTGGCAAATGTTTAAAAGCCATTTTTTTAATAAAAACAAGCTGTCTTCTCGAATCTTAATTAAAACGTTTTTCATTTGACGTTGCATTCATATTTTAAATTATCGTGCAATACAATAGCTATTTATTTACACGTTCGTTGTTGGACTAATATTGTATTGTATAATGCGACTATATATTGTGTAATTTACATAATTTAGGTATAGTGGATACATACCGTGAACTAAATCTAAATTTCTTCTGTTTCTATCTCATCAAAATGCTATTTACATTATTACGATTGTAAAACATAGATTATTGAGCCTTTTCCGTGTGCCATTAAGTTTCGTTTAGTTTTAACGGTTTGTTAATCTAAACGCATTTAAATTGTAAATACTATACAACGATAAATACTTATTTATTTTGAATACAAAGGAAATCCAATACAATGCATAACAAATTCATCGAAGAAAAGTGCAGACATACAAAAGGTTGTAAACACTTATTGTTGGATATCGAGTTCGTTTACATATCGAAACAAACCAGACTTCCGTCAACTCAATCCATCGAAAGATAAAGATGAAAGAATTAGATTTAACTCGTATTATCAATGGGTACCGTTCATGTTATTCTTTCAAGCTATCACGTTTTATGTACCACATTGGATATGGAAAATGTGGGAAGGAGGAAAAATACGTATGATCACAAAGGACATAAATAGACTTTGTATAAACACTGCCCAGGACAGGCGTAGAAAACAATATAAATTGGTTTGTATTTCAAACATTAGGTACAAAATAAATACAAATCGATTTTATTGTATAGATATCGGTAAGTAATATAGTATATTACAGGCGCGCATTCAGCCTGAAATTAAGGGCTGTCAAAATTATATTCTCCAAGGTGACCGGTAGATTTCAATTCCCCGCAGCTCAAACCTTGCCTCCTACAATCATACCGAATTGTATAATATACAATATACAATAAAATAATTTAGCGCAAATTACATACGTCCGTTTCAAATGGGTCATTGCTTATACCGAGACCGAGAACTTTATTATCATTTTGAATTTGAAAGCAAAAATAAATCATTTTAATCCAAAATCGATTCTAAGCGTAATTTATCATAACCAATGAATATCATAAGAATAACATTTAAATGAGTATTGTATTTGGGGTTTTTTTTACAAAATTTATATTTATAAATACAATAATTAGTTTTGGAATTAGAACAAAATAAAAAAGAAATTTGATTTTACAAAAATCAGATGTGTCGACAATTTTATGGTTTTTTTCTTTTTTTTTGCAACTTTAAGTAGTTTTTCTTTAGACTTAAAAAAAACTATTGAAAAAAATCAAAAAAATATGTCAATTTAAATACCAACCAGATAAAATTTTGTGCCACATGTAAAAATCGGAACAAATTAAGAAATCTATATATATATCATAGTTAAACCAATACATTCGCTAAAAATGTAAAATCTACGGATAATTAATAGTTTATATAGTTAACAATATAATACGCTATTATAATTATTTATATAAACTTTATATACCTAGTTATTTTTTACATTTACCAGACTTGGTTAATGTTTCGAGTATACAGTATTCTGAATAATTTTTGAATAATCTTTTCGGAAGTTTTATAATATATGTATACGATAACATCTATGTGAAATTCTTATTAATATCATTGGATAATAAAATATCTTATATATTACAATAATTATATATTATACATTTTAATGAAATAAAATATATTGCTCGTTCTGATAATACTACTTCCAAAATGAACGTATAATAATTATATAATAACCAACATTGACGTGCCTAATAAATTGATGACCTTTACCAATGTCAATCTGATAAACGCATTTGAGTACCTACTTCGATAATATCCCACAAATAGGTACACTTACATACGTCTTGATTTACAAATGTTCTCTTAGTAACGTATTCCATGAAGTTTACACTTTAAGCTACGAAATCGGGTGCACTTACGACATTACAGTAATGTACCTATTTAATACATTTTATAGGTACAGTATTTCGTCGAAAGTTTTCATATGCACAGCGCTTACGCGTACGGTTACATTTTATGCGAGGTAATTAACATGGTAAACATCATTGGCAACATATATATTACCAACAAGTTTCTCGGTGAATCGTTTTTAACGTACGGAATCGAAGTGCTCAGATATGATGGAAATCGTGGTGACCAATTTAATCCGATGGAAGTGACCTTTCCTCGGCTTACAAAATGTAACTTTTTCAAATATGGACCATCTGGCGCTGTTCAGAACATGGATGCAATGTGCATACTCGCTCAAAACGTCTTGAACGAAAAAATATATCTTTTCTTGTGGATTTGGTTTTTCATACTTGCTATTCTATCCGCGTCTGCGTTGGCCTATAGATTCGTTATTGTTAAGCAAATAACTGAGAACAAAATTATATGGTTGAAAATGTTTAAGTTCACAAACGACGAAAACATTATTTCAACACTTCTTACAAAATTTCAAGTACGTAGGCTGATGTGCAGCTTTCATGACAAATTTAAGTTATTATGTAATTTTTTTTCTTTTTGATTTTATATATTATCGATATCTAATTATTTTTTAAAAATAATAATTTTTGTATTATTTTGAATTTGACGACCGTTATAAATAGTTACACTTAAAACATATAACGATTCTGGGTGAATTTTTACCAACTTCAAAAGGTGCCTCAATACAAAACACATTATTCGAGTTTAATTTCCAACTTGTGAAATGAATATATGATAAATCAATAAAATCATCAACAGTTGATCTCTCACAAATATCGTTCCTGTGATAAATAAAAAAATTACACACAAGTAATAATTGTAAAACCAAATATCTTATCTTAGCCCGCTGCATTTAATATCTCTAGGAACATTAAGTGATATTACACTATGTTCCATCGTACAGCTAGGTACTCCGATTAGAAAGTTTCAAATACCATTATTTATTACTAAATGTTTACATTGCATTTTAATTTTAATTTTTAGGTAGGTGATTATATACTCCTTGATTTCATAGAGAAGAATGTAAATTCTATACAATTTAAAGAAATAATGGAAGAAATATGCTCAAGGTTGAATGTGAAAAATAAAAACGTAATACACTATGCTCTATAAAGAATTTAAATCTAAAAATAATAATGACATATAAAAAAAAAATTGTTTAATTTATATTTGATAAATGTTGATTACATGCTACATAAATAAAATTAAAAACATTGTAATTTATGTACAGCTTAATAAACTTTGAATTAAACTGAATTTAGATTACGTTTTTGTGCTCGTATATAGAAAATTCCGTATTTTAAAACACAATACCAATACATAATCGTGTTAATGCGTGACATTAATAATTTATAATGTTATCGATAACAATTATTTCAATTCGATCTGTTTTAACTAGATATATACAAATTAGAAAGTATTAATTTAGATTTGTGTACTAATATATTATTATTTTATACGATCTCAATTTTCTGATATTATTGTTAAGTACAATATTAAATAATAATTGTTGAATTTGTGATCGAAATTGATTATGTTATGACGTGTAATCGAAAATTATGAATTGGAAATTCAACAGCCAAACCCGATAACGGAGGACGGATCGTTGTGAAAAAAAGAACATGACGTAATAATTTATTATTAAAAGAAAATATTTTAATATTTCTATATATATATATATATATATATATATTGTGTACTTATTGTTTTTAGGCACACGATTACTAACACTTAAAAGTGTAATTTTTAAATTTTCACACAAGTCCGCGATATTTAAATATGTATACACAATTCCTGCAATTATTTAATCGTATATTTTTCCAGGTTCCTGTGATCTGTTAAAAATTGTGATTTTCGAATTACATGTAAAGTAAACGTTAATGTACTACGTTATTTACTGTAAGATGTGCGTAATAATTTTAAAAATCAGCCAAAATACATAACACATTAAATATAATATCACGTGGTAAATATCGATAATAAACGTATACGTGTAATACATGTGTAATGATTAAATACACCACTACTGTGATAGAAATATTACACGTACATAGAAAATAAGACGCTGTGAATTTTGGTAAAGACTTTGTGTATAGAGTTACGTTATTAATTTGAGTTTGAAAGCAATGATATCATAAATCATTATAAATTCGAAAAACGAATTTATTATAATTAATATGAATATACTTGATAAGTATGTATTACACTTGTAGGTTAAGATTAGCCTATCATATACCTGGGATATTTATAAAATGTGTATGTGTATATGCGTCAATCAGAATAATTATAGATTTTTATATATTACGAAATGGTTATATCAATAATGTTCGATAAACTGCAATTTTCAAGTTTAAATTATGCACAAAGACATCTGATTATTATACCGATGCGTTAATGAATGAACATATGACACTACGAAATTAATTCATTTCGCCATAAATTAAATTTTAAACGTTTGAAAAATAATAATTCATAAAGAACGAGCGAGCTATTTTCGATTAGAAGAATCGTAAACTCATATTTTCAGTTAGTCATACGTATATTTTATAGGTACAATTTCATGTGAATAAATGGATAATTTTAACAAATTTCTTTTTTTTTAACCAATCGCGTATTAAATTTCACAATATTTCAGAATTTTGAGTTGCTAACTTTAGGTTTACGTATTTATAATTAATTCGTAAGATTTACACAACAAAATAATTTTAAAAATGTAAAAATTAAAACCTGTAAAAATTTCTATTCGACAATTTGGAAATAAACGAGTATACGCTATTTGGACAATTTTCGAATAAAATATTTCAAAAATGATATCAATAAGCCGATATTCGAAACGTTCAAACGTTAAAACTATCCGACCCCAATATTGAAATGACATTTAGTGATATTCTACGTAACCTTGTATGCGCATGTAATATGATATACAGTCACAGAGTGATTCATTGAAATATGCACATTTATATTTTATGATGAGGTAAACGAGTTTCTATTACCCAGCCATAAAATAATTTATATATAAATAGTACTTAAGGACTACAACAGACAGTAAATGATTTGTAATAAAGTATAGGAATTATCAAGTATTATTATTTTTATTATTATTATTATTTTTTTTTTTTATTTTTTTTTATAGAGACGTAAATTAATAAATATTTGCCTCGACAATTAACAACAGGAAATAAAATATAAAATAACAAAATTAAAACAAAAACAGAAAAGAAATTACAACACAAAACCCTCAGAAAGGAAAAATTTAAAAAACATTATTATTATTATTATTATTATTATTATTATTATTATTATTATTATTATTATTATTATTATTATTATTATTATTATTATTATTATTATTATTATTATTATTATTATTATTATTATTATTATTATTATTATTATTATTATTATTATTATTATTATTATTATTATTATTATTATTATTATTATTATTATTATTATTATTATTATTATTATTATTATTATTATTATTATTATTATTATTATTATTATTATTATTATTATTATTATTATTATTATTATTATTATTATTATTATTATTATTATTATTATTATTATTATTATTATTATTATTATTATTATTATTATTATTATTATTATTATTATTATTATTATTATTATTATTATTATTATTATTATTATTATTATTAATTAATTAATTAATTAATATAAAATGCGTTCCTATCTATGATCATAATATGTGTAATACCCACATCAAACAAAATATTTTTAAAAAAAATGTATGAGGTTAACAGTAAGTCATCCATAAAACTATTAATATATTACTTTTTATATTTCATGATCGCATTATAGGTTTATATTGTCTATATTATTGTTAAATTTATTATATACCTATCTTGAGTAAGTTCAAAATCCTAAACTAAACTTCCTATGGCTTATGGAATACACAGAATTTTTTTTCGTAGTCGGGGCACTATTACAAAAATATAATCCACCACTTTATATAACTATTACACCCATTTTGTAGCAGAATATTCTTATTATTTGTATAGTGTATAAACACTATAGTATAGTGTATAGAAAACACGACTTTTAAATATTTTGGAGAGGTTATTATAATCCTTTAATCCAGCGCCAATTAAATAATTGTATATTATGTATATATAATAATTGTAATAATTGAATAATTTGTGTTTATATTCACTATTCAGTCACGACTTAATGCCATCTTGTATCGAATAACCGTGTGCAAATATGGGCATACACAATCTTGTATATTATAAATTAAGCGACAGGTGTAAAAAAGCAATTGAAGAACGAGATGCTGTTTTAATATTATTAATAAAAATCCCTAATGAGACCAATCGAAGAGCCTTGGTAATAAAACAACGAGAAACTAAGAAAATAATTAAAGCCGAAAAAAGGCAATGGGAAAGGAGTCACATCCAAGATTCATACGTGGTCAGTCAGTAAAAGACTAGGTAAGTACATAATATAGTACATACATTTCACGAACTAATATTATTCTATAATATATGTAACTGTTTGAATCTAATATATGGTGCGTTTATTGTTTTAAATTACTTTGTTGATCTATTTTATTTAATATTATTCGTTACGTAATTATTTACTTATTTATTAGTATTTATTTAACTATAGGTACTCCTCAATTATTATTAAACCTGTATAAAATATGTAATAATTATTTAATGTTTGTGTTTACTAATGTTTATAATACGTATTATTTTACAGTCTATTATATTTATGTGATAAGCTTCTAATTCCCACAAAGATGTTGGCCAGGTGTAAATTCATTGAATCACACGAGACGCTTATGATGACAATTAGGAACCCAGTTTTATGTGTATGTATATGTGACACTCATTTTTGAATTTAGGAAAAATTAGCACAGTCAACTAAGTAAGAGAGTCTATTGAAAATTTTCGTTTTAAAAAACTAAAAATATCTTGTAAACTCTTGGAAAACTTTGACTTCGCCCCCCTCCCCAACCATATACCATACACAACTAACCTCCTGCAGATTTTTGTTTTTCTTGTAACGCAACGGTTATGTCTCGACTGTCCAGAATACACTGGTGTTCTCTCGCCTGGACGTCAGCCTTTGTAAAATCGTATTCCGAAAGGACGTAATTTCTTATCAATCTCGATCATTCTCGATCAAAGAAGTCCACCTTCGGGTCGTCGTCTTTAAGAATTTTTAACGCTTTCAATAATTATTAAAGTAAAATTTGTCGTTAATGTTACGGAAAAATTAGATTTTTATCACACGTAATTCTAAGCGATTAATGGCGAAGTAATGAAAATTTCAGGTATATTACGAGTATATTATGTTTAAGCTATATGTATGCGTAGTAGTGCGTACCTCCTTCTATAATTAGGAAAATGTAGATTGATATGACGAAATTTTTTTATATTTTTGCAAGAAATTACAGAAAAATCATTTTAAAATATATTATTGAACACACTCTAAGATAGAAGTGTACATTTAATCAAACATTATTCATTGATGATATATACTGCAGTATTGATAAATATACAGTACAACAGTTTTAATTCGAGCGCCATTAATTCGATAAGATATTATTAACGCGTTTGCGCGGGTTTTATATAATACCTATATATTATAAATTATAATAATGCGTAGACAGATTTTGTCCGTTTGTTATCTTTTTATAGCCATTTATCAGCATTTCAGACACTGTTTCATCGCGAAAACGATCAACTTTATTTTACTTACTGATAGCGTGAAACACACATAAAATCGGAGCTGAGCAACGTCACGGTTTTTTTATATTTCTATCCAGTTTGATGTTTCTTTAATATTTAATTATTTAAATATTTATTTATTATAATAAAATGCACATATATACCTACCTCGATTGTGTCTTCATCCGTATTTGTAACCGTTTTTTTCGCCGGAACCCACGCTTTCTCAATCCTGTTCAATTCGATTTCCTCGTCTTTCGCCAAATCCATGTGAACTGCCCGTTGTCCATGTTCATTGACGTGTACTCTAATGTATGCTCGCCCCTTCGAGACAAACGAAGAACCGATTTTATCGCGTATACATTAATCAACAGGAGATTTAACGATTTTAACGATAATGGAGAAAAAATAATCATTCGCCTTCCCATAAATATCTGCCTATAGTCTATACGTTTAAAATAGATCTATATATGATATTGTATAAAGTATTTACCGGTCGACGTGTAGCGTAATTAGTATAATTGTAAGGAAGCTTTTTCACTTTAGGAGTTTCGTTTCGATTGCAAACGTCCTGCTGAGGCCTCGAATTTACACTAGTCTCCTAAAATTGTACGATAATAATATTACAGTCACGGGTATATTATAAATTACGTATAATATAAACTGAATTCCCGTAATAAAACTTATAGACACCTGGTTCGTGTTATCCTCAATATTATTCGGTGTTACGATTGCACTAGATGTTGCGAGAGCCTCATCTTTCAGCTCAATCGCCTGATTTTTTTTGGCCCTGTCCAAAGTGATCTCCGTACTTGACGACGTGTCTACTCTTTCATTAGTCGTTTTCCGCTCAACAACATTACTTTTTGTAATAGATTGCTGCTATTTTTTTTGCACAGGAACACAGGAACCGACTTAAACATATTTATTATCATAAAACCGTCGTAGCAGGGGCGTATACAGGGAGGGGGATGTGGGGCACAGATCCCCCCATGATCTTTTTTTTTATAAGGGTTTTTATAAGGTTTCTTATTTAGGCCCATAGGCATAATTCCACCCATAGGCCACCACATACCTAAATCCGGCCCTGATCCCCCCCCCCATTGAAAAATCATGTACACGCCACTGCGTCGTAGTGCACACGATTTTAAGCGATGAGATATAACTATTTCATATTATATGTACCCTCACTTCTAATGAATTTCTCAGGGACGGATTGAACGATTTTGTTTGGTCACCGTCAACAATATCGTTACCATCTCGTTCCTCGTTCAAATATTGCGTCGCTTCTTCCGACTCAACATTTTTACGACGCTTTGCCTTTTTTTCTCTTCTGTTATATATAAACGTAACGAATATTCAATAATATTTAAATCACATAAAATAACTAATGGATTTTGAAAATTCCATATGCGCTCTAAATGCATTATATTCTATTCAAACGTGGTAAAAATAAATGTTTGTACCGTACGATAGGTACATTTTACTTTAAACATTAAACTTTGAAGTTCGTTAAAATATTATTTTCAGAATTTATATGCATAAAAGTTCTAGAGATATACCTTTTTTCCTCCTTGTTCTCCGTCGTTTTGCGGTCGTGCTAAAATGAAAAAAATTCCAAAAAAATCACGATTCAAAATACGTTATTTATGAAAGTTATAGGTATATATGACAGAAAACCTTCAACGTCGCCAACTACGGTTTTATTTGGCTCGTTTGTTGCTAAATACACCGTTTCACATATCTGTATATTTTCTTCGATTGTATTCGACACCGTTATTGTCTGAGCCGCGGATTTTTCTTCTAACTGTATTTTTTTGAAATTTAAATAATATAATATTAATGACGATTCGAAGCAATTTGTTTTTTTTTTCTGTTTAGAAATAACCGCCTATAGGCACGTATAAACGAACACGATTTTTAAAAAGTAATTCGGAAGTAGGAATATTTAGAAAATTTACTATGACATAGCAACACAAATTAGAGCAACACAAATTAGATTTTGCCACTCTCCTTGTTCATAGACAAATCGAAATTTCAAATTACCTCATTATATTATAACGATCGGCGTTTTATATTAAATGTATAATAATTATGACTGATTTGTAATACTTCAGATTGTTATACTGACTTACGCCGTATTATATTCGGGTTTTATAAATTATTCTAAGATTAAAATATATCTTAATACCGAGATGTGAATCTCTGAGAATAGATTCGCGATAAAAAAAATGTTTTAAAAAAACTGAAATTCTGTTTCGTATGATATTAACATATATTTGTCTTAAGACCTGTACCGCGTTGTATTTCCCACAACGCCAAATACTTCGTACCTACCTCTTACATATCAATGTCTCGAGTATTTTTTTAGAATTCCTCTGTAAGTACATAGTATCTAACCTTGTACATACAAAATCGGAATATTTTGATTTTCTACAATTTGGATTTTAAATGTGTACATACGTTGTTTTTTATTTGCGGTAATTTCTTTATATAATTCGATCTGGTTTTTAACTAGCCCGTGTTATTACCTATAGGTATTAAGTACTAATACTATTATCAACGACTATAAATACCTATAAATAATAATAATAACGTAAAATTAATTCATTGTAGTACCTATACACGCGTGATATGAACAACTAGGTATGATTGGAAAAAACGAGTTTTGGTCAGAGTTCGAGCATTGCGTCACGCGCCTACTTTTATTAACCAATACTTAATATTAATTTTGCGATTTGTGAAAAATAAATAATTCAAAAACGCTGTACTATGACGTCACGCGCCTACCAATGTGTATTTTATAATCTCCTATCTATAAGTTACAGAGTCCATGATATATGACAATTGATAAGTTCCCATCATACCTAGTTGTTTACGTCATGCCTACACGTCAAACGCATTGATCCGATTTACAATAATGAGATTCGCGATTTGATGTAGATATAAGTACCAGCCAGGATCGGCCTGACCATGGCCGCTAGGCCGCGAATGCGGCCGGGGCCCCATCTTTTTTTTTTATACCAATATTTTTTAACGCTATGTCTCCACCAGTTTTGAAATTTTTGCCTTGTATTGTTATAATGTATAAAAATAATGCAAAAATTGATTCATTTGGGGGGAACAGAGGTTCGAACCCCGATCCGTACACGTCAAATCGTGGTATTTATCCATTGGACTATTATAGTACGAGCTGCACGAAGGAAAAAATAAACCTATTAAAGAAACACGATAAAATTATCGAATTACAAATTGCTATAACTTAAAAATTAAATCCGACCACCAAATTCTAACTTCACCATAGATTCTTTTATTAAAAACCTGTATTAACTCTATTTGGAAAAAGAAGGCACTAGTCTAAAAACTAAAAATTAAAATTAATTTTTTTTATACGTGGCCCGGAAAAATCTTATTTGCCCGGTAAGAATTTTAGAATCACTCCGCCCTTGGATCTGGGACACCCTATATAATGAATTGTTTTTTATTTTTATGTATTTTTTAACTTCATATTAAACCAAGGGGCAGGGGGCCCCAGAATAAAAAGATCCAGGGGCCTTTGTTGTGCCAGGCCGACACTGGTAGGTACCAGCTAATAATTGGTAAGCGAATTGACTCGATGTATTATTGACTCGTTAAAAACGAATTGAACTCAGTGAATTGATTCGTCTAAACGATTCACAATTCCCGCATCACTCTCGAATCTAAAATAATTTTAATACGAAAAATTCAAAAAAAAAAAAAGCTTCGTTATCAGTAGAATATTATCTCAAAACGCGTTTGTAATGGCGGGAAGTTTTTTTTTTTTTTATGCGCCCATATCGCGCGCGCACGACAGAAACGTCCGCCGCCGACATTTCGGTCGCGCCACTGCCGGTCACACTGACGGCTGCTGGCTCGGCCGGCGGGGTAGGGCGACTCCGTCACGCCGCCCGATGACCGAGACGCCGGAATCCGCCGTATTCTGTCGGTCACCGTGCACGGTCTTTCCTCGTCCGACCCGCGGTCACTGCACATCGCCGTCTCGTTCTACCGCCGACTGGTGCGCGCGATCGAAAATAGCACACGCGTCAAGAACACACACACTCAGATCTTCGGCTCTTCCTCTCAGTTCGGTACGTCCGTTCGCGTCGACGGTTTGTTTTTTTCCTTTTTGCATACATTTCACTTTACCGATTTTTATTTATTCTTTTTTCCTCCTCTCTCTCTCTCTCTGTCTCTCGTTTCAGTTCGACCACACGCCCGCGAAAATGAGCCTGTTCCGTTCGACCGCGTCCAAACTGTTGGAACTCAACCAGGTACGTAGACCACGGCCCTCCCCCTCCCGCCGGTCCGAGCGAGCTTAGGAACACGATTTCTCGTTTCGGTTCCGCGCTCCTCCTCCCCGAACACGAGTTGACCTTTCGGCGACCTTTACATTGTTTTCCGTACCGTGTCGTTGGGTGTACCTAGTCGTTTTCCCACCGACCATCGTTTCCAGCTCGTGATGATAATAGGTACGCCGTGCTACCGTGTGTGTTCAGGTGTAGTGGTGCCTACCTAGTAGGTCTATAAACAACTTTCTGTACGAGTACCTGGTGGGTGTGTGACTGACTAGTCAGTCAGTCAGTCAGTCAGGAGGACAGACGGATACGCTAAAATCGTGTGTACGTCACTCGTAACGTCCAGTTTCCCGTATTCCGGTCGCTCGTACGTATCGCTTGTCGTCCATATTTTGTCCAAAAAAGAAGCACGTTTACGATCGATCCGAAATCGAGGCGTTCTCGTAATTATTCGGAAGATTTCGGAGCGCGGGTGTTTTAATGGGGGCCAGCTCAAATGTGCACGTGCGATAAATCGTTTTTATTACGATGAATTTGGATTTTTATTCTTCAGCCGTTAACTTTTCGTTTAGTAAAAATTGCACACACACACGACACCGTGACCCTTAATAATCAGTTTGTAGTTTTAACAAGAGTTTTAACCTATAACGGCATTTACGGTCGTTACGTAGATGACCTCCATTAACCTTGAGCAGCATGGTAGTTTCCTTCAGATCGCAATTGGAAAATTGGCATGTTATGCTAATACGCTTTTTATTTCGGTTTGATAAATGAAAATTACTCGAGTTTTTAGGATCATATCCAAATTTTTATTTTTCTGGGTCATGGTTGATCCAATAGATTTTTCAAATATTTTTCGTACGGTTTTTTTTTTTTGTCCGAAATCCCGTTCGAATTATTCTCATTCTAATATAAATGCAAAACAGTATTGCTTTTAGGTACTTTCTATATATATATATATATATATATATATACTTTTTTCTTCACTCGAGTCGGTACTCGCAGTACTAGACTTTTTTTTATTGTCATTTAGCTGCCGTTATTTAAATAACAAAACCTTGATGTGAATAGTAAATTTTTAGTTAAACTTATTGTAACTGTAATTTAATAGAATTCAATTGTTCATCGCGCACTTCTGTCTTTATTAGTCATATGAGTTACTAATTACTTAACTATGCCGGAACCCTTTGGTGATTTGTATTACTTCATTATATTAATTGGTTTTTTAGAACATTAATTTATGTAAAAGAAAACATTTCTCGTAATTTACTAAAGACTTACCGGTTATTATCTACTATACTTATGCCTATTCACGAAATTCAAAATAATCTGTTTTACATAAAAGTAAAAAAAAATGGAACGTACAATTCTTCGGGTGTGATACGAGCTAAATGGTATTATTCGACATAAAAATAAACAAAATATTATTTTTAACATTAATATATTCAGTATTTCTAATTATATTGTCAAAATAGTACGTACTCAAAAAGTAGTAATTGGATTTAAATAGAGTAGAATTGTTAATCGTTAATTTTCTTAGTTTCAATTTGTTATACATAAGAACTCGCTGTGTACAAACAAATTTATTTCACTACGTAGGTAAATACATTAGTACTTAAATGCCAAGAGTTTATTTTCAATTAATCTACACGGGCATATCAATTGATAATATTTACAATCTACGCGTGTTAATATTACAAAAAAGAAAATTTATTAAATTGTATTATAAATAATTTAGAATCCTGTTGTATATTATACCATACACGTATATATTTATTAATTATTAAAATTCTGATATTTAAGAATGTTATTTACAATATTACTTTGGTTATTCACTTAGAGACGTTACTTTAATTAAATACATGAATGGACATCAGTCAGTGGACGTTATCTCATACGTTGCCGTATTTAAAAAATTATTTTCATTGTACCGTTATCAAGACGTATGTATATCATTTAAATTCTATAACAGTGGTTCTCAGTCTTTTTAGGGCCGCGACCCAAATTTTCTTCCAAAAATCTATCGCGATCCCCATAGTTTTACATTTACAATTACAAGCCGGCGATGATACAGCGTAACTTTTACAGACAACTGGTTCTTGAGCGCCGACTTTATCGTCATGTTTTATCGAAATATTTTTGCGATAACGACGTACCAAAAATACCCGTCACAATAATTACGACAGTATAATAAATAATTATAAGACGATTGTAAATAATAATAAAATTTTAAAGCTGTCGCTGTATCAGGATTTATAATACTTTATACTTCTATAGTCTATAGTCTATAGAATTTAAAAAAACATAAATTTCTTAAAATGTGTATAATTAAAAAAACTTCACGCGACCCACTGTTTGAGAAACGCTGTTCTATAACATAAAGAACGCAGTGCCGTACTAAACTATTTATTTATTAATTAGGTTGTTATTTTCAATTACTTAATTATATAATTTTAGGCCGTCCGTATAGTTAGATCACAGAATTATTATAGGTACAAGACGTCTTTCATTTTCATTAATTTTTTTTATTTTACTAATAAAAGACGATTTTTAATATCGTATCCAAGCGGATCAATTGCATTCTAATTCTAAATTTGGACTTTTAATATCTCGTACCTGATCTTGATTATTATGGAATTTTTAAAATAGTTATTATAATACGATAGGTACCTGTGTATTTTGTGTAAAAATGAGAAAAAAAAATGGTTTTATTCGATAAAATCGTATCGTATAATATTTATTATTCACACTCGATTAAAAATATATTTTAATATTAGATATTATGAAACAACTTTGGCAATATACATTTCATTCTTGTATAAACATTATATTGCGACTATAAATAAATTATGTAACAATAAAATTATTCTTTATTAATCATTGTGGACGTGTTACTTAATTTGATATTAATTAATTTTGAATAAAAAAATTATTTCAGGTCGCTGCTCCATTATGGACCGCTTCCCGCTCAATGGCGTCTGCATCCACCGATCTCAAATCTGTGGTCGCTGAAAAATTAAAGCAAAGTGCCGAGGAAATCAAAGCCTTCAGAAAGCAACACGGATCTACTGTTGTTGGCGATGTTACCGTAGACATGGTAATTATTAGAAATTAACAAATATGTTGTTATACAATATTCATCCATATTTTCATTTAAATTGTATATAGATGTACGGCGGTATGAGAGGTATCAAGGCATTGGTCACAGAGACTTCTGTACTGGATGCTGATGAGGGCATTCGTTTCCGTGGTTATTCCATTCCCGAATGCCAGAAACTTTTACCCAAAGCTCCGGGTGGAAGCGAACCTCTTCCCGAAGGTTTGTTTTGGCTGTTGATCACGGGCGAGATTCCGACGCCGGAACAAGTTAAATGGGTGTCCAAAACTTGGGCTGAACGTGCTGAATTGCCATCTCATGTTGTCACCATGCTTAACAATCTGCCCAACACTGTGCATCCTATGACACAATTAGCATCCGCTGTTGCTCTGCTCAATTCGGAAAGTAAATTTGTACAGGCCTATACTAACGGCGTTCATAAATCGCAATATTGGGAGGTAAGTGTTATTGGTTTTTTTTTTTTTTTTTTTTTACTATAATATACGTTTTTGAATATAAATAAACTTAATTTTTTATATATATATATATAGGTATATAAATATAAGTAAATTCTGCGTTCTAGTATTAAACAATTATTTTTGTCAACGTTATTTCTACTTGAGGTCAAGTGGATCAAGGTCATAGGAAATGAACTACTTAGAAAATTATTTATAAAAATATTTTTATACTTTGTTGTTGAAATTATTTAAAAATAAATATTTCATAACTAAAAAAATAAATATAATTACAATTACAAAATTAATTGTTCGCTGTGAATGAATTTTATAAACTTTACAAAAATTATGTTTAAATTTATTATAAGCGAGTGGATTTATGTAGCCGTCTCATACGTGATCAACGTATTATATAATGTAATGATCTACCAACTCTGTCTGTTCCGTTTTGGAACATTGTCATAGAATACTAATATTTTAGATATTAAAAGTCCCTTTCAGAATTAATCTTTCAGTACTGTCTCTACGTTTTAATGAGTAGTTGACACCCACTGCCATCCTTCTTGTCAATAAAATATTCCATTTAATTTTATGACACAATTTCTTTTTTTTTTTCGCCAAATTTGTTTGTGTGTTAGCTTGTAAGTCCGGTCCATGACTTTATCTGTCATCACTAATCAACGTCACAAGTAAATTTAATTTTCCCTGGAAAACTTTTCTACTTCGATTATACACCATACCTTTTCAGTTTTTTTTCTTTGGTTAAATTTGTTGACTTAATCAGCATACATTAAACCAGTTGACAATCGTGCTCTTACTTGTTTGCGCTAATCGAATAGTCAGACATTTGATTCGTCACAGGTCACTAGATAAATTGACGGTAGATGACCATTGAACATTCTTACATTATAATAAATTTCACACGAGGATTAACAAGAATATTATGAATATTTTTGCTGTTTTATTTTTTATATTTCGCAAATTTATAGTTTTTTTTTTTTGTGAACTCGCTTCCCCAGATGTATATGCATTAAAACGTGTTGTTAAATTTGTTTTATAATAGGTTTTATTTTTGACCAAATATACATTTAATTGATTGGAATGAATGAAATATAAATAGGTATATTATATAGATTAAAATAGAATTGTTTCTTTAAACTTGTTTTTAATTGTTTTGTTGCGAGTTTTTTTAATAATAGATTCTGATTGATCTGAAAATTAATTTTTACGAATTGTGTGATTTTTAAATTTTTACATTCACTAATCTTAGTTTTTTTTCTTCTTCTTAAAAATAATACATTCATAAAAAAAAAGCCGAAATTGTTTAAATTTGTAATTTACCGTTTTCAAATATGAATTCTATACACTTTGAAACGTTGCTTTCTAATCTTTTTAACAGACCATACAAATATTCAAACTCCTTAGACGGCTGTTCTTTAATTGTTATATGTTTCTTAAATAATTATATTTAATATGTACTTATTATGGTTATTTTCTTATCTAGTATACATATGAAGACTCCATGGATTTAATTGCCAAGTTGCCAGTAATTGCAGCTACAATCTACAGAAATATCTATCACGGTGGAAATCAAGTAGGCACTATCGACACTGAACGCGATTGGAGTGCTAACTTTACATCCATGTTGGGAGCTAATACTTCTGAGCAGTTCACTGAGCTTATGCGTTTGTATTTGACCATCCATTCTGATCATGAGGGTGGCAATGTATCGGCTCACACAACTCATTTGGTAGGGTCAGCTCTGTCTGACCCTTACCTTTCATTCAGTGCCGGTATGTGTGGTTTGGCTGGTCCATTACACGGACTTGCTAACCAAGAGGTAATTATTCACGACCTATATTATTTTATAAATTATAGATAAACATACTGTCAGTCGTTATTTTCATGATTCACATGTGCGTACCACGATTAGATATATATATACATATATATGTATGTATGTATATATTTAATATAATGGTTGCTCGACAAGCTGTGCTAAAGTGGTCTTCCAACTAATCCCCCGTAATAAAACAATTCTTAGTGTTTATACCAGATTAGATATGTGTATAAAACAAGATTATCATAAAAGTTGACTTTTAAATATTAAATGAATAAAATTAAACACTTACTAAAATTTGAATACTAAATATTTATAATGAGAATTATCTATACTCTATTCAGAATAAGAATGAACCTCGATTGGCTTATTACTGCTAACGATAACTACCAGTGGACGTGATTTTCCACATAGCGAATTACGATTTCACCGCTGGAAGAAGCGGTTCATCATTATTACTTCTGCTACAACAGTGTTCACATAATTTAAAATGCATTGTACATTATAATAATATATGACACGCGAATGTATTATCCACGTGTCATATGCATTCAATATTTTTGTGAGCGCTGTGACAGTAATTTTATAACATATTCTCGTATTTACATACCGCAGAATGAAAGTGGTCTGACCATCGACAACAAAAGGTTCTTTCTTATTCTGAATACGGTATAGGTATATTTTAAATTTAAATATAGAAAACAACTAATTTAAAGTCGGTTGCTTGTATTGTGAAGATGGCTGATGAATTTCCTTTAAATAGTCGAACAGAGGGTTTTTAACTTTCTACAAAACATTGCCGGAACTCGGCTGACCGCCAGCAACCATTACGCACTAAAACGATTTTCCATCCCCCATCAAGAAATCCCCATGTGGGGTTTGTTACGATCACTAAATATTTAATTTTTTTAATCAAATGTAAATCGGTACAGTGATTTCGTTTCTTATGACTTACAACATATAAATAATAACTTATTACTAGCTTGCCAAACAACCATTATAATATGTAATATTAATCATAATACACAATGACTACTATAATTGTTAAATTGTTTATAGTTTGTTTCACTGCACTAAGTAGCCAATTATAGTACGATCCGTGGACAGTTTTTGCTAAGGTTTCACAGACATAATTATATAAAAAAAAAAAAAACATATTAAATTAAAAATATATGGTACGACATTTGCCTGAGCATTATATGACGCGAGTGAGTTACTCGTGTTCAGTAACTGGCGTAGATGAAATACCGAAAATTATTCACGGGTCGTACCACGACCGAGTAATCTAGTGCTGTGAAACGGATTATAACAGTTATAGGATTGTATTTTGTAAAATGAACACTTATCAATTCGATGTCTTAAGGTTTTGGTGTGGTTACAAAAATTGCGCAAAGAAGTAGGTGACTCTGTGACCAACGACCAACTCAAAGAATTCATATTGAAAACATTGAAAAGTGGACAAGTCGTACCAGGTTACGGACATGCCGTCCTACGTAAAACCGACCCACGTTATACTTGCCAGCGCGAGTTCGCTTTGAAACATCTACCCAAAGATCCGTTGTTCAAATTAGTATCACAAGTATTCGATGTTGTGCCACCCGTACTTAACGATCTTGGAAAAGTCAAGAACCCATGGCCCAATGTAGATGCTCACTCTGGTGTTTTATTACAGGTGCGTGAATTTGTGTACTTTACGAATTTAAACAGTATTATTGTAATATGTTTTTAAAACTTTTTTTAAATATAATTCCACAGTACTATGGCTTAAAAGAAATGAACTACTACACAGTATTGTTTGGAGTATCCCGTGCTCTCGGAGTATTAGCTTCCTTGGTCTGGGACCGTGGTCTTGGTCTGCCCATTGAACGGCCCAAATCCTTGTCTACAGAAAAAATGAAGGAGTTGGTCAGCAAAACTTCAGCAAAGGCCGCATAAATACGTACTGACAATGATTTTTATATATATATAAAAAAAAAAAAAAAAAAATGCATATAAATCCCAATTTTTATTGTTATTATTTTTTCCCACGTTTCTTGAAACCCGTCCAGTTAATTTCTTTCCTACCGTGTCAATAAAATTAAGTCTTATTGTATTTTTAATACACTGTTTCAAAATTGATAATTGTTTTTTTTTTTTCATTTATTTATTTTGGGTTCCGTACTTAAGAATAGAATCCGGAATGTCTTGTATATGTGAAATTAGTTTTAATACTTGCAGATTATTCATAGTATTTGTATATTAAAAAATAATAACAATGACAACGAGCCATGACATTTCCTTCTCCTTTATTTTTAGAGGAAAGTAAATGCATTTTGTTGTTTGTTAGTGTTCATTTTACAATGTCGTAGACAATAAATTATTAATTTATTAGATAATATTATTGTTGATTGTTTATGCGTGTTTGGCAAGTGCGAATAACAATTTTTTGACCCTCGGCCACAATTTTGTATTTGCGACGAAAACGAAAGAAAAAAGAAAATTGTAACTGTAAAATAATGCGGTTTCTCTTAGTTTTGTGACTGTTTTATTCAGAATCGACTGTTGATTAGTTATATTTTTACTAACGTTACGGATTACTATAATGGTACATTTCTTATGGAAGTTTTACTCGCGAGTTAAAATTGCATTTATATACTTGATCGTATAACGTATTATATAAACGGCATGCTTAATATTTTTCATTACTGAAGTGAACATTTGTACATTAAAAATAATACTATTTAAATTTTTTTTTTTTACCCCACACTTCTGTATAGTATTTCATGTAGTTTTCAACGGCGTAGTGAATTGTTATTTTCGACAAACTATTAATCAGTTTTAACTAGAACACACTTTTAAATCATAATTCATATACAATGCGCTTAGGTATTTTATACTTTTGTACGCGCTTGAATCTAAAATCAGATTAATAAAAGCCGTGAAAATTGTTTCGCCTCTATAATACTGTAAATTAAACAATGTGCAAAATCGATTCGTTTTGACTGTTTATACACTATCGATAATTTTAAAGTCGGCTATTTGTATGATTATAGTTCGCTCGTTATAATTAATTATATACGTGACTCCGGGTGTCGAGCAACCGTTTTATTTAATTGTGACGTGCGCTAAATAATAATAATTGAACCACAACGATATCAGTAATTATCTACGTACGGAAAATGAAACTGAATGCCAACAACATTTGTGAATTAAAAAATGCGTTGTCCAAAGGTTTTGGTGTGGTTGCAAAAATTGCGCAAAGGATTAGGAGGTGGCGATTGTATGACCAATGACAGACTCGAAGAATTCATTTTGAAAACACTGAAAAGCGGACAAGTCGTACCTGGTTATGGACATGCCGTTCTACGTAAAACCGACCCGCGTTATACTTGCCAGCGCGAATTCGCTTTGAAACATCTGCCCAAAGATCCGTTGTTCAAGCTGGTGTCGCAAGTGTTCGATGTTGTGCCGTCTGTACTCAAAGACCTTGGTAAAGTCCAGAACCCGTGGCCCAATGTCGATGCTCACTCCGGCGTTTTATTACAAGTGTGTGAATTTGTCTACGTTACGAATTCAAAAACAATATTATTGTACGCAGTGCTCAAAGTAGAAAAAAAAATTCCCAGTGGCACTAATTTCCCCGTATAGTTTTAAACGATCTGTATATCATTATATATTGTGTAAAATGTTTCATGTATATTATACAGAGTGATATTTTTTTTTAAGCATGCTCACCCCAATTTTAACACTGAAAAATTTACATTTTTATGAAAATTTAATATTTTGAAAGAGAATTTTTTTTTTTCATAATATGTATTTGTACGAGTAGATATTTCATAATATCTACTTATGACTAAAGTTATAAAGTTATATGTAGTGGTTGCCATTTAAAAAAACTAAAATCTCATCCAGATAAAAAAAAAAAAAATTGTATAAAAATTATTTATTTCATCAATATGTAGTGTTATAATAGTGCTTATTAAATTGTACGAGAAAAAAATTCAAATTTACTTTGTATGATATGGTTAAAAGTGGGGTGAGCAATGAGCATGTTAAAAAAAAAAAATCACACTATATACCTCTACACATACGGAGCCAGAAGCTCGATTTATTTAATAAAGAGCTATTTTAAAATAAAACAATAATTATAATAAGTAGGTACCTTAATAGGAACATATTAAATTGTATTTTCTGTATGTTATATAACTATAGGTAGGTACCGAGTCTATTAATCACAGTGTATCTATTTACTATAATAAAACTAAAATAATATTTGACTAAAAAAAAAAAAAGTAAAAACTATATGATTTATTTTCAACGGAATTCTGAATTATGCACATTTGATCATATTTTGGCGCCCCCTGCCCAATATAAACTTAAATATTATTTTGAATATATTAACTAAAAAAAAAAATGTATTTTATAATATTAAAAAGTTGATGTTATTATGTTACATATAAAATAAATAATAGTAAAAAAATATAACAATAATAAATACCTAATTATTATTAATAATATTTACTATAGGTAGGTATAAATAATTTAGTTTAAAATTTATATTGCTTTTCGTGTCCGGTCCTAGTAGCTTATCACGCGAATTCTGTATTTATATCTTCTCATCCGAATATTCTGCCAAGTGTATGGCATTGTCATTCATTTCTTCTGTATCCTTCGCAGTGTACTCGGCATTAAGATTTGGGCAATAATAGACATGTTTTTGTCCTGAATTTCTCCACATTCGCACTTGTCATTTACAGCTAAACCCCATTTGTACAAATTCTTTTTAGGCATAGTAGGAACCACCACGTGATGCTTCGGGAAACGACGAGGAAACTATATGGATGAGCTAAAAAACGACCTTTTGTCCTTTCATAGCAATTTCAATCCGATCTCATCGGCCAATCCTACCAAACCCGATCCATATAGCAGTAATTTTCCTGTTATGTATATAAATTATCTTTGTCCAATCTACGTCATTTTCAAGAATATCGTTTTCGACACATAAAATTGAAAGTGGCAGAAAGTTTTTCATTTGCTAATGATGATCGTAAATAATTTTTCACTCTCTACAAGACAGAAAACGAACACTTCCCCAATCTGATGCGTTTGAACATGGAAATGAACAAACTATTCTCAATGCTATTTGAAGATTAGAAAATGGGTACATAATTTAATTGTTTACTAATTATAGATTTTAAACTATTAAGTACAAACGATTTTCGTTCAACATCAAAATTACAAATTATTGCTTTAAACCGGACCAATTATTCAATAAAATTATTTCCAATATCTATTGAGTCATTGAGGATACAATTTTACAAGATTCTTTGCACGCATTTTCTAAAGGTATCTATGTTTTGTTTTCCTAAATTAAGAAAAATTCAAAAGATTAAGAATGTTTTCAAAATATATTATAAATTTATAAAAATTAAAAATACTATGGCCGCCGTTAATTAAGTCTAAAATTGTGCCGCCGTTAATCAAATTTAAAATCTTGCCGCCGAGCGTAATTGCCCCGGCTTTTACCCCGCGTTAAACACGGCTCTGACCTTACGGAGAAATTGTTAAATGGGACTATTTTTAACCACCGTCAGAAGTAAGGGACCGTATCCCCCTGCGCCCCCCACTTAAACCCCTGATTGAAATATGTTTTTAAAACTTTTTTTTTTAAATATAATTTCACAGCACTATGGCTTGAAAGAAATGAACTACTACACAGTATTGTTTGGAGTGTCCCGTGCTCTCGGCGTATTGGCTTCATTGGTCTGGGACCGCGGTCTTGGTCTGCGCATCGAACATCCCATATCCGTATCTACAAATAAGATGAAGGAATTGGTCGGCGGCAAATGCCTCACGGGCTGAGGTTAATTTTTTTTTGAAGACAAAATCATGTGCATATAAAATATGACAAATCCTAATTGTTCGTCATTTCCTGCAGTTCATTCCCCCTCCGGTCCTCTCCCCACTGTTATACCACGATGTTACAGAGGAAAAATTGGCTCCGCGTCGTGATTTCATCGATAAAATATATTGTTAAATACCTATATATTGCGGCTGTGATTAAAATAGAATTTAGAGTTTACCTTCGTCTATATACTATTGGTATTATTTTTTATCTGCCTACTCGTTTAACAAGTCTTCTTCCTCGCCTATCTACGGCACTCCTTAATCCTAATTACACGGGGTAAGCCACCTTAGTAAAGCATCTCTTGTACACAGCTTACACCAGCCAACTTCATATCATCCTCAATTCCATCTGTCCACTTCTTCTTCTTCTTCTTCTTCAGTCTTCCACTTTTCCCATCCATAAGCATTCATATTTCCATAACACCTCTCACAGCTTCTGCACTCTGCAGGATCATCTCTCCGCATACCTACGTCTAAAACTTCTTCCGCATTAATGGTTATTGTATATAGGTACAGTTTTTATGAAGAGTAGGTAGATTTTATATACTTGATTCGGTTTAAGAAACTACCGGATTTTCTCGTACAGAATTTTGTCGCGTTTTCTGTACAATCAAGTAAAATCAAAAATCAATACTTTTAAATTATTATTTATATCTTGTACACATTCTCATACATGTTATAGGCTATAGCCATAGCCGTCCCAAGGTGGGGGGGCAAATGGGGCGAGTGCCCTAGGGCGTCCAAAGTATTATGAATGCAGGGGGCGTCAAAAAAATGCATGAAAAAAAGAAAAAATTTGTTGTTTTATTTCAGATATTAATTTCCCTTGTATCTATATGATGATTTCGAGGATGAATGTTAACTATTAAAATATATAAAATTATGTAATTAGATATTACGTTAGTTGTACATTTTTTGGGGGGGGGGCGTCAAATATTATTGCCCTAGGGCATAACTGGTGGTTAGGACGGCACTGGCTATAGCATTTGTAATGCTCAAGATTTTGAACTCTATAATATTTAGTAATATTATAATTTATAATAAAATGCACTGAAATTTGCTATTACTTTCACAATCGACGAAATACAATTTCAACGTCATTGAATAGTAAGAACAATTTTTGGGGGTTTAGGGGGAGGGGATGGAAACCTCTTGCACCCTCCCCGTATCAACGCCACTGCTGCCGAGTATCTGGTAGCAGTTGAACAGAAAAACTATAAGTACGGGAAACAATATTAAGTGGGTAGGTACCGTAAAACGGGATGACATATGGGGTAACTTCGGACAATACCGTTTTTAGATTATATTCGGAATTGATAAATTGATAACACTATTATAAAATAAATAAATAATTTTTATTTTTTATTTTATTTAATAAAATATGATTAGTGGGTACTTCGAACGTATAAATTGCAATGGTAATGATATTATCAGCCTACAATATTATTATGATTTATACTACGAATGTAAACGTTTCATGTTCAAATATTCTATTTTTATTAAATTGTGAACAGTCGTGTGGATTCGTATTGTCGAAGCGCGGTATTTTTTTTCGATTTAAAATTTTGTACACTACAAGTAATTGTAATTTTGTTTTTAAAAACGTAATATTTTAAGGATGCAAATAATTTTTTTTTTATCCAACACAGAACATTATAATACTGATACGCGTGTTTATACAATGTGCATTATGAATGCGCAGTATGAAATTAGAAAAGTGTATTGTAGGAAATTCATCATGTATTATTCAAAGGCCTTGAGTTCACCGAATTTCCATTTCTAAATAAATCCGAAACGATTTATTGATTAGAATAATAATGATTTTTGTGTACTGCGTACTATATACTTTGTGATTAGTTTATCGTTGATTCCTATATTATTTAATTCGTCTTATTATACATAAATCGATTAAAAAATGTAATTTTCTAACAAATTTGATCTCAGAATGTGAATAGTCAAACTCGATAAGTTTGTCGTGCGTGCAAAAAAAAAAACGAAGATTTAAAAGGCTTGAGATTCTACTTTTATTGATATCCATATTTTGTTGTGAAAAATATTAATATCGAATAAGTTATTTAAATACGTATAGATTAATTATTGTTCATACGATATATTGTTAAATTCTAAATTATCGTCTGTAACTGATATAAATCTGTACGCGACGAAAAAATAATAATAATAAAGGAATGAACATTTTTTTTCATATTTTTCAAGTACGCACCTGTCTGATCGTACCCGTTCGCTTAAATGTTCACTTAAAATGACCAAACATTGCAATTGAAATTTAAATAGATTACCGTTAACGAAACATAGTTCTTCTAAACATGCGCATTTCTGTATAATGTCTAAGAAATATGGGTAAACCAAAACAAAAAAAAAAATTATTTAAATTTATATTAACATTATTGCAGCTTTTCGCTAAATATTTAGACATTTTCAGGTACCTATATTATGCATTATTTATAAGAAACTGGCATTTGTTTCCGGCAAATATTACCTTATTTTTATACGTTCAAAATAAAGTGTTTTCAATGTGAATTCATCACGAATCGTCGCACGTCCGCGTATATCAACTATTATTATAATTTATAATTATGTTAATTATTTTAAACGTCCGCCACGCAATTACTCCTCAAGGATATTTTAAGTATATATTTATTTTATCTGTACGGCTATATGATGTACTGGCTACTTGTTTCTCTGTTTACAGTTTGTATATTTTCAAAAATAGGAAATGTTAAAAATACACCGGTTCAAAGTGTTTAAATAAATATGCTCGTGTGTATAGGTACGGATTCTCGACAGTGTAAATTATAATAAATATTAAAATTTAAATTCAAAGTTATCGCGCATCAGCAACTGACATATAGTCCTGGAATGTCGTTGAACCAATACAAATTATTTATAATTTATAATAGCTAAACTTACTGTAACTGTTAAATTTTAAATAAAAATACGAGTTTTATAATCACTTTTTGATGAAGTGGCCCAATATTTTCAAAATTCTTTTTTCAAGACGCTCTGCTACGTATTATTTTTATTTTTATTTTTTTAATTTGGTAAAGTGGTCCGCGGAATTTTAAATTATTTAACGAAAGGTTGACGATCGCTGATCTACGTATTTATTTATTATATTGTTATATACACCTATGTCCTATGTTTGTATTTTTATGACTCTTGGAATGAATGTTATTGAATCGGCCGTTTAAAAAATAACACATGAATCACTAAATTTATAAAAACGACTGTTTTTTTTTCGATTTCATATCTATATGGACATAATTGCGTGTTCGCTATAAAAACTACATAGGTACGAGGTACCTATGTTCATTTCACTTTTAGTACAAGTACCAATACGACCAAATTTTGAAATTGCTGTAAAAATGATACAAGTCAATGACATATTATGTAGTCACCTTAGAGTTTGCATTACTGTAGGATTAGTAAATACATTCTGTGACGATTGTTCAGGACAAAATAAAAATAACACTGTTATTCGGTTTTCGCTTTCATTAACAGATGAACGTTTAAAAAAAAAAAGTCTACATTAATTTTACCCAGCAATTGTGATTTTGGAATTATAAAAAAAAATATATATATAATCGAATGTACCGGATGAGAATATTTTAAGAATATAGACGATTGCAGTGATACATTTACAGTCAAACAGTTCATGTTTATGAATTAAAAAATTTAAAAATGGTGGCCATCTAATATATAAAAAAATCACAGGAAAGGAAAGTTTATAAAGAACAATAATGTTTTTGGCTTTTTCTTCTTACACATGAATTTTGAATATGACAGTTGTTACGCATAACCATATACTATTATTGACGGTTTGATTAAAAATACTTTTAAATTATTGCAGAAAACGTCAGACGTTAATAAATCCCCAATAAATATTGAGAATCTGAGACAAGTCAAAAATAGCATTATAGAAGAACACGCGTAATTTTATGAATAGAAATATTCATTTGCGGTCAAACGCGTGGATGACATATAAACAGAAAATATAGAATTAGATGGGGATTGGGGAATAATACGTTTATGTGATTTAGTCTTAAAATTTGTTTGCTAAAAAATTATTTAATTGTTTTTATAATAAATTATTATCGTATCAATTGTCACGTAGTTTAGATTTTCTAAATTCTTAAAACAACGTTTTGCTTTTTGCTAATTTTTTAATCTTTATTTAAGAAACAACGTTTATACAAGCAGGTATATGGCTGTGTTAGTTATTATAGTCATGAATCTTCTTTGGTTTATTAATATTGGTGACTTACTATAATACAAAACTTAATTGCTATTAAAAATAATTCGAACTATAGTGAAGAGTAATATATTGCATATCACGCTTAAAAAGTAAAAACAAATGTCAATAAATATAATAAATAATAGTTTTAAGAAAACTGTATTCTTCGAGTAATTGAGTTTTTCTATTGCAGGTTCGGTATAAAATACGTATTTTAAACTTGTGGTGTTTTTTTTTTTCATTTCAAACGACCGACTCAATTATCGTATATGCGCAACGTTCCATAAAAATATAAGTAGGTACCAATTATTACAATAGCTGTAATACATAATATCGCTGTGATCTGTAAAATCTGTAATATTATACAACAGAATTGCAGAATTTGCTCGCCTTGACGAAACCGGGATATCGCGAACATTCCTTAGCCGTCTTGCTTCCCAAGGGCATTTTATTTTTATTTTTAAACATTTGATTTGATAAACTATATACCTACCTATATATATATATATATATATATATATATATATATGCTTAACTAAAGCAGTAAAGCGTGTGTATATATATACACACACACACACACACACACACACACACACACACACACACACACACACACACACGCTTTACTGCTTTAGTAATATATTTTTATATTATTATTATTATTATTATTATTATTATTATTATTATTATTTATTATAGGCTTGCTATAGTTTTAATGAATGGAATGAAATGAAAAAAAAAATTCGAAAGGAATATTGTTATATACACTTGCACCCACGACGCCATGGGTTATCCACTTCAGGTATAATATAAATACGCCTATATGTATAAAATATTATTTATTCTACACATCCGTAAATTCATAGGCATAACTAGGGGGCAGGGAAGCTTAGCCCCCCCCCCAGTCACCAAATTTAGCCACCCCAAAAAGGCAACCTGATTACATTAAATATGTACCTACAGTATTTTCTATATATTTCTATATGTATTTATTTATATTTTTCTAATATCCCTAGTTATTTGGTAATTGAAAGTTGATGACCTTTTTTTTTCTGAAAGTGAAGATTTTTTTTTGCTTATTAATTTTTTGGCCTCCCTAAAATGTAGTGCTAGTTACGCCCATGCCGTCATATACGTATTTATTTTGATTTTTGGCATATATTTTGAGACCGAACAAGTCTATCTTGTACTTTGATCGTTACGTATATTAAATCGTGACGTGAGTGAGGTACATATATAGATGTAGGCACATATATAAACACGTCCATAGTATAGTCCAGTGTCCATGACATACACAACGCTGCGCCTCTCTCCAAAACAGACGCTGATGCCAATCGAATAATACATAAATTCAATATAAAAAATACATACACAGAATTATATATAGATATATATATATACGAATATATATATATATATATAAATTAATTACAATAATATACAAACGCGTAATGTTATACTCCATCGGTTAATTTTTTTTAAATATAGGTACGTTTTACTTACTGCACCTAAAAAAATGTTTAGTAACTTATTAACGCGATAATAATGCGACAAGTGCGGTAAAAAAGTTAACACCAGAATTTTCGACCTTGAGCGCGAAACTTCTCTGCAAACGTATCGCCTCTTGAATATATTATATTATATATATATATATGCGCGTTGTATTTTACACTAATATATTGCTTCTAATTATATTATTTTGAGTTTTGACCGTTCTGCAAAATTTCAACTAGCATTGTAGCGCGATTCGCTTGTACATAATGAAATATCGAAAAATATTATATAAAAAAAAATGAAAACGAGTCTGCTAGTACTACGGAATTGTGATTGGGATTTGTGAATATTGGTATCTTTATTCAAATTAATTTCGATAATAAATATTATTATTAGTTGTCATGACAACAGCTAACACATTTCCGTCCCATTTCCCGAGATTTACCCTCATACCGCCGTAATAGACGTTTACACATCAAAAAAAAAAAAAAAAAATTAAAAAATTATATACATATAATATACATGACGTCTCATTACGGAGATTTGACAAAACTTTTGTTTTATTCGGACGTTTAAAAGTTTTTTTTAAATAATTTTAATACTTTTGCTCTATAATAAACATATTTTTAATTATAAAGAACTTAAAATTTTTAAAAAACAAAACTTTTATCCTATTCTTAAAAATAACAATCAATTAAGAAAACTAATTACAGTATATGCGTTTTAGAAAACTATTTTGTGTAATAAAAATTGTAATTATGTCACGTCGTTAAGTTTTGAATTAGTCTGTGCAAAAAAAAAAAAAAAATTAGATTTTAAACAATTTTTAAAATTTGTTAAAATTCAAATATTTTTCTTGCTAATCAATGTCATTGCAGTAATGACGGATACTCGATATTGAATTAATTTTCCAAGAAGTAACTCGTTATCGTTAGGAGGCAATAAAAATTGTCAAAAAAATTACAAAAAAAAAAAAAAAACTTAAAAATATCGAATAAAACAAAAGTTATTGCATTTGTCAGATCGCCTCGGTGAGACACCCTATATGTACATACAAATATACAATATATTATGTACGCACGTATTAATAATATTAGAGTCAACGAATATTGTAATGTGTAAAAAATAAAATATAATAAGCGTATATTGTTGTATTAAATTTACTATACCGGTTTCGACTAAAAGTCATTGTTAGGTATTGAAAATGAAAAAAGAAAATGTTACGCGTCTTTACTGTCGCATTATTCACATTTTGGAATACTCGTATCTCGAAAACGGTGAGGCTACAAATTATAAAAAATTGGTTACAAATAGTTACAAATTAAGTATAACAAGTTACAAATTGTTTCGAACGATTTTTTTCAACTTGGGCGGCTGGCCCCTCATTTTGGAATGTGCATAAATCGTAAAAGGTGAGGTTACAAATTCTGAAAAGTTGGTTACAAATAGTTACAAATCAAAAGGAATATAATACAATTTGTTTGAAGCGATTTGGACAATATGGGGGGGGGCTACGTGAAGTTAGCCCCCCATTGAGAAACTCGCTATAATTCGAAAACGGTGAGGTTACAAATTCTGAAAAGTTGGTTACAAATTAAATTTGTTTTTAAAATTAAAACAATGAGGTTACAAAAAAATTTGGAGTGTTTACGTTTGGGTGGGGGGCCAACTTCACACACGTTAATTATTTAATAAAATTGTTTATATATATATATATATATATATATATCAATATGGCACAATAATACTTGAGGAGGCACTTCTATAAATATTATTAAGCCTTGAAGTACACAACGAAATAAATATGTAATCCGCTCGCGTATATCTGATCTTGATTAAAATAATTAAATTTATCTACGAAACAACATTACAAGGAATTCGCTGTATTGTCTGTACATTTTTTGCTTTACAAAAAAAATTTCCTATCGCGTTTATAATTTTTAAACAAAAATTATCTGTCAGTAATAATGTATTTTATAAAGCGTAATAGAATAGGTACGTACCTATATACGATGATTTTATACGCAATAATATCTATAATATTTTTCATATTGTAAATATAAAATTATTGGTCATAAAATTGCATTGACTATTTAGTTCCTTCTTTTTTTTTTAAATTTCAATTCAATGCCAAGTAATATATATAAATTTAAAAAAAAAATTATAACTATAAGTATTCACTATGTATTAATACAAAAAAAAAATCGTTTATAATTGACTTCTAGATAAACTGTAGTTTCAGATTATACTCGTATTATAATATTATCGTATTTATTATTTATTTAAAATTTATCAATAATATCGTCGCATTATGTACTTTTTTCTTTTCTCTTTACTGCACGTTTTCATATATCATATATTTGTATGCGTGTAACTCTCTATTTCCAACACAAAATCGGCTTACAGAAAATATATAAACCAAGTCTTTAATAATTATTGCAAATGTAATTGTATTACGATTTTATTTGATAAATAATTAAAAAAACTAAAAATTTGAAAAACATAATGAGCGTTATGATAATTTTATCGCAATTCGTATTAATTCCGTGTACACGCGAAGAACCGCGATTTCACTATAGTATTAAGTAACAATTATTTGTTTTTATATTTTTAAATTATTTGGCTTTCTAATGCTACGATAGTAAGAGCGCGTACCAAACTCTATATAAGATCGATAATAAGATGCGAAATGGAATTTTATTTAAATTTATATTGCCTAATCCGACTTTGGTCTTATCAAGTGTATATTCGTAATTGACCGCATAACAAGCTCATAGATTTCCCCCCTCCCTTAAGCCTTAGAAAAATATTATATAATATACAGGGCGGCGTAAAAGAAACTTGACACTACTTTAAACGAATACTGAATTTATTTTATTCATTATACAGACAATACTCATAATTATTTTTTGTGTTCAAACTGTTTTCTGTCCTCATTAATACATCTTTCAAGTCTTTCAGGAAAACTGTTACATACTCTGCGACATAGTTTGTTATCACTGTCCAAATCATCGAATGCATCGAGTCCTGGTACCACGTAATTCTTAAGCATATACATCTGCTGTCATAGTTTCTTCAAAAAAGTATGGTCCGGGTAAGCCAAACGACGATATTGCTCCCCAACCACTCACACCTGGTTGATTGAATTGTCACTCTAACAAAAGATTTTGATTTTCAGTATACCAGTAAGTGGAGTTATGTCTATTAAGTTGTCCGTTTAACTTAAAATTGGCCTCATTGGACCATACAATTTTGTTAAATAACTGATGATCGTGTTTATGTTGGTGAAGCATCAATTCACAAAACTGAAGACGTCGGCCTGGGTCATTTTGCTGTTGTTAATCTTTTTTACCAACTGGCAAGTTTCTTTGCGCTACCCTGTATATTATATTAATTTTAAAAAAAAACTTCAATATATTACAGCACATGCACTCAGCACGCACTTCTTATATTATACTTCAATGTTTCCCGTTACAACTTCCAGGGTACTTACGTGTACGGAGTGATACGTGTTTATTATACATTATTATTATCGATGAGCTCGTTGAAAATAATTAAAGATTACCCGTAAGTCGAATTTAACAGAGCATCACTTTATAATGATGGTATGCAATAGTGTACATTGAATAAGACACATCAGAAAAAAATGCATTTAGAATCCGCATCATTAATTTATTTTCTGAAAAGAAATTAGCTAGTAGAGGATATTGTATAAAAAAAATCAATATCTATTAATATTTTGTTTCTAAATTTGTTTTGTATTTTCTTTCTTTTTTCTTTAAATACAAGTATACGCTGCAAATAAGAAACACAGCTATAAAAATATTTTTTTTTTAATTATTAAGTTTACTGTAATCAATTAGATATAGGTTATTATAATATAATTATTTACATAAGTAAATTTTAATAAATCACATTTATTTTAATAAATTTAAATAAAGGCGTATGATTGTAACGACAGAGAAAGTATTTACAAAATTTTAGAACAATTTCACCCCCCATAGAAACTTATCAGACTAATTAAGGCCAGTCTAAAAAAAACTATTGTAAAAGTTAAAGTTGAAAATGTACTGTCAACAGAGGTTCAAGTGAACACAGGCTTAAGGCAAGGTGATGCATTATCCCCAATTATTTTTAATTCGGTTCTGGAAAAAATAGAATGATGAACATATCACCAGATGAGGGGGTAAAACTGGGCGGTACAACAATAAGTCTTTTAGCATATGCAAATGATATAATTCTACTAGGGAACGACGTAAATACAGTGAAAAGTTTATGTGTAAGAATTATAGCCGCGGCAAAAAATAGGTCTACAAATTAATGAAGGGAAAACAGAATAAATGGAAGTCAGAAGACGACGGAATGAAAGACAAACAGAAGAATTTTTTTAAGGTATAGGGTCATACAGTTTTAAGAAAGTATTGGAATTCAAACATCTGGAGCATGGGCACAATGATCACCCAATCAAACAATATGGAATATGAGACAATGCAAACGGGCAACAAATGCTTTACGACTTGAGCAATTTATTTAAGTAAATAACACCCTCAAAGAAGCAAAAGTCCAGCTATACATTACGCTGATAAGATCAACGGTATTGTATGGATGTTGGACTGTAAGAAAAACTGAGGAGTCAAGACTGAGGGTTTTTGAAAGAAAAATTTTAAGAAGGATTTACAGGCTATGTCGTGATCCACAAACGGGGGAATGGCGTAAAAGACATAATAATGAGCTATGTGACCTATATAACAGACCAGATATAGTAAAAGAGATAAAAAGAAAAAGGTTGAAATGGGCAGGTCACGCGTGGAGGAAACCTGAGGCCCTGATAAAGACGATTCTACAAGAGAATCCAAGAGGGAAAAGACCTTTGGGAAGACCCTGAATTCGATAGAAGGACTGCGTCAATAGAGACGTAACAAACTTTTACCCGGATGAAGATTGGCCTATTTTGGCGCAAAATCGAAATGAATAGGGACAGTTGTGTTTGGATGTGTGGTCTAAAAGGCCGTAAATAAATTTAAATAATATGTTTTCTTAATTTAGTTATATAATAAGTAAAAACATAGACAAATATTACTATGTATTTCGTATTATTTTGAAATAATTTTTCCCCTCAAAAATGCGAATTTAATTTTCCGATCCAGCGGACTCCAAAAACTAAAACACCAACCGGGTCTTTTTCCTTTTAATTCCGTCACTGCGTCACAAACCTTTTTTTACTACAGGTGCCAAAAAAAAAAAAAAACTTATGACGCCATTGTAGGCAGTGCCGGATTTATTTCTGGTTGGGCGGGGGTGCAGCTATAGATTTTGAGGCTCCCTTCCTCAAAAAACTTGTATAGGTATTTACTACAAAATTGAACACTTTAAATGTATATTTATTTACTAAATGCATTTTAACCACATATTATATAGCTAGGCAATTAAGCAAATAAACAAATTATAGAACTAAACTTTTAAACTTTTCATTCTAAATTAAATTTATTCAAAATATAATTTGCTAAATAAAATTATTTTAAAAAGTTCTCCTTCTTGCCTTTGCATTAGCAAAATTTTCTATTATTTTTTTAATATTAGTGTATTTCGTTCTGGCGTTCTCTCTCTCTCTCTCTCTCTCTCTCTCTTTTTCTCTCGATGTTTAATATTTCAATATCATTAAGTCGATTTTGACCCACAGAATTTCTTAAATAATTTTTAGTTAATTTAATTTTTGAAAACGAACTCTCTGCTCCTGCAACTGTTGTCGCCTATCGAAATAGTCATGAAAATTATACATGCACTCAAAACGTCCGGGAAAACGGTTTATAAATCATTTTTGAGTATGTGTAAATAGCCAGGTCTTTTATAGTTTTAAGTTGATGTTGAAGAAGAATAGATCTTAAACATATTATTTGTCTTTTAAAATCTGAACTGATATCATTATTATATTTCATTACAAAATCGTATGCTGCTTTAATGATATCGTGTTCAGGGTTTGGTGTAAGTGTTAATGGATTTAAAAGTGAAAACGTTTCCAAAATTTCACGTGTTCCATTAAACTGAGTCCTAAGTTGTAATAGAATTGTATTCATGACAGGAAAAAAAAATGTTGATGTATTGTGTCAATTTTTATGTCAATAATGTTGTGTCGTATTTTGACCGCTAGAACTTCTATTGTTATCTCAATATCTTAATACCTATTTGATATGGAATATTTATCTACACACAGTTTAACGTGTTTTCTGTTAGCGAACGTCGTGTAGTGTTTTAAACCGTGTATTATTATTATTATTATTATTATTATTATTATTATTATTATTATTATTATTATTATTATTATTATTATTATTATTATTATTATTATTATTATTATTATTATTATTATTATTATTATTATTATTATTATTATTATTATTATTATTATTATTATTATTATTATTATTATTATTATTATTATTATTATTATTATTATTATTATTATTATTATTATTATTATTATTATTATTATTATTATTATTATTATTATTATTATTATTATTATTATTATTATTATTATTATTATTATGTAATTATGTCTTTAGTATGGGCACGTTTTACGATTGTGTGCTCGCAATGACTTAAGTACACACAACAATAACGTCAACGCGCGTATGTTAATGTCATTATTATCTGACGAATTAAAATTTTACAAACGTACAGTAATCGCGCGGTTTACCTACGCGCGTTCATGTAATTAATATTACTGTGTTTATAAGTGAATAAATACGTACGTGCGTATATTACGCGTTGGTATAATATATTATGATGAGTGATGACATCAGTGGCGTAATTTCAAAATTTGGACCCGGGAGCGAAATTTTCAACGGAACAAAAAAACAATTTCCCCGAGTTTTCATGTGGTATTTTAAGTGCAGATTGTACTTATAGTAGAATTTTCTGATGTACATTCTGCAATTGGTTTAGTGAAATCACTGTTCTAATTTTGGAAATTTGCCGTCTTTTAATTTTTGTTCCATTGATTTTTTGCGCTTTTGTGCGCTCCACTCGTAAGTTCTACTCATTTTATCGTACCACAACATAATATTATTGTATAATAAATTGTAGACAACTGCAGTTTCATACAATTTTGTATACATGTAAAATGTGTACATTACCTATGTACATTTTGTGGGAATATCCGAATACGGAATACCTATTGACAAAATAAAATGTATAAAAACTAATAATTATCTCATTTTCGACTGGCAAAAACAGCACCAATATAGTGCAGGCGGCAGACATGGATATTCGACATCGATATTTCTATATAGCGTCGGATTAATTGCTCTTACCTTCCGGGATTTTTTTTCCTTTCATTTTTTCCATGAAATGATCGCGCCTCACGCCTCACCCGCCTACACATTTTGTTACAAAAAAAATGATGTAGTATAAGAAATCAAATTATTTATATACTAATATTGTATAAAGATATGGTGACCAATGGCGTATATAGGGGGGGGGGTTGGGGGTCCCCCCGAAATGTATCTATGGTTGGTACGGTAATTATTAAAATAAAGTTAATTTATAATATTGATTAAATAAATTTTTTTATATAACCCCCGAAATTAATTTCTATATACGCTACTGATGGTGACTAGGGTAGCATGACTCGTATCTAATTTGATTTTTCTAATTTAAATTAATAATATTAATATTATGTTTTTTTCCCAGGGCCCCCCCCCCCGAGAGAGCCCGGGCCCCGGGACCATAGTACTCACTGACCCCACCCCCCTTTATGTGTCCCGTACAAGCTTATAAAGAAAAAAAAACATGAAGTATTATATTTTTCCCATATTATATATTTTTATGTTTAACTGGTTCCACACTTTCTTGGACATTTCATATAATTATTACGCACTATTGTATTTAAACGTATTGGTGAGAGTTTTTATGCATTACATACTAAACAAAAATATATAACCTTTGAATGTTTACCCACCCCAAGTGTAAAATAGTTCCTGCGCCACGTGACCATACTGATCTATAGAATAAGTGTCATCAGCAAAAGTATGATGAATAGCCTATACTATAAGTACTGTCTATAATAATAATCAGTATGACTATGTTCTGTTCAGGGACGCCCGGAGGGGGAGGGGCCAGGGGGTGCGGTTGCACCCCTTGAGATTTTTCCTGCAATGATACATAAAAAAATATTAGCCATTTAGGGGGTGTGGGGCAAAGGCCCCACGGCTTATACTACCTCCAATAATATTTTTGCACCTACTGGCATATTCTTCTGCGGGCGTCCCTGGTTCTGTTATGTGATTTAAAAATTTTTCGCGTAATTTCCTTAACCTACCCCTTAAAACAATAACCTCGCGATATAATGGCGACGACATTTATACGTTTTATTTTAAACCTGCACTCTCCGCAGAGAGAAATTTGAAGTAGTACGCCACTGCGATTGCAGCATAATAATTATAGTACGTCTATTGGTAATAATTAGGGCAAATATTTATATGCCTTAAAAACCCATCAAATATGCATGCAGCTATGTCCTAAAAATTACCAAAATATGATCTAAAAAATAAAAAATAAAAAATTTAAGAAAACCTAAGAAAATTTAAAAATCGTGTTTTATCTCTACATTTAGTTATTACAGTTAATCTCAACAAAAATAATTTACATTTTTATAATATTATAATTTTCAATTTTCAATATGTTGTATTTAAATATTTATTTTAATTTAATTTATTGAATGCCATTTTTTCACGATCCATGAAATAAACTGTAAAATGTATAGATTAGATTATTTTTGTTATATCTCGTATTATTAATAAATTGAAAAACCCATAAAAAACCAAATTAATAATGTTTGTATTAAACACTGGAAATAAAGTTATCAACTCCGCCTGTCTCGATATTTATAATATTATAAATTTTGAACAATTATTTTGTAATCATCGATTTTTTTAGCTGAAAATATCTTTAAAATGTACAAAATCCTAAAATATGCTCTAAAAAAATTCAAAAATGGCAAAATATGCAAAATAAAATTTTGTTTATAGAATCGTTGGGTCATGAAACACATTTTGGTAAAACTAGCTATTTTTCTGACCAACCAATAACAATATGCAAAAGCGTAGAAATATCTGCCCTAGTAATAATAAAAATAACGCTTTATTTTCATTGATATTTCGGAAGAAATTGCTGTAATTTTTATAAATTATACGAGTAGGTACATACGCGTTTTTTTTTCATAATAATATTATTTTTAAAAACGTACCACGCGTTATATTTACGCGTACATAATGTGTACTGTGTGCGAGATGACGAATGCACTACCGCGGTGTTATTGCGTCACGTTACAATTATATATACTATTATAATATGTAAATAATAATTTAATATTGAATGTCTACGAGGCCCTAAGTGAAAACGCGTTTTAATTAAAATATATATATATGATATAAATATATAAGCAATAAATAATGTCTACAGTATATTATAATTCGATTATCTGTATATAGTGTACACATATGTACGCGCATAACTCACGGTCACTGTTCATAATATTATATTGAACGATATATTATTTAAAATGTTAGCGCGTTATAGTCCGTATAAATATCTAAGCACCGTGCGCGTTGACGACCGTATTAAGTACATTAGTATATATATAAATACGATATACAATAAGTGCATATGTTTAACAATATAAATTATAATATTTATCCATTTGAATAGAACACGAATTACATTAAAATTATACCGTAATTAATGTACATTTAATTTTAGTGAAATGTGTGTGTGTGTGTGTGTGTGTGTCCCCGATGTGTTTACTATAAATACGTAATATATATAAAAAAACGAGTCTGCTAGTACTCGAGACATTGATGTGTAAACGTCGCGTGAGCGGTAAAAATGTAACGGAATATTGTGATTGGGATATGTGAATATTGGTATCTTTATTCAAAGTGATTTCGATAGTAAATATTATTATTAGTTGTCATGACAACAGCTTACACATTTCCGTCCCATTTCCCGAGATTTACCCTCATACCGCCGTATAATAATAGATGTTTACACATCAAAAATACAGACACCAACATTTAGAGGCGGATCCAGGCCAGGGGATTGTTGTTTAACAAGCCACCCACCGCACACTTACCATAAGAAAGAAAAACAAAATTTCTCTTCTTTTTTTTTCTCCAGTAGCAATTACTATTTCGGAAATTTTTTTTCCATTAGTTTTTAAAACAAAATAATTGTTAAATTCTTTAAGTATATCTCTGTCGGTATAAATTATAAAAAAAACGAGGAGATTTAAAAAAAATTTTAAACACCAGGCCACCGGGCCATACGGAAATCTCCCATTTTCCAGACCACCTGCGAATATTTTAAAGTATATTTTATATATATAAAATACACACAAATATAATATATAAATACTATACTGGTGACGTACTTTTCATTTTTCTCAAGGGTGGAAAGTAAGAAGGTTAAAATAAAACTTAGAAACTTCTTCACTACTATAAACGGTTTTATATGATGTTTTGAATTCAAATGTTTTTTTTTCGATAATGAATCAAAGCCGATACCAATATATGCGTATATAGGACATAGAAGATATGCGTTCCGGAAGACAATCAACACCCGGACGATTACGAGCAGAAGCGACGAATTCTGGCTGATGCCGGTCTTTCATGACAATGATTCACTCGATACTCGCGGACACAAAAAGAGAATGACGAACGAGAACGTCGGAACGCGGTTAGAAGAAGCTATCCCAGGGACCGAAGTCGAATCGGATCGTCGCAGAAGAGGTAAAGATGATGCTGGGAAGCAAACATGTTTCTGAACAGTCAATACCTTGGTCAAAGAAAATCAGTGTGCAGAAAGCAAATTATCGTGTATAGAGAAGCCAGCAAGGGACGGACTGTCTTACTGACGATAGCGGCTATGGAGTAATAATGTATCATACGACGTTCTCATTATTGCTGTCGGTTTAAAATGAAAAAAAAAAATGAAGTAGGTAATAATAAATTACTCATCGAGTATAACAGAACTCGGTTACTTTATTGATATATTTATTGGAATTTAGAAAACAGAAAATTATATTAAAAATTCAGAACGTTTATATTTTTACGGGAGAGTTCGATGAGAACATCTTCAGGTTTTATTGTGTTCTTTCCGCCAGTTGTGAGCGTGGCTAAAGCGTTACGTCGTCTTCCCTATTAAAAATACAATAACCAATTTTAAATTAACGTTTTATATTTAATGAAAAATACCTATACCTCTGACGTAGAATTCCTCCTCGAGCGTAAGTCTTTCCTGCGATTTCCTGCAAATCTTCGCTATACTCTTTTGCGAGATTGATAAAAAAAAAATCTTTGCAATAAACGTTTTCTTTAAACAGAAAATTGGTGTGATGTTGAATTCGTTGTCGACCATACGTGTCAAGTGCGGACTGCCTTGTAACGTTAATATAAATTGACCAATACACGATAATATTTTTAATTAACCTTTTGGTCATTGCGGGTAGGGGAGAGGAGTTTAAACCGAACCTTCCCCACTCACGTCAACGCGCCACTGGGTACTAGTAATATATAGTATATTGACTATTAATTATTATAAATACCGAAAGTTAAAAATATTATATCCTATATAGTGGTATGAATTCGATTAGTTGTAGAAAAAAATAAATTACATTGAATACGAGTATATAAATTGTTGACAATTTTTGCGTATGATATTTACATTTTTAAATTTATTAAAACGCGCCTCGTTATGTATGTGTATTGATTATATAGACACGTATAGGTTTATACGAAATGTTTGATGACAAACGACAAGTGCGGTGTGTGGCATTGAGGTCGTTTTTGTACAAGCACTAAACCAGTTATATTTGCACGGGACACATATTATATAGAATCTAACGTATAGTATACATCATACGCTCTGTATAAATATATTGGACAAAATAACTATAAACTTTATAAGGCTCGAAACGAGGACATATATAAAAATATGATCCACTGCAGGTTAGAATATATTGTCTGTTTGAACTTAAAACAAAACTCAACGAAAATTCGTCTTCTTTTTAAATTTTAAAAAAAAAAAAATTTCACGAAAAAGCTACGCTCTCGCTATTAAAGAATGACGAAGTGATACATACATAACATATTAAATGATAAAATCGGAATGTTAAAAATAATCTAATAGGCCTTTAAGCGTTATACACAGTTTCGGCCTGGCAGACCAAAGACCCCTGGATCATTTTTTTTTCTAGGGTCCCCTGCCACTTGGTTTAATATGAAGTTACATATTCATAAAAAAACAGTTCTTCATATATTATACTAGTATTTTACTAGTAATAAACATTACCTATGGACTATGATTGCAAATTACATTTTTTTTTCAAAACTGATAAAAAAAATGTATATTTTTATAAAATGGATTAGCACAAACCACAAAAAATGAATGCACGAGTGTAAAAAAATCAATCAAATAATTTGAGGGTGCTAAAAGAATATTTGGGGGTGCAAACTGCAAAGCACCTCTTAGCCACCACCTAATTGCGCCTATGATGCACACGGATGCTCACAATCAAATATGCTTTGGTCTAAACACAACGCACATTATACAATGGTCTATGCGTTTACGTCTGTTTTCTATGTGCTGTTATATTTTATAACATCTAATAATAAAATTGTATAATAATACAAGGCGAAGACTTCAAAACTGGTGGAGACACAGCGTTAAAAATATTGGTATAAAAATAGGTGGGGCCACGGCCACGCCGACCCTGGTTATATATCATCGGCCACTATTTTAATGTCGATTATATAGTGACTCTCATCGCAGTCACTTTTATTTCATTCCTCGTTCAAGTCGCGATATCCCTTCGTCCGCCTTTTGTCTCCGATCACTTCTTCTGTGCACAGTAGTGACGTTACGAACCCGTGTTTTTGAAGTCGAACCGAACTCACTGAGATTATAACAAACCCGAACCGAATCTAACTTGCAATTTCTTATTCGAATCCGAATCGAACTTCAATAAAAGTTTTTAAAGGATTTAAATGTTTAAAACAACTAAGTACCAGTATTCAATAGATTTAAAAACAAACTAAATTAGTTAATAATTAATTAATAATAATAATATAGGTATTCAATTATAATATTTATGTAATAGGTAATTATTTCCCGCTATATTACATTATACCTATACAACAGAACATTGTCTCGTGCCTTACATTAATTACTATTCGAACCGAACTATATTTTGTGTTTACTTCGGTTCGAATATTTCCGATTAAGAGTACGATTTTTAATTCGAAAATCGAACAGTTCGTAACATGACCGGTGTACGCAGTTAACTAATCACACCTTAAACCTATGATATGAGTACATTGAACAGCGTTGAAAATAACAGATTTACGATTAAAAAACGAGTCTATAACCCTTGCAGCATACCCAACTGCAAAAAAAATCTATACTGAACTATTCACTTGGTCAGTTATGTGACGAAAATTGTGTAAAACAGTATGAGCTAGCGTATGTTGTGTATATAACGAGGTTCACAAAATTATTGTAATATAAAATATATTATATTTCTCGTCGTTTTTATAATAAATTTTTTTTTTTTTTTTAGAGTAATATTACTATACTATAAAATGTGGGCGCATAATATAAATTGACCTTCCGATAAATTTCCTACGTGCGTTTAAAAACCACCTTGATATTATTTTCATTATTATAAATACAATAACGTTACTTCGCTATTATTACTCGCACCGTAAACGCAAAAATTTTTTTTTTTTTTGTCACGTCGAATACAAAAAATTCGAAAAGACCTCGCAATCACACTGCATTCACTGGCACTCGATTAGTGGTTTTTTTTTCCTATTCCCAATGTTCATATTACATAATAATATGTGTATTATACGAGTGTGTCGTACATAAAAACAATAATTGTATTTTTAACGGGTCGACTTACGAAACTTGCCATTATTGCTTTATGGGATCCTATATATAAACCTACTACAGCGTACACTTTTACCACCGGGCTTTGTGGGGTCTTCGAACCGTATAGGTCAAATTGATTTTTAGGCTCCGTATACAGGATGCGTATGAAAACCGTCAAACTATACAGTTTCTTATGGAAACGTATTTCGTCACGGTCTCCTCGGCGCAATCGTGTCAAATGGTTTTCAGACACAATTATTTCTCATGAAACAAAATCTATTTTTACTTTAACGGCGTAGTATTTTTTCCAGTAACATTATCTTCCTTTGTTAGTCCCGCGTCAGTCAGCTTAAATTCCTCTTCCTGTCCAGTAACTGATCGCTTTTATGACCGCGTCATTTGGGTCGGAAAATAGGTGCGTCCATTTGCATTGATCTTCCTGTGGACTATCAATAAGCATGATAAATTTCTATTAAACAATAAATTTAATTAAAACACTAATTCCCACTCCAGCTGATATCGATGCGCGTATATCTATACATATACAATGCAAACATTAAACTAAAAAAAAAGTAACCCGATAAGTTAATTATTGTATAGTTACTCGTAGAAAATTTGTCGAGTTGAAATAGTTATGGAAAATAATGATTTATAATTCAATTTTTTTTACTTTTTTACTCGTTAACGGAGTGAACACTATCATAATGTGTAATATAATAATATTCAGACAAACCTTTCTATTTTTTTTTTTTTTTGTTTACCACTCACAGTCATTGTTATACATGTATACATATACACGTACGAAGCGAGTATGTAGGTTTCTCTGGATAACTTCAATTATTATTATTATATATACAGCGTATACGCGCTGTACAGTAATGTGATGTCTATCAACTACTTTCGATTTTCAAACATGTCATATCATAATACATACCCAAGCACCATATAATTTCGGTTACCATTGTACTGAACATTTTTCTATGATGAGGATTATACGTACTATTATCGTTTATTATTATTTGTGTTTCCACAAAATAAAATAATTCACCGTGATAGTCACATCCTAAACGTACCAAACGATTGTAATTATATATATTATAATTGTCTAGGGCGTAGTGTTTGACCTGTGTCCAAGGGGGGGGGGGAGTATCGAAACTAATGTTTTTTTATATTATTTATTTATTTAACATATTTTATTACAGGCATAGCCCAAGGTAGGTACATAAGTATATAACATTAAACATTAACTTACACTAATGTACAATAAAGATGATAGATGTGAGTATGTGACAATATTTAATGAGATCACGTTTGCTAAGTACATTATTTATAATATTTGATGAATAGATTGGTTTCGTCCGTAAATGGTGTAAAATAGAATGTCGAACATTTGGGAGGAGGGTCTAAATGGAGGAATCTAGCGTTAGATAGAGGATGGAGGTTTGGTTGTGAGACGGTATGGTCCTAAGTACCCAATAAATCCAAAAGAAGAAGAATATATATATATATATATATATATATATATATATATATACTCAACGTTGATATTTAGTCTTATTAACACGTGTGGTTTTACGTACACAGTATTTCTATAAAATTATACAATAATTTTACTACGATCAGATTTCTTTCACGTCATTATATTTTCATATGCAATCAATACGATCACGCAGATGTGCCCAATGAAAGTTGAAAATATTAATATTACGTATGCTCGAATGAACATACTTATTTTGGCTATAAAACCTATTAATTTTTTTCACACCTAAACATTTTCCTCATTAAAAAAATGTAAATATTATTAAACAAATAAGTAAATACCTAGTATGTATATATGTATAATGTATATATTTATATATATAATTAGCTATGGTTCTCATTTCTGCGTTATTCATACAGTTTTTACTTTTTCTACGTGGAATGCGTTAGTCGAGTTGTAGGTACACGTTCTATGCGTTATACTCATATGTAAATCAAGTACCTAAACCAGTTGTAATTTGCAGTGCAATTTTTTTTAAAAATTTTCACGGAGCGATAAAAAATTATTTTCGTAAAATAAACATTCAGCAGTACGCGATACAAGTGTTTCACGTTCGTCCTTCATTATTATTAATGTAAATCTTATAACGTTTTTATTAAACGGTAATAACTAAAAAGTAATTGTATGCTGAAAAGGAGAAGGAATTTCGAGGAAATTATAAAATTGAATTCTTTTATTTTTTCACAATCTCAGCCGAATATCAACAACTTTTAATATTTGTATAAATAATGAGACAAACAATATGTACAAGCATTTATCCGTCATTCATTAACTCATTTTTTTTTCTTTTATATAATTTAAAAATATTGTCTTTCGCGATCTGTGTGTCACCCTGCAGTTTTTTTAAAAATATAATCGAATTGACCACAAAATATTTTCACCGTGCGATATTTGTGTCGCCTGAATTACCGGCATTAAAAAATGCACTAACAATCTGTTTATACACATTACAGTACTTTCACAGATTTCCACTTTCTCGCGTGGCCGTCGTGTATCTTCTAGAAACCGGAACCGCTAATACGCTGAATGATAATAATTTAATTTTAACACAATATAAAATTAAAACTCGACAAATCCGATATCTCGTGCAATTCTGAAAATAAAAGTGAAATGCAAAAAGACGGACCGTACTCCCCCATTATGTATTTCACTTTAAAAAAAAATAATAATAATAATAGAGGTACGTAAAAATTTCGTAAATATCAGTTTAGTACTTGTTTCAAACTTGAAATGAAGACACTGCTTCCATCCCCCCACTTATTTTGATCCACTTCGACCACTGCGTATACTTATGAAGAAAACCGACTACATAGTGTTTAATAAATAAATAAACGAATTAAATATAAATTTTGTACTTATATATAAATACTACTGGTTGTTTATTTTGCCTTCGGACGATGATGATATGTAGAATTTTTTATTCAAATTTTATCGTTTAATATGTGATCGGCAAGTAAATATAAAAAACGGTTAATGAAAACGTATTGAAATGTTTCTAGCGGTATTAATGATAAATATATTTTTATTAAAAATGAATACAGATAGGTACAAAAGAAATGCTAATTAATCTGTTGTTGATAAAGAATTTTATAAAACTTCTGAGTATATAACGTTTTTTGTTCTATCTCCTGTTGAAATCAAAATCATTAGATGATTCGGGTCCCCAGTTCGAGAAAATCCCACGTATAATTGCAGTCCGTGTGAAAAGCACTCTGAACGAAGATCTAACACGTATAAAAAGTAAAGGTATACATAGTTGTTTTCCACGCGTATTATTATTAGTTACTACGTATACTGTTGTTTCGATTACAACGCGTGTTTTGATAAAATAAATCTAGTTCAAATTTCAAAGTCGAATGAAATATATAATATATACATAAAAAAAAAACTTGTTCTCCTGCAACGAGTGTTCCGCTTCCGGAATGCTAGTATACAGCTCTGAGAGTATTCTGATATAATCTGCTTCGCGCGTAAATTATGATGTATGGTGAATGATAAAATAGAAAAAAAAACAAATAATTAAAATAAAATATAAGAGAATGAAAAGCGTACGCGAAAAAAATAGAAATACCAACTATAAATATTAACACTGCGAGCAGTCCCTAAAATTGTGTGTAGTACGAAAAGTGCAGAAGTGTGTATAGGTAGTACGAAATTTAAAAGTGTGTTATCCAAATTCACCAATTTATCCTTTTAGTAGCTACAATTTTAATACTTTACATACTTTGGGACGAAGTGTGTAGTACGAAAATTTGGATATTTTAAGGACTGACTGCGAGTAAATGATATAAATTTAAATCTATATATATATATACAGGCGCGGATCCAAGGAAGGGCTAAGGGGCTCAAGCCCCCCCCCCTTGGACTGTAGTCATTGCTTTAAAATTATACATGTAACTACCTAAATAGGTATAATTTTAGGTAGCTGATCATCGTATAGCCCCCCCCCCTCTTTTTGTGATTTCTGTATCCGCGCCTGTATATTATATATATATATATTTATATAAACGGTGTTTCATAAAGTGCGCAAGTTTTGAAAATGTAATAAATCAGCAAAAATCGAAACTAAATTCAAACTTTTCATTTTATTATATTCAAAATACATTCCGATTTTGTCCAGTGCTAGCGTTCTCCAATTGGAAACACCTCCCCTCCGTTCAACATCCTTTTTTATAACATCTTCCCACCGCATTCTTGGTCTTCCCAAAGGCCTTTTACCTACAGGATTTTGTTCAATCACTGCATGCAGTAGTGGATTTTGGTTCCTCCGAGCATGACCAGCCCACCGTAGTCTTTTACTTCATATAATGTTTCCAGCTCTATGTTTTTTCTTCGTCTCCATTCCCCCGTTATTTCGTCTTTGACCGGGCCATATATTTTCCGCAACACTTTTCTTTCAAAGACAATGAATCTGTGTTCGTCCATTTTTCTAAGTGGCCATGTTCAGTGGCGTCATTTGATGGGGGGCAGGGTGGGCATTTGCCCCCCCCCCCTTGTTAACAGTGGGCCGGCATGATTCATGCCGATACCTATGGTGTAAATATAAATAATTCTAACCAAATCTATAGTAATGAGTAATAACAAATCGCGTGGTGAACAGTGGATTACAATTAAATTAATAATAAAGTAAAAAAGTATACAGGTTATAACCGCTATTAAAAGTGATTAAATAGTGGTTACAACTTACCGCGGTTCTGGAGTTTTTTCGATAAACATGGTTATTGTTGAAGGCAGTGCGTAAGTTATTGACGTTACCCCTAAATTCGAAGAATATTCGTGAATATGATAACGAAAATATCAAAATTATGTAAAATAGAAATTGTATTGAGCTAAATGTAAATATTGGAAATAGTTAAATGGGGCCGGTTAAATCTTTTGCCTCCCCCTTTCGAAAACTGAAATGACGCCACTGGCCATGTTTCTGATCCATACAATATAACCGGTCGTATCAGGGACGTATATAATTGTTCTTTCATTCTTCGCGATATTGCTCGAGAGCTTAGTACCTTAGACAATCCATAGTAATATTTATTCCCAGCTTGAATTCTTGCTGCTACCTCGATAGCCACATTATTTTTTCAGTCAAAAAAGTACCGAGGTATTTGAACTGTTGTACTCTTTTAAATTCAAAGTGATCTACTTTTCTGGACTGACATAGCGCGGTAGTCCCCGTCTATTCAAAAATATATATTCCGTTTTTCCTTCGTTTACACATAGCCCTATTTTTGATGCTGCTTTATACAGCCTACTGAATAAAATCTTCAACCTATCCTGAGTATAGTTGTTAAAATTAAAAGTACATCATTATTATATTTACTATCATTTATTAATATTAGGTATTACCTATCTATTTATTTTACCCAATTAAGATGTTTATATCAATGATACTATTATCGAACAAAAAGTCAAAATTTTCACTTGCGTCGTTGTTCCATCACCGGAAAAAGGCGAATTTGTGTTTTTTTTTTTTTAAATACAATTTATAAATAGGTACAAACATGTATAATTTTTTTTCTAAATATTATAGGTTAGTGGATTAATTGTATTAAAGTATTGAAAAGCAAATTGCGCAATCGCCAAGTTCAGACGATTTTGTGGAGAGGTTTGGAAGTATACATAAAAATAGACGGCTTATCATGTATTGAAAGTTAATAAGCGTTTATATTAATAAAAAATTAAATTAAAATATTTAAACGAGCAGTATAAATTGCCCGTGTATTCATTATTTCTAAGCGACTTATTTCTTGCACTCTTACTCTCCGAGTTATGATGTATCTCATAGAATGTGTCGGGGCAGTGGCGCCGAACCTGTACATGAACTGAAACGATCGCTTCATTTAATATAAAAAGGACGAGTGGTCTTATTAGTTATTGGTACACGTGTTTTTGTTTTAACATTACATAATATTAATATAAGTTTTATATTATACGAGTAATATTAATAAAAGTTCATTTAACAATATTGAATGCGTTGGTTGAAAAAAGAAAAAATTGAATCTGTGCGTTGCGTTTTTTAAAAGAATGCAACTGACTATAGTGGCAAAATTGACGTTCATTTCATACGTGTGTCGAACAATTTATAAAAAAAATCCGTCAAAATGCCGTTAACCACTGCAGAACAACTAACCACCAGAAAGCGTGGCCATTAAATTACTTGTTTAAAAAAAAAAACAACAAGCAAACCAAAGTTCCAAGTTCCTCCTAACCTTAGGGAATCGATAGACGGATGGGTAGTGGGTGTGTAAATATGATTCGATTTCGCTTCACTTAAATTTATACGACTCGGCGCCACTGCAGTGTCGGGGTTTGTAATTTACTCGAACTATAAAATGCACTGGAGCAGACATGTAGCAAAATAATTTAAAACAAATCTTTGTTAAATACCTATACTATTGGGTAATTTCAAAAAAAAAAAAAGACCAAATCCCTCTTCACTGAGTAACATCTTTATAATTGGTTTTTAGTGGCCGAGGCCGTTGGGGCGTTGGGTATCAAAAATGTATAACCCCCCCACAGTTGAAAAAATCCTGGTTACGCTCCTGTATATGAACCCCTCCACACACACACACACACACACAGAGAGAGAGAGAGAGAGAGAGAGAGAGCGAAATATTGAAAGTACGCCACTGCGGCTATTTTTTTTTTGCCCGTTGTGTATATTAAACGCGTTTGTAAGGCGCGGCGGCACTGTTGTGATACGCATTTTACATTTTTGTGCGTAAACCGCGTACAGTAAGAGAATAATATAACGCACACAACAGTATAATATTACGTAGTTATCAGACGAGTAGTAGGAGGGGACGCGCGCGCTACGGCACAGAACGTGATGATAACACGACGCGGAACAAAGAGGTTTCTTCTTCTTCCCTACTCACTACTCAGTACTCAGTAGTCACTTGTAGTCGGTGCTCGGGTCTCGCTTTCTCTGTCCGCCGCCGCCGCCGCCGCCGTCGTCGTGCCCGTGCAACTCCGTGCGTATCGTTTTACACAGCGGCGAAAGGTCAGAGGACCCGACATATTGCCGCCGCCGTTGCGTTCGTGTGCCCGTCTGTTGACCGTCGCGTTCGAAGCGCGCGAACACACCGACCGGATCACATAGACACGCGGTGTTCGTTCTGTTCGTTGATCATCACTTCCCGACGACTAAACGATCGTCATGTCGTCTTCTCCGGATCCGAACGCGTTCCGCCGCCGCCGCCGTCGTCGTAGGTAGTGCACGCGCGTCCGTCCGTCCGTACTCGTCGTCCCTGTCCGTTGTCGATGTGCTCGCACGGACCGCCGTCCGCAGCAGCCCTGGTCGTCCGAACGAGGGCCGTGATCGTCGCGACAACGGAAACAATGACCTCGGCCGTACCACGGCGTGGCCGAACGTGCGTCGCGACCAGCTGAAACCCGCCGTCCGCCAGTAAACGAATAACATAATAATTTCGCGTACCCCTCGTGTCCGGCCGACCGCACCACTTGTAGGTACTTCTTACGGTGGGTAGGTATATACGCGTAGGCGCCGCCGCAGGGATCTGCGGAGGCTTCTCCTCCTGGCGCCCCGTGCCCGATAACGTTCGACACCAATAGTAGACGCGTGTGTTTTGTTCGCAGCGCTCCGATCCGCAGTGACCGACCGCCGTCCGTCATGGGCCTGTTGTTTTCGAAAATATGGAGTTATTTCGGCACCGAAGGTAACAACAATAATAATAATACAAGTGTGGTAAAACGCGCAGTACGTACAATCGCCTTGTTAATCGTTAATTTCGTTTTCGTTGTCGCAGAGCACAAGATCGTCATCATCGGCCTCGACAACGCCGGCAAGACTACCATACTGTATCAGTTCCTGATGAACGAGGTCGTGCACACGTCGCCGACCATCGGTTCGAACGTCGAAGAAGTGGTATGGAACAACATACACTTCATCATGTGGGATCTGGGCGGACAACAGTCTCTCAGAGCCGCTTGGTCCACGTACTATTGCAACACGGAGGTATGCGTCTCTTGCTGTGTAAAAACGCGCGCGCGCCGCGTTTTGTTCGTAATAATAATATGCACTAATACTTTTCGCCGTGTTGCGTTTAGAAGTGCGTCACCGTTGGGAAGTTGTAAATGTTGTGGACAGTGTTAGTCTTCGGTCCGATTTCTGTTGTATTGTTTTCGTTCTGAAAACCTATAATATGGATACAACAGGTTAAATATTATCATATTATGTTGCTCCGACTACGTTTTACGGCATTGATTTCGCAATTTTCCTTAAAAAACCATCAATAATAATTGGTTTCCAATCTGTATAAAACGTATGATTATATTTGACCGTATAGTACCTAAATAATTATTAAAACAAAATAATAATAATAATAACGAAAATGATGTAATATTATTTGCTCAGTAAGAGTCTGATAATTTAACATAACCTTGGTCGACCTTTCAATAAAATGTTTTAACAAAACAATACGCATTCATATTGGTATACGAACATAATAAGGATAATAATTATTCGCGACTAGGGATCGGAATTAAATTCTCTACGAATCTTTAATTACACCACGCTTTTATGTCGTTATAAACGAGCAGTATACTCTCTTAATATTCTCCAAAAACCATAAGCTGTATGCAGTTTTATATGACATGTTATTTTATGAACGTTAAAGGAAGGTACATTTTTTTCATTATTATTTAAACTTAAAACTTACGTTATAATTTTTAATTTAAGAAATTTATAAAAATAATGTTCTTCTCATACGTATATATTTCGGTTTTCGTACATTATTTTAAAGTACGGCATTTTTATGCAGTAAATTAACCCAGAATTCTGTGTTTCATGAATCGTAAATATATCGATGAATTGCATGGGGCCGGAACATGTATAATAAAAGTTCAACCTCTACTCATGACTGCATCTAATTTGAATTGTAGGAGATACGGAATATTACCCGTACAAAATAAAAAATAAATATTCGTAGTATCTTATCTTTAGAAGTCATCAATGATGGTTCGTTATAATTTTATGAAACAATCACACATTAGTTATGATTGGGTAACGGATTTTTATGTTATTTGAAGTATAATGCTAATACGCACTAATAACAGTTTAAAATATTCATACCAGTAAAATATGTTACGCAAAGCGCTTGAAACATGAAAATATGTCGTATCCTTTAAAATACGAATTCATATGCCAATTATTTATATACGCGTTGAGGTTTTAAGGATGCTCATTGCTCATCCCCGCTCGTATACAATATTTCATAATTATTAAAAAGGAATGTTCCCATTTGAAAAAATAAACGAGGTTTTATCGCTATTGGATTTCTTTTAAGTAACATAAAAATCCAATTGATAAAAAAAAAAAGTAACCCCGTATATATGTATATATTTAATATAAATTAATATATAACTACTACATTATTTGTCTACACACTTACATTTAGAAGTATTCTGTATTTATAGTTTTATAGATTAATATTCGTACATATAAATTCCAAGTGTTTAGACAAATAGAGTAATTACATTTTTATGTAACAAAAATGTATTGAACAAAGTGTTAATAATTTTCAAGACAATCGTAAAACATTTCTTTAATGCGATTTTTTTTTTTTTTTTACAAACAACCGTCCAATAAATTCAGAAATGTGTAAAATAGGCTAAATATTCTGTGATCGACAATAAAGACAATAAATATGTGTAAAAACGTCAATACCCTCTCCTCCGTAGGTATGATTTACAAATATTCTATTTATTAAATTTATTGTACAAAAATAACATACAGTCCTCACTGGAAAATTCTTATTTAGTTAGGTAGTAAAAATGATACACTCTGTTGGCTAGTTTTTATTGAGCATGATATTATATTTAGAAAGGAAAACTGTTTTCGTGTCGCTTTTTAAAAATTCTTAAATGTTGGGTACTTATAAACATTATGTACTAAGGAAATTTGTATTAGAATATATTATGTTTTGAATTTTTTTTCTTTTTCGTACGTATTAACATCTTGTTTTTAACCTAAAGATCTGGACATTACTCGTATAACTATTGAACCGATTTTAATATTTTATTAATATAATTTTCATTTAGGTTCACACCTTTCCTTTCACCAAAAAATAAAAATAAAAAATAGCGTAGTTTACGGCCTTGAGTACGAGTAAGAAATAATAACTGTTGTGAAAATATATATTTCGTATAACAGCTGTAGTATAATATTATGTATTTATAAATTACAATTTTTAAACGCATTTCAATACTCATCGAGTTCATATTTCTTATAGCTTCAAATTAAATTTAAATTGATTGTGTAAGAAATCATTTCCTTAAATAAATAATAATCATTGATAATAATATGAATTAATGTTTATCGTAATTGATAATTACAAGAATATTTGTGTAGTGTACTTGATTTTTATATTTCAATTTAATTTCACGATAAGTATTACTGATTATTTTAAGTTATTTTTAAATTATTTCATAGGCCCTCACATTAGCATGTTCAATGAGGTCCATTATCGTCACAAAAGAATTAATAAAAAAATAAATAAATACCGGTTGCTAATCCAAATTTGATTATGTCACGGTTTTCTTGTGAATAATAATTTATGTTACGATATTATTTTTCGATTTTATTAGTTGCACGTACATTAATTATACTTGTCAATATTAATCTAATTAGGCCAGTGGCATATTTTCAACTTTTTTCTGGGGGTCCAAATTTTTTTTTTTTTTGAAAATTTCAACATGATATATTGATATAAGGTATTTAATAAAAAATACCTTTGGATAATCTTTTTTTTTTGTTCTGGGGGGGGTCGAGACCCGGGACCCCCACCCCCCGAAAATACGCCACTGAATTAGGTTAAGTACAAGACACACTATACAGTGTGCATGCATACGTATTTTCTTTTTGTACTTAAATTCTGTTAAATTACATGAAAATTAAACTAAATACAATCGTTTAATTTCTTTCATAGCACTAGCTTGCAATAAGAATATTAAAAAATACAAACGTTTCCATTTTAGCTACTCATTTTGTCAATTTCATTGAAAACAAAAATTTTTATTGGTTATCAAATAATACGTCAAATATTGTAGTAAATAATAATTATACACTTTTATTATCTATTCGTTAACTATACTATGTATTACCGATTTTATGTTCTAGTTTGTGATAGTAGTTATCGACTCGACTGACCGCAGTCGTTTAGATTTGAGTCGAGAGGAACTTTACAAGGTGTTGAACAATGAAGAGCTATCTACGGCCGCCGTTCTTGTTTACGCCAATAAACAAGACATGAAAGGCGCGTTAAGTGCTGCTGAAATCAGTAAACATTTGAATCTGACTTCCATCAAGAAACAACAGTGGCACATTCAAGCCTGTTGCGCACTGACTGGCGAAGGGTAGGCGATCATCACAGTGTCACCAGTAATTATTAACTACAACGTTACGTATGTTCACAGGTTGTACCAAGGTCTGGAGTGGATATGCGGTCAACTGAAGAACAAATGACCATCGTTGTTTTCGAGATGATTAAAAACCGTGTACAAAATAATATAAAATGTATTGCGTTATGATGTATTTAATAATATTCTAAAGTTAAAATTATTAATAATTATTGTATTTTAAAAAAATTACTCGCATTTCTCTTATGTCGTGGTTTTCTGGTTGCGGTAAGCACAACAGTTACGATTTATTATCGCCCAATTATTTTTTTTGGTTGTGCAATTTATGCGCCTTGTAATAGTGTAAAATGGGGATAGGAAAAATGAATCTTTTATATGATTCGGATCATTTGAATCAATTCACTAAAATGATTCGTTCATTGATTCAATTGGTTCACTTGATTTAAAACGATTTATAATTCAATCAGTGATCTAATTAATAATAGATCAATCATTCGTTTTTTATTGAAATATTTGGAATACCTACTTAGTTTAAATTGGTTAGACTAAAATCGGTTGAATTCTGGTTTTTGGGTCAAAACTGTCAAATCATAAATGTGATAGCTGGATATTTTTCTAAGACTATAAGGGAAAAAAAATTTAGTTTTAAGTAAATGATCTACAATCCAAAGTTCAACAAAATTGAAAAAAAATCAGACATAAATTAACGTGTAATACCTAAATATGCATTTTAGTGTACAAATAATTATTGTAAAAATGTAATGTCGTGTCACCACATAATGTATGACAACAATTAATAAGTAAAAGTTCGTAATAAAAACAAAACAACATTTAGTATTGATAGCAGAACTTTAATAATTTAAATACGAATTTGAATCAAAAATCATAAGCCATTGTGATGTATGAAATATGATCGGTCATGTTGTTTCGAATGAAGTTACGAACAGGAGTCAAGTTCATCGTCAAACAAAATAAATTAACTAACGAGTCATTCTTTTCCTCTGAATTCAAATGAATTCGTTCATTGAGAAATGGATCGTTTTGAACGTATCGTTCGCAAACAATCCATCCCTACCCTAGTGTAAAATACGAATTTCTCCAAGAATCTCCTTCACTGTACCAACTGTACTTCACATTTCCAAAAAACAAGTTGCAAATGAGAATTAGTAGTAAATTACAGTATCGTGTCACCCACACACATATTGTACACAATTTGTTTTTTAGGAATACCACTACTTTCTTTTCTTGAAACATTTAAAACGCAAGAAATTAAGCAAAAAAAAAAATTGTTTATTCAAGTCTCGTAGGGGTACAATAAACAAAAGGAACCTTTGAAGTTACACTTTGTAGTAAGAAAAATAAACAGTTAATATTTTTTTTAATAATCGAAAGCTACAAAAAAAAAAAATATATTTATAAGTTTGATTAAGAAGTAATATTATATCATCATCACATCTCTCTAACTAAGCCCCATATGAAAAATGTTATTATGAATAATAAAATAAAATAAAAAAAAGCATCCTCTCTGAAGCACACATTACTGTCCGGTATCATCCATACGTTCGCAGCACTCTTCCTTTTTCTTTTTCTGCGACGCCTTAATACTCGGCTTGTTTGTCTGAACTATCTGGATCGGTATTTCGCTCTTGTTAGCAGTTTCAACCTAAATAAAAAAAAAAAAATATGTATGTAACAAACGATGGTTTAAGTGTCAGTTTTTTTTTGTTTCTATGATCAAATCATGCACACGATACCTTTTTGGGAGCTCCAACAGACAATACACCATCAGAAAACAGAGTGGACGTAATAGCAGACGGATCGACGTTTTCCGGCACTTTGTAACGCCTAGTGAACTGACGTGAAATGTAACCGTGCTCATCAGTGCGTTCCTCGTGCTTTCCATCGACTACTACGTAACCATCAACGACTTTAACAGACACTTCTTCGGGCTTGAACTGTTGTACGTCCAAGTTCACTTTGAAATTGTTCTCGTCGTTTTGAATGGAAGACAAACCGCTCTGCAATGCCGAGTTGAAACGGAAGGGTCTCTCATACATGTTCAGCATCGGAAAAAGAGTCCTGGGCCGTACGAACAAATCGTCGTCCAACAAACCCAGACCGAAGTGCTGGTCATATATGGTCGGACGCGACAGCTGATCCATTAAATACGGTAGGACGGACATCTATAAAAAACATTAGTTTGAGTATTTAAAATTTCCTATGAAGACTACGGGTGCAGAATTCAACAGTTATCTCTGGGTAGAGCCAGCGAAAGGGCACGTCGTATGGAGTACCTGCTAGTTTGTACTTTGCATTTCCGAATCTAAATAAGGAAACAGTTTAGAAATCCCCTTTTATCCGTTTTGTACTGTTAGTATTTAGCATTTTTTTTTTTTTTTTCATAATACGAAATTTGTATCCATAGGTATACAAATTTACCTGCAGTAAATATACCACCTATTGGCAAAATAATTCAATTTCAACCCGTTGAAATAAACACCCATTTGCAGGGCGCCCACGTTCGATTGTACAGTTTTTTCAAAAATTAAGCAAAATTAAGTCACAGGCCCTCAAACAAGTTTTTGGAAAAAAAAAAATCCTGGCTCCGGGCCCCGTAAAACCTCTTGCCGACGACGCTGCGGCGCATACAAAGATTACGATTACTATTTCAAACAAAAAAAAATACTAGTTTTACAGATCTTCTTAGGAACAAGTCTAGTTTATGGGACACATCGATTTTTTTTTTTCGTACCTTAAGTGTATCAACGTTTGAAAAACGGTGGTGCAAAAAAAATGAATTAGCGCGGATCGGTAGCTTTAAAATTTTGAGATTTGCGCATTTTAATAAAATAGTAGACTAAAAAGGTAGATTTAAGCAACACTATTGTAGTTTATTATGGCTCAGTGGAGTAATGCGGCAATTCAAATTCGTCACACTCGGGTTCGAATTCGACTTTACATTGAGTTTTTTTTTGCAATTTTTTTTTAGACTTTTACCGTTTTTTACACCGCCAGAAAATTTTGTACAAAAAATTTTTTTATATAAAACATTCAATTCCAAGCAACCCAACAGAATAAAAAAAAATTTTGAAATGAAAAAAAGAAAAAAATCGCTCACCTTCGACGGACTTTCACAGTGCAATTCTTCTTCTTCAACAACACCGGACGAAAACGGTACGACGAGAAACAGCGACAAAAAGAAAACGGCAACGGCCGGACAGCGTGAACACTCGCGAAGCACTGACGACGACCGCAATAATTCCATAAACGCGCACGCACAAAGTGCACTCGGCAGATAAAAGCGCACACCGCTTCGGAACACTGACGATTATTCACTGATCGGCGTCCGGCCCGGTCCGCCGGCTTTTATAGGACGCCGAACGTTCGAGAACGTCGTCGGGCACGTACCCCCTCGAAAAACAAAAACCGGTGCGTACGTGACCGCGTAGCACGTAGGCACCCGCGGCCCGCGCGCGTAGACGGTATTGGTGACAATATATAATATTATTATTATTGTATTGGATAGGTGGGTGGACGGGAGACGACGACGCGAGCGCCGCAGGAACGTTCTAGAAAATTCCGGCTAATAATTATTGCCGGCTAAACGTTTTATTTTCACCCGATTCCAACGGGTTTGCGCAAAACTGCGCGGCGTATTATTGCGCCACCGTGCGCAATACGGGTTTATTTTTTCGCTGCGTTCGGCTTTTGCAAAAAAACCAATGGAAAATAAGAGGCGATTTTTCTTTTCTCCGTCGTTTAGGTACGCGTTACGTTTTGAAAAACGGCATTCGAATATTTTTGTCGAGTAGGTAGGTACTCGTTGCTTTTTACAAAAAAAAAAATTTTCATTTTTTTCCCCCAAATTTTAGATACCGAGCGGAACTAGCTGATATCGGTTTTACAGAGTTGCGGTTTTTTTTTTTTTTTATGTCTGTACCAAAAAATTCTACCGGAATAGGTGTGTTCCGATCTATTTACAAGTCAAGCTGCATCTAGTCGGTACTTTAGAGAGGTCGTTTTTCAATATTCTCAATAGCGCCTAAAAATATAACTCAAAAACTACGTGGAAAAAAAAATATATGTATTTTAGATACTGAGCGGAGCGAGGCATCTATGTAGTGGTTTTACGCAGTGATTTTTATTTATTTATTATTGCTTTCTCTGCTTTTTTTTTTTTAAGCAACTTAATATTAAGGATAAACGATTACAATTATATATTTTTTTTTTTTTTTTGTAAAATTTAAATATATCGTCTTCACATCGCAAACAAATAATAGCCGAGTGAATTTTACAAACGTTTTGTTTGCACGCCTTACAATAAAAGGTTAACGGTCGTCTCGGGCCAAATTCAAGACTTAACTGGTATTAATTACAACCGACTTGTTTGTTAATTCAACACTTCGCAATATAGGTAAAGAAATGAAAAGGGATTACGTGACGTTCAGTTGATTTCCAAATTATACTGAATCTAAAAACAGCAAGTTCGAAAAGAGACGTCGGGTCTTCTTTATGAACCGACGTGACTATAGCTGTTAAAGGTTAATAAATGCCTAATACGTATAATAGTCGTATAATGTCGAAAATTCGGTTAATTTATCCTAATTTTAAGATTCAGTCTTGGATAAGAATTTAGAAATAATTCAACAACGATATTTATACTCAAATGCCTCAGCTCCCCCTCCCCCTCAAAAAAAAAAAAATTCTAAATAGGTACACGCCACTGTAGCGAATTGCAGCATCAATAGTCGGGGTACTTTCGAAAGGTCTGCATTTTTCGATTTTCTCGAAAAAAAAAAAAACTGAAAAATTACGTATAAAAACGCAATTTCCTCGATTATTGTCGTAATTTCGAAACTAACTCGGTTATAATAATATAAAAACTTGAAATATTCGCACCTGCAAACGCGTGTGACTTATTGTATTGAATTGGGAGGGGGAAAGTATATTTTTTTTTCTTTCAATTTTTGGGCTAGTTTTTGAACTGTTTGATTCGTAAAAAGAGGCGAATTTCTGTTTTAAAAATATATAATACAACGTCAGACGTTATTTCGCAATGTATAGATGTATACCTTCAGAAAAATTCTTGAAAATCGTTTGTCACGAATTTAAATATATATTACGTGCGCTTCAAATTTTTCGACAATGTGTATATTTTATTTTTTAGCGGAAAATTACGTGCGATTCGAAACTAATGGTCTTGAAATTTTTACCGACCATGTAACTATTTCTACTATAACATAAAAATAATTTTCGAAAATTTTTAGCTGTACCTAGGTGTTTTTATATTGCTTAAGAAATTATATTTACTGCAATAATGGGTACCCACTACCCACCTATCATCTATACTGCGTAAAGTTAATCGTAGACACGCCGGATTTATATGCGTTTAAAATCCTAAAAATAAGATGTTATTTTATAAATGCCTCTGTAATTTCATTAAAATAATCTTTTTTTAATAAGTCTAATTAATAATTCTTTTTTTTTTTTTGGAAATATAAAAATGTACTAAATAATATAATACGAGTATACTGAAAAAAACCAATAAAAGTAACAATATATATTTATAAAAATTATAAGATAGTTAACATAAAATAATAATATTATTAATTAATTTAACAAATTTAATTATTAAAACAACTTTTGATTACTATTTTTAAAAAAATTATGTAATACCCAGATTTTTAGGTGGTAATCTGCTTCTACGGGCGTTAGTATTATTTGTCCCGTTTTTCAAAATAAACGTCCCGAAGGAACGAAGGATGTAGCTGGAATACGTCAGTTGCATTTATATAAAATCAGAGTTATATAACTCTGCAAAGGTATTTTTATGTTGCTTCCAAAAATGCAATGGATTTTTTTCCTATCCAACAGTAGCGTTTCTAAATATTGGTGAATTACTGGAGTTATAGATGGACTCGACGTACGTTAAGCTTGTGAAAATTTATTATCAACATTTTTAAATTTTACAAAAATAAATCAAATAGAAATAAATCATTTAAAACAAATAACTAGGTATTCAATATTGTCATATCGTAAAACTAAAATTATACCGATCCAGTTTATCTTTGGACTATTTTGTTTTGCATATTGAAAAGCGTTGTCTAAAAATAATAAAGTAATAACGCGCACAACGATAATAATAATAATAATTATTATTTATGTTGTTCGGAGTTTTGGACTTTGGATGGTAAAAATAAAGTGTTTACTCGAGTTACTATAATTCAAGTGAAAAATCACTGGGTTGCGATAATATTATAATCGATTATTATTTTAATAATCGAGTAATCAGTATGTATTATAAAAATGTGTAAATGTGCGTGCTGCTAAAACTCCCTAAAACGAGGCCTGGTACGATCAAGGGATTTATATGGTGTGGTAGCTCTCTGTCCCCCATCCATGAAGAAGGTTCCCGTTTTTACCTGAAGCCTGAAGGGCGTGCTTTTGGAGATATAAAGGCCGGGAAATTTCGCCGTCTAGAAATTTCTAGAACATTCGAGAGTATTCGAGAACATTCCAGAACATCCGAGAGTATTGGAAAGCATTCCATGACATTCCGGAATGTTCCACGATGAGCCGGGATGTTCTGGAATGTTCGAGAATAGTCTGGAACATTCTGGAAGATCTCGAAACATCCCAGATCATTGTGGAACGTTCAAGAACCAAGGCCGTAGCCAGTCAAAATTTTTTTTTGGGGGGGTTGAGAATATAAATTTTTTTTTTTTTGACTGAAAATTTAAAAAAACAAATATTCTCAATATAGTATGAATTTATAAAATTATTATTTAAATTAAGTACATGGCATTTTTTTTATTTAGGTAGTTACATTATTTTACATTTTTACTCAATTTTAAACTTTTTTTGGTTTTGATTCGGTAGAAATCCAAGATAATAAATTGGATTGTGAAGGTTTACTCATTTTTTTTAAATGAACGTACTGCGTGCGTATTTAAATATAAAATTACGTTTAATGCGGCAAAAGAACTAGGCACGAAAAAATAAATGTCGTGTTTCGTGTGTGTGATTGAAGGCGCACGGTCTGTGATTACCGACGATAGCGTAAAACGAAGTTCAACACAATATTGCTCGACTACCAAAATAATTAAGATTAGATAGGTAAACCCATGACAAAATATCTATTTTGTCAAGGGTATACCGTACTGTGCCATCTATAAATCTACACGTGTACAAATTTCAAATTTAATAGATATTTAAAATAATTAAATTTTATTTTAAAAAAAATTTCGGGAGGGGGGGGTTGAACCCGAAACCCCCCTGGCTACGGCCTTGTCAAGAACACTCGAATGTTGTGGAATATTCTGGAATATTGTGGACCATTCGAAGCCTTATGTTCTCGATGTTCTGGAAATCGTGTCACTGGTGGGACTACCCATTAAAAGGGATATGTAGAGCAAGACCCGTCGTGTGTTCGAGCGTCAGTTTGTTATCACTTATCAGTGACGAAAGGAGGACCCGAAAAAGCAGTGCAATGAGTGAATAAAAACGAACAGTGAAGTGTTAGTAGTCAAAGTGATACAGTAACTGAATATAAATCGAAAATAAAGTGTAAAATGTGTGTAAAGTGTGTTTAGTGTATTTGTTAATAAAAAGTTAATTTGATTTATATTTTAGACAAATTCGTTACGCGTGGTCTCATATATTAATACTCCGTACATGTATAAATGCATAAATAAATATAATTGTACATTTATACGCGTAATATAATTATACGAAGACATAAAGTTATTATTTTAATAAATTTAATTTAATTTCTCCTCTCGTGGCCTCGTTGGTTACAATATAGCACCGCGGTACGACGATACAAATATTTAAAACCTTCTGTACCCACCCCGATTCCTCGTTAACAAGTTTATGCGCTTCTTTCGAATTTGTCGTTTTTTTCTTTTTTTTTATTACACTCGGCCGTACAAAATAAACAAGTGACTATAGTTTCCGCGTGTACATAACTGTTAACCTCCCGAACCTATGATTTGTCTCATTACGCTACTAGCAACCGACCTAATATTGTCTAACAAATATTTTTTGCGACTTTTCACTTTTTCAATCGAACACCGCAAGAGACATTCGTATACCTACTGCGTGTGACGTGTACGAGTACAGACTACAGGCAAAACAGACATTACGATAACGGAAACGAAGCTGCAGGTTAATATTTTGCGCTTTATATTACCAAGTTAAATATATAACTGTCGTTTATGTACATACTCTAATATCGCTAGGTATTAAAGAGCAAACAGCTTACTAAAGGACGTATATTATATCTGTAGACGATATACAATATTATCATCTTCCTCGTACGGTAAAGACCTACCTATATACCACGGTTATCTATAGATAACCGTGGTATATAGGTAGATAACCGTGCTATATACCTACTATATAGTATACGATCTAAGGTGGAGATAGTATCAACGTGATTCCTATTGTCACCTCGGTCGCGCACTCACATACAGTCTTAATTTTATCACGATTGATCGCAGAAACAGTATTACTTTTGATTATTGCAAATGATGTGTTTATTGGTAGTTGAAAAATGATTATTGGTTAGTAATATCCGTTTACAAAACACCAGCATCTACTAAACTATATAGTACATATATATTAAAAATACAGACATGTACTCATGTACAATTTGTTTTATGCACCAAATAATATGAAAATATTGTACTTGTACGTTTTAAATATTATTTACTTTCAGTCTTCAGGAATATCTATACTATTAAGTACACACAACACTGATGCAGTGCTTTGGTAGTTATTGAAGAGAAAAAGTTGAAAATTTGTTATGGAATACTAGTAGAGGAGAAAATTCAAAATAGTAAACATATTTTACATGCAGACACATTAGTACAATGGGGTCGTTTTCATTTAAAAAAAAATTTATCTCCCCTTCACCGTGATAACTTCTTTATTGCCCTTGGCAGATGAAAAGTATAAAATTTGTGTGAATAAATTTTTCGCCCTCCCCTCCCCCTTGAGACTTGTCAAGAACCGCCACTGGCTAGAGCAGGCATAGATATTTAACAAGAACAGAGAAACGCGCTGCCTCCGTTTACTCGTTCTTCACAATGTTATTGTTTTTATAAGACCGTCTATTGGCCAAAACCGCGTATTTGTGTTTTTTATATAGTTTTTGTTTATTAACATAACGCGTATTAATTTCAATAACGCGCGTTGTATATTTTTTCAAAATCGTCGAAATTGCTCTGTTCAGTTTTCAAATTCAATATCAGTCACTGTCTCTCTCTCTCTCTTATCTACATTAATACTCGTCATCATTTGGGTCACAATTTCCATGATCTCGCAGAATGTTTAATGTTGGAATTTTATTCTATTCGCCGAACGTCTAATGCGCGTATTTTAAAGACATTCCGGTATATTATAATAGGGTTGAGTAATTATTCAAAATACACTATTGGTAAGGTAAATATTATCGTAAAATGGTCCAATATTTGTAATAAGTACAGGAATAACCAAAAATGTCACTAAAAATAAAAAATAAAATAAAACGCCTGCGAAGTCTAATATTATTATGATGCAATTACAATAGTTGTTTGGCAAACAGTAAATGTTAAATAATATAATTCGATTAATTGCAATTTTTAAGCTATAAATTTTAGCTTTTCAGTCGTCAGACATGTATACGAGATTAAACTTAATTACTCGCGTGTATACGCATATATATTAACTAAAGGAGTGAAAAAAAACGGAAAAAAACACGATTTCGTCAGAAATCTTTGTTGTATTTCTCTAGCATTTCGAAAATAATGGTCTTATAGAATCTTGAAATTTACACCGACTATGTAAACATTGCACTATACCTGAATGTAAAAATATTTTCAAAAGACGTCTTCTAATTTTAGTCTATTTATAGCAATTTTATTATTATTAAGTGTCGAGCTACCCGAGTCATAAAAAGTGTAATTTTTACTTTTAAAGTCTAAACATTTTATGTAACATAGATCCTACGTTATTTCATTTCATTCTTATATTCGAAGAATCTTGAAAATCCCAACACTCACTTTATTATAATTTTTAATTTGTCGACAAAGTGTATTATTTTGATGGAAAATGACGATCAAATTGACGCACACGCAGTGGATGTGGGTTACTTTTTCTGTGTACAACTTTTTGACTTTACATTTAATTTTTTTTATATTTAATTAACTGAATTTTCTGACAGTGAATTTTGCCGGGGTAATATTTAAGAGGGGTGGGGGAGGGAGAGGTCATTTTCCAAAAGCTTTTTAATGCGGTCCAAAATAATAGCAACATTTTTTGTTGAAAACCGCAAAAATTCACATTTCATCAAAATTTATTATTGCGTATTACATTGAAGTTCCGCTCAAAATCGTTATATGAAATGCAATGATTTACCATTACCTATAACTATAGTTATTACTTAATTGTATAATAAGCCGTAATATACATCCTTCAATTTTTTTGTTCATAAATTATTAATTTTTTTAATTAAATCTATTACTTTATTAATTACATTATTATGCGTTAAACTCAAAACGCCGTTCTTTATTTAATACGCGTCTTATAAAAATTAATTACCAGTATTAGTGTATGAGGTGTACAATGTGGTAGCGGTGGTAGGTATACCCAGGGGCGCATTAAGTGGGGGGCAAAGGGTGCGTTTGCCTCTGGCGGCAATTTTTAGAGGGCGGCACACTGATCATGGACATTTGGAATTATATGTTTTAGCCTGTTGGAATTTTAATCTGTACTGTAAATTTAGGGGCGGCAAATTATATTTGCCCCCCCCCTCCCATCCCTAAATATTGATTCTTAATGCGCCCCTGGGTATACCTATGATACAGTGGCGTCATTTCAGTTTTCGAAAGGGGGAGGCAAAAGATTTAACAGGCCCATTTAATTATTTTCCACTCGCATTTAGCTCAATACGATTTCTGTTTTACTGTTTTACATAATTTTGATATTTTCGTTATCATGGGCACGAATCGCCCGATATTTTTATATTTTTTTTTGGTGAGGGGGGAGGTAGGAAATTCATTACTTTGTCAGCTATAATAAATGTATGGTAAATGACTACATACATAGTACATTAAAGTTTTGAAGTTTCCCTTGTCGCGACGTTAAACATGTTAGAAAAAAGACGTTTTGTGACCAGTTCCGAGCATTTTGTTCGGTTTTTTCTCTCTTTCTCGCCGCCTTGGTCACACAATCTTTAGCTTTTTTCATTTTTAGTTTTTTACACTTGCCGCTCACAAATTATATATATATATAACATACGTTCGAAACATTAAAGAACGTCTAAAATAATTCGTTTATGCCGTACGCGATACGGGTACGTCAACCGTTAAACGTATAGGTACATTGTATATTCTTCGAATTAACGTTAATAATTTACGCGCTGCATTTAGGTAACGATAACCATGTTTATCGAAAAAAAAATCCAGAACCGCGGTAAGTTGTAACCACGAATTAATCACCTTCTTTAATCGTGGTTATAACCTACATATTTTTTAATTTTATTTAGTGGTTATTTAATTATTTTAATCCGCCGTTTGCCACGCGATTTATTATTATTATTACCTACTCATAAGTCATAACTCGTTAGTTCATTACTACAGATTTGGTTTGAATAACTGTTATGTTTCCATCATATCGGCCCACTGTCAACAAGAGGGGAGGAAGGAGCAAATGCCCACCCTGCCCCCCACCAAATGACGCCATTGCTATGATACCTATATCATATAGGTATAGTATAGAGCATTTTTGTTGTTGAAAATATTGGTTTCTACGAAAAAAATCTATTCCCGTTGCCCCCAACGACATCTCGACCTGCCACTGACCTTAATAATGCGTCCGAACGTTGGTTCAGATTTTTCGGCGGACTGTATAATTATAAAGGCCTACCCGGTACGTTATTGTGGTCATACATAACGAAATCGGCAGGCGGTGCAGAAGAAAACGAACGAACAATTGGTTTACTGGGCGTTATATTGAGAACGGAGGGGACGGGAGTTTTCCAAAGTATGCGTTTTAAAACGATCGAGTGTGTTTTACGAAATGCGCCAAACAACAACAACAACAACAACAACAACAACAACAATAATAATAATAATAATAATAATAATAATAATAATAATAATAATAATAATAATAATAATAATCGCGAATATCGTTTTGTAATGTACACGCAGACGTGTGTCCTGACGGAAATAGTAAAGAAATTGTCGACAATTATGAACGAACCGTGTGGAAGACGTGTGACTATGAATTTCAGGACGGTGGTTGTTCAAGTGATCAATATGTACGAAACCGTTTGGGTAGACGACGGTAAATTTTATTTAAAATTTTTATCAATAACGCGAATACGAACGGCGAGCGCGTGAATATACATATATATATATATAAGTAGGGCAGATATTTATATGTCTTAAAAACCTATCAAATATGTATGCAGTTATGCGCTAAAAATTACCAAAATATGCCCTTAAAATATGCTCTAAAAAAAAAAATTTTTTTAAAAACCTAAGAAAATTCGAAAATTGTATTTTATTACTATTTTTAGTTATTACAGTTAATCTCAACAAAAATATTTTACATTTTTTTATAATATTATGATTTAAAATTTTCAATATGTTGAATTTAAATATTTATTTTAATTTGATTTATTGAATGGCATTGTTTCACGATCCACAAAATAAACTGTAAAATGTATAGATTATACATTATTTGTCATATCTCGTATTATTAATAAATTGAAAAACCATAAAGACCAAATGAATAATATTTTATCTAAAACATTGGTAAAATGTTATCAATTCGCTTGTTGATATTTATAAAATTATAAATTTTAAACAATTATTCTGTAATTATCGATTTTTTTTTTAGTTGAAAATGTACAAAATCCCAAAATATGCCCTAAAAATTCAAAAATGGCAAAATATGCAAAATAAAAGTTTGTTTATCGAATCGCTAGGTCATGAAACACATTTTGGTTAAACTAGCTATTTTTTTGACCAACCAATAAAAATATGCAAATGCATATAAATATCGGCCCTATATATAAGTACCTATATACTTGGCGTCTCAAATCGCGAACGTTTAAAAAATAACAAATTGTTTAATACGATCCAATAATTCTTTTTTTTCCCCATCTCCGCGACACGCGATTTTAACTTGTACTGCAGTTATTACGATTTGTGCAGGCGCGGATCCAGAGGGGGGTGCTAGGGTGCTATAGCGCCCCCCTTACCTGGTTAAAAACAAATATTGTACACTATATATGGTCTATACGTATTTTTCAGTGGGCCGGGTACGATTATAAACTAAATTGGTAACAAAAAAAAAAAAACTATTAAGTAATTTTTCCTTCAACAATACTGACGAGTGATAACCAGAAGTGATTGAAATTTTTATTTGTTTTCTTTTTTCTTTTTTTTATTACAGAGAAGAAATTTTTTTTTAAATAAACGGAATTTGTTTTAGACGTATTTTTAAAGTTGTCACTTATGTTTATTCTTTTAAATATTTAGCACATTATTAAGACTAAAAAAAGGTCATGCCATCAGGATGGAGTATGCAGAATACAATAACTCAACTTAAGCACCCCCCATAAAAAAATCCTAGATCCGCCACTGGATTTGTGTACCTATATATTATATATATATTATATAATATAAATTAATATATTATATATATATTATATATATATATAATATTATTTAGATGGGAATATACTGTTGGACGAACGCGACACACCGAACGAAATAAATGTCGAGCATCACTTTTACAAATCCGAAGAATTTTTCGTCGAATCAGATATCGTCTGTAAGTACTGTTTACTGTCTTTACGTATATACCTAATGCGACTACATATTATTTTACAATTATATCGTGTGCAACGATAAACGAGTCCGAAGAAACTACTGAGAAATAATTATAGTATAGTGTGTCCCAGTGGCGTGTTGAACTTATTTCTGGTGAGGAGCAAAGATTAATAAATGGTATCACCCACCCCTTCAGGTATCACTCACCACCTGCAGTTGCGTCGTGTCAGATTTTTAGAGAGGGGGGGGGGGTTGACCTACCTCAATTCCAATTATCACCTTCAAAAAATAATAACACGCTTTTTACAAAACTGGTGATAAAAATTTTTTTCGCCAAAACCGTGTAACTCGACCGGTGGCCATAAGAATAACACGAGAGCGAGAGAGAAAACTCCGAAATCGCTGTACAGTAATCTCGCACGGCCCTCGCGCTGCACTCAAACAGGCAGTCATTTAGCACTGCAGAACGAGGGTCTCTAGCGAGATCCTTCGATCACATTCTCAATTCTGACATCTAGCGTCTAATGATGTATAGTAACCATGATTAAATAAAGTTTAATAACTACAAACTACAAACTAGTATATTATGATTGTCTGACACCTGAGTGGCTGAGTGTATAGTATTACGATATTATAGTACCTACTAAATCCATTACCCGGTACCTATTATCTAATACCCACCCATCCACCCACCACCAATTTTGAAGGAGCTATTGCTCCTAAATTACCCTTCAACACGCCACACAAACCTAAAAAGTCTGTCGACTAAATGGCCGATTGACATTGATTTACATGGTGATTCCTTCCCGAAAACAAATTAAATAAAAATATTTTAGAAAAAAAACCGACTTCAAAAAATGCACTAAAAGTCTGAAATAACCTTTTGAAATCGGAGCCGAATTGTAACAATACAATAAATTGTTAATAAAAGTCCACAAAATTATTACAATTATGAATAATGTAATCAAAATTTTATATTTCGGATAAAACCCACAAATATATCATAATAGGTATATATTATAATTATATCACAGATAATATACATTATATTATGTTACCTGTGTATATACTGTTTTATTATATGGCTGTATGACGATAGGTATATTCATATTCATATATCAATTTAATATTTTTGTTGGTTTCAAGTTGTTGATAAATCACCAATTATTATGTACAAAACGCGGATTAAGGGGGGCGAGGGCCCACCTAAATACGCCACTGAAAGCTACTATAGTTAAAATTAAATTATTACCATAAAAAAAAATAAGGCCTATGAGGGGGCATGGCCCCTCTGTCCCCCCACCCTCGGCTACGCCACAGCTATGGTATATATACCACGTCCCGCAATAATGCGGCCGACTTAAATAATAATAATACAAAATGTTTTTTCTTCGGCACTTTTTTCTGTTTAGAACTTTTTACTTTTTCTTACGTAGGGTGAAGTAAGGTATTTTCGTGACATAGGCAATTTCGTGATATTATTTATTGATCGTATCGCGTATAGTTCCTTATTATGCTATTGACTTGCAAATTACATTAATTGTTGAAATAACTGTGTAGTCCCAAATTAAACTAACCACTGTGGTAATAATGAATCAGATTCCGAATGAGCTGAATTAGTACCTATATTGCATTAAACTGTGACCGAAGAGATCGGAGCACTCCTTCTGGTCGAAAATCTGTATACAGGATAGAAAAAAAAAAAAAATCATCATTGTAAAAACAATAGATTCATCGCTTCGCTCAGAACCTAAAAATAGGAATAGAAAAACGTGCGTTAATAATACACTTATTTTAAACCGTTAATTTCCTCATATAAAATAATAGTATCGATTTCCTCGAATTTTAGATCCTGAGCGAAGCGATGAATCTATTGTTTTACAATGATGTTTATTTTTTTTCTATCCTGTGTACAGATTTTCGACCAGAAGGAATGCTCCGATCTCTTCGGTCACAGTTTGTTTCGGCAACAATTCGCATCTAGTTGGTACTTTAGAGAGGTCATTTTTCGATTTTCTCAAAAACACCTAAAAATATAACTCAAAAACGCTAAAAATGCAATTTCGTCTTAATCAATTGTTGTTTATTTCTTCGTAATTTTGAAACTACCAGTCATAGAAACCTGAAATTTTCACCAAATATGTAACTTTAGACTATATTTACGAGAAAAGTAAGCTCCGCTCAGAACCGTTTTATCGAATACAATGACTTATCATTGCTTTCAAATTTAAAATAAAACAAAACTCTAAAATCTTTATCCAAGTAATTCACTTAAGCGATATCCACAACACCCCGCGGCTTATTACCTTTTTTTTCTTTGTAGTTTTCTCTTAGAATATTAACATATGTCCATGTTTTCAAACAATATAATATTATATTATGTAAACAACACCTGTATACTGCTGTTACAGTGGAAGAATGCGAGGAGTTGCTAGACGATTTCATCCAAACTGTTGTCACCGAAACCGAGTCGAGTTCCAGTTCCCTCGCGGACGTCGAGGAGCTGCGCGACCGAATTGACTGCTGCACCGACAACAACACCGCTCCGCCGCAGTCAGACGCGGTCGGATACCCGCCGCGGAGTGAATCTCCTCAACGCCTGCACGTTCTTGCAGCACAGGTAATTAATAATAAATCTCTATAGTTTTCAATCCAGTGCGATCGGTTTGCATCAATTTCCACGCTTCTCTGTCACTGGTCTTCCTCTTCAATTCTTTATATGAACTACATTCTTGGTCTTCCTCTGTGGTTTCTTCCAATCGACCATCCCTTCTACGATTAGTCCTAACAATCCTTCGTGTTTTAGAATACGACCTATCCATTCATTTCGTCTTTTCTTTATCATTTTCCATAGTGATCTTCTTTCCAAAACACTTTCTAAAACGTCTTCATTCGTGATCTTATTAGTCCAGCTTATCTCTTCCAACCTTCTGTAGCACCACATTTCAAACACCTCTATTCTTCTCATTTCTTCTTCTTTTGCTACATCATAGTCCATGTTTAGCATCCATATAGCATAATTGCTCCAGATGTAAGTTTTTAGAAAATTTTTCCTGATTTTAATGTTAATGTTTTTTCTCGCGGCGCTCGTTTTTCAGGAGGATTATGAGACGTTCCAAGACAATGGAAAGTTAGAGTCATTTTTCGACGATACATACGATTCAGGTATACGATGCAGTATTTATAGTTTCTATATTCGTTACACATAATACGTTTAAAAAATGAACATACATAGTACATACTATACTAATGCATGTTTCCAAACGGGTCGACTAATATTATCTATTTAAAATAACGACGACGACGATAATAACAATTTTTTTCTTCTGTATTATGCGTATACTTAAGAATTCTTACACGTATTTCGTGTTAATCATTTCCTAAAATAAGTTAATATAAATACGCAAAGAATGTGTTTTCCCACCAAGAAAATCCGAAAAAAGCAATAACTTATGTTCAATATTTAATATTTTAAGGATTCTTTTTTTTTTTTTGTAATAATATTAAATAAAGACCCGTGCGCTACATTTATTAAATACTTTATATTTTCGTTTATAAAATCGAAATAGTCATTTTAAAAAATTTTAAAATTCGTCGTTTGGGATTCCGTATCGAAAACGAAAATTATACGGAAATGTAAATTTATTTCATTTTCTGGATATTCCGGCAGATGACACCGGACTGAATAACACTCCGATTTATTTGAATTCGTATACAGACTTTAAAAATTTAATAAAGTAACTCAAATTTTTTTTGCCGTATAACGTTTGTAAAAATTATAATTTGCCAATTCGGTGGAAAAAATAAAATTGTATAAAAGTTTTAATTTTTAGATTCTGAGCGGATGTGGTTTTTTTTATGTCTGTACCCAAAAATTCTACCAGAAGGAGTGCTCCGATCTTTTCGTGTAGCACCTTTTCTGATTGCATTTTTCGATTTTCTCAATAAAAAAAGTCAGGAAAGACTACCAAAAATTACATAAAAATGCAATTTCGTCTTAATCGATTATCGTTTATTTCTTCGTTTATTTATTACACCGAAGCTCCGCTCAGAATCGTTTTGTCGAATGCAATGATTTATCATTGCTTTCAAATTTATAATAAAAACAAAACTCTAAAATCTGTATCCATGCAATTCACTTATAAGCGGTATCTACAACACCGCGCGGTTCGGCTGCCTTTTTACTCCTGTATTTTATCACGTTCAAAATCAAATTAAAAATAATAAATAAAACGAAATTTATTGAATTTGTCAGATTAATGTACGTTTATATAATATATAGATATATATTATATAAACTGTTAAATAACTCGTCATAGAAGTGTAAAAATACGAGTACAAATTATTATGACTAATGGCAAGATAAATATGTACAGACTGTGATGTGATATTAGAAGAAGAACAAGAAGTCGAATTCGGCGATACTGTCTCCGAAAAAAAGGCAGATTCAGTAGAAAAACAAGCCTATGAGTATTGTCTTTCCGCCGAATGTATGGCCCAGTGTAATGATCTAACAAATGTGACGAACACGTCGCAGGCGGAATTTATTTCTACTTCACTTTTCTTAATGAAAAAGAAGAGCTGTATGCGGTCAACGTACGTATACAGATTATGAAAATCGCGCTCAAAATTTGAGCATGTGTTTTTTTTTATAGAAAATTTCTTTTTTTAAAAAAAAGAAAAGCTAAAAAGCATGTCAAAAACAAAAAAATTTCTTTTTATTAAATTATTAATTTCTATTCTACAGTGTAATAATTCAAAAAAATTAAAATAATAAAATAATGTAAGGCCTTATTGTATTCTGAATTATTACCTTACTCCTTTTAACGGAAAGGAGCGTTCCGGGGTCGAGAGTAAGAGAACTGTTAGGAACTCCAATAAAATAGAAAAAATAGCAAGGAAATAAGCAATGAAGTAGGTGAATACAAAAATTCTTACCTTTGTCGTCGTGCTTGACACTTCAAGTGGACTCGACGCTGGTTCAGTTGAAATCGAAATAAAATAAATGTGATGAAAAATACTCAGAAAAATATTACGGAAAAATTAAAAAAAATGAATAAAATGGTTGGGACGCCGACTTCGTGCAAACCGAAGTCGTCGACAGTGAAAAGGCGCAGAATGACTCGAACACAGAATTCAGCTCGGAGACGAGTGAAGTGCCCGTGTGTACCGGAGACCTGTGCTGGAGAAGTCCTTCGCCTGAGGAGTGTGCGTGTGTCCTCGTGGGAGCGTGGCCACGCTCTGTCGTAAGACGAGCGTGAGCAAAGGCCTGAGACCCAAGAAATAAGGGTCGTCAAATTCGATTGGACAGAAATTATCAAAAGAGCCGCCGTCCGGTCGGCGATGCACAAAAACGCGCCGACGGCAATATTGTCATCGGCGGGTCCCGTTATGAAGTCGGCCCGGCGTTCTCTATGGACAATCACGACCATTATTCTAAGGTTTTTTCGTTAACTTTCTAAATTTCATGATTTATATCTGACGTCTTCCTATTTTTTGTCGGACGTGTTTTGATCCGGTCGGCGGCGGATTAAGGAACGCCGACCACAATCGATGTCGGCGAGCCTTTGGACCCGTCGGTCCGGTGTCGCCAATGAAAATTGTTAACGGATCGTGTCAGTTGTTTTATTTGAAAGTATCTGTTAGTTTTATAATCTTTTTATGGTCTGAATAGGTGTTTTTAGAATTCTTCTGAAAAAAGATGTGTTTTATTTGGTGATATTTGAAGGGACGCCGATTTCATTGGATTTTTTGGCATGTTTTTAACGTTACGGACTCGCCGCCGTCCCTGAGTCATATTGTGTATTATTCCAGGGGTGTTTGTCATCTGGCGTCTTAGTTCATAATATGAAAGATGATTGTATTTATTTCTTGATTTATTCGGGTACGTGTTTTCTTGTTGATTTTATTATTTCTTTTTTATGGTGTATATGTGTATAGTGTATTGCAGGTATTGTGGCACGCACGAGCACTTCAATAATTTATTTCGTAAAAATATATAAAATATAGTGTACAAATTATGTGAAACGTAATTAAATAATTATTTAAATTAATGATATGAGTGCATATCGTGTACAACAGTAAAAAAATCAAGTCGATTCTTGACAGCTACATAGCTATTACTATCAGTGGCGTACATTCAAATTTGTTCTGGGGGGTTTAAAAAATAACCAACACTAAAACCATCCCTTTAAACGGCGCATGAAGGAATTTATGAGTAGGAGCCGATAGTGCACACAATACCTGTGCACCGTTGTAGAGTGTAAAAATTAAAACATGTTATAACGCGCAACGGGCCTTATAATAATATCGCAATTTTTTTTTTTTTTTGGTCCTGGGGGTTTGAACCCGAAACCCCCGTATGTACGCCACTGATTACTATTATACATTACGCATAGACTTGTATACAATTTTCAAATTAAAATCGCACACATTTTTTTCATTTATTAAAATACCGACGTGATATCATCACAATAATTTACCGCGAGCAGTGGCGTGCCCAAGAATTTCCAATGGAGGGGGAGGGGTGTTATAATTAAATAGTAATAATACATTTTAATGAATTGTCATGATAATACCAAAAACTCAAGTGTTTATGTTTCAAGCTCTCCAAAATCGTTTCTGTACATTTGTAAATTGTTCGATAATTAAAATCAATTTAAATTATAACACACTAATACCAAGTTGTTCAATTAACATAACACCGTTAAACTGAAAAAATGTATTGCATTTTTAAAAATAAACAAAAAAAAAAAAAATCAAATACTTAGAAACTAGATTCACATATACATTTACTCAATAGCTTTAAACAGCTATCAAATTTTCAAACTAAGTTTTCATGCTTTGTAAATGTTTTATAATAAAAAAATATGTAAAAGCAAAAATATTTTTGTAAGTAAGCGGCAATTAATTAAAATAGCAGTAAAGGCCAATACTAATTTATTAACTAGGTATTAATATATGTGCGGCATCATTGTATAATAAGTGCAATAGTTACTAAATAAAGTAATAAATACTGAAAGAATATGCATATTAAAAATATAGCCTTTAGAATACAAATATATATATTATATTATATACTTAACATTTGTACAGTTTTAACTGTGATGTGTGTATCTCATTTAAACTATCTATTCTTCATCTTTACTGAATATTTTAAAGTTTAAACCGTTATAGTATTTTTTTAAATAAAATAATTTATAAACCAGAATTATTAGAAAATATATATATCATTTTAATACATTTTAAAAAAGAGTAGGCATATGTTAAAATAAACGTATAAAATACTTTGCAACAATATAAAAATATAGAATATTCTGTTAAAATAAGTCCAATAATGATATTTTGAAATTCAATACACATCATATCATGACTCTAAAACAGCTCTTATGACTAATAAGTTGTATTCTGTAGGTCGTCAAAGAAGACAATGGGAGGGCCGCAGGGACGGCGCGAGGGGGGGGGGCAATAGGGGCAGTTGCCCCGGGCCCCGCGGTTTAAAAATATGTTAAGGCCCCGCTAAAAAGTGGGTTTTTTTCTTGCTTATTTGTCGTTTTTTAAACGTTTTGTGGAGTTTTAGGAGAAAAATTTAATATTTATAAAATTGTAATTCAATAATAATATTACCCATGTTTACGTATGATTTAATGATACTTTAATCATGCATTCACGATTCACGTTTTATATATATAAATTATAACATAACTGATTATAAATGTGGATTAGGTAAACCGTTAATCCACGCGAGCGAGCGTCCTAGCTGCCCGCGGGCTACGTCCGGCAAGCGCGAATCTTTTCAATGGTTGTCTATACTCCACAGAAAATAGTGCTATATTTAGTCGCCCGCGTCAGAAACAACGCGGGCGACATTTTTATTACCGCCCGCCAGTCCGCCTGATTACAGTCCAAATAGGACATTCCATTAATAAAACCCATTTTTAATTCTATCGCGTCGCTCGCCCGCCCGTCCGCTCACAAAATCGCGCTCAGCTAGGACGCAACAGTATAGTTCAAATCTTATATTATACTCTTTGGAATTATTCTTTGGACGACGAATTCACGAGTCGAAAGTTGCAATAGCCAACATTAAATAATAAATGAAAATTATTGTATTTGAAACGTGTAATTGCGGAAACACACAAAATACCTTAATATACATGCGTGACAGTGTTGACACGTATTATAATCTCAATATCCACGTGTTTACTACTTCAACGACGACTTCGACTGTGTTTGTTGACTTTCGATTTGTCATTAACTCATTACAGTCTCTAATTGCGGCCGTGTAACCGTCTGTTAATTGTGCTACCGTGTGTTATTTGAAAAAAAAAAAAATTGTCTGTGTGATTTAAGAATAAAACCTTAAGGTAAGTGATTTAATTTGTATTATATTAATATAATAATATGTTAATAGTTACCTATATATTAAGACCGCGCGCACATTGGATGCGTTTTCGTACGAATTTCTACGTACACGTACCAACGATCCCGACCTACCAATTACTATGTGAGCACGCAGACTGGGTGCGATTTGTTCGTACGTATACGTACGTGGAACTTTGACGTACGAAAACAATCCGAACTTGTCCGGATTTCATTAACGTTCGTACGTCGGTAATGCGACATCACCGAAACACTTAACTATTTTACGGACAAAAACGTGTTCAGTGTGCGCACTCAATTCGTACGACCACTATTCGTACGTTTTTGTACGAAACAAATTTGTATCCAATGTGCGCACGGCCTAAGATATGAAGTATGTTTTGAAACAAATTGGGCCGATCGCACATCAAACGAGCAGTCATCTATAATCATATTTGTTTTAGTCAACTAAAAACGATTTATTTATTTCAAACGCACACCGGTTAGACAAAATACTATTAGACAGCAAAACTAATTAGTCGTCAAAATGTCATCTGATTAAAACGTTGCAATATTGGCGTATGGTAGGCAGTGGCGTCATTTCGGGTTTTATTAGAAGGGGGCAAAATTTTGACCTGTCCTAAGGCCAGAGCTAAGAAATATTTGTGGAGGGGGGTATCAAAAAAGTAAAATAATAGTTTATAAAAAAATCCCTTTTTATCGTTTTTCATCATTTTTTTTCGCCCAGCTCAGAATCCAAAAGCAAAAATATATGAGTTTCATATTATTCCTCCCATAGTTTTTGCTATTTAACTTTCTTGTGTTGACCATGAATCACTTGGTCACTAGACACTAAGTTCTATTAGTCTGATTTTATTATTATAAATGTTTAATATGTTTATTTTGGTTTTTAACATTCCATTCCAGGGTTGTTAATTAATGTCCCCTATAAAAATAATTATTTTTCACAATTTTTTCAAATATCTCCTCCATAAATAACATCTCTAGATGACTAGTCATCTAGAGTTATATGTAGACAAATAAATATAGAAAAAAAATTTTAAATCTATAAGTAATAAAATAATTTTCTTGTCAGTATATATATCAGAGACTTGAGTAAAACACAGCGTTTATGTTCCCACCGTCATTAAACAAAATTATAAAGACATGTCCACACTGGTATTTTCATTCAATTCTGAACCAATTATTTTTTTCTTATGCACGTTCCGACCCAAAAATAAATTTAAGCCATTAAAAAGCCAAGTCCAGTCCAAAATCAGTATGGACAGTCTTTTAAATATATTTTTATTATACATTTTTTTTTTGGGAAGAAAAAGTCGGACCAGCCAATATTTCCAACAATCGGCCCAGTAAGCCTAACTAATAATTCTGCATCACAAGTCATTGTGTGATAGAAATAGTTTTATATAATGTAAAAAATATATTATAAATTATATATTATATAATATACAAAAATATTATACACAGTTTTACTTTTTGTCAAGTTCTAACTAATGGAAAATACATTCACTTCAGACAGTAGTATAGTCACGAGTCGTGTTGAAAGCAAAAACGTTTTGTTTTGTTTTGTTATCAGTGTGTGTACGTAATGTAATTTGTTATGTTCTTTTTTCAGTAAAGCTGTGTTAGGCTGACTAAAGCTGTCTAACACAGTTTTGGTCTTTTAGTGTGCGATGGGCCTTAGTTATACATAATATTACTTATTGAAGATTGAAATAATTTTTATAAAATATAAAGAATTAATTTTTAATTTTTAAACTATATTCACATTCACAATTGATCATTTGCCATTCATTACCATTCATCATTTGCTATTATTGATATTTCTTCTATGGCTTATAATAATATTGGGTAAAACGTGTTTGAATTCTTGTATAAAAGTCGTCAGTGCTGAAGATGACAGCATAATTGTTGAAATATGTATATGCAGTAAGAATGTTTTATTTTTGTGATTTTGGATTTATAATATGTGTATAAGTATAACAATCACAAGTTTTCAAGTATATTTTAATATTAATACATTTGTTAATATTTTAATGAAAACATTGTTCTTAAATATGTATTTGATTTAATAATTGTCAATATTTTGATATTGATATGTGTGTTAATATTTTAATTAAAATATTGTTCTTATATAGGTATTTGAATTACCAATTAATTATTATATTATTATCATATTGTGTTTTAATAATTTGATTTTCATTAACTTTATTAAATAAACTTTTTTATAATAATTTTGTTCTTTATAATAATGAAATACCTAATTTTGATTCAGTTTTAAGAGATTTTTTTTACTTTTGTACTGGATTGATTAAACACATTTTTATTTTTTAAGAACTAATAGTCAAAAGTAAGTGTAGTAAATATAGTTTTTCAGGGGGCTTTTTGAATTATTTATTTAAATTTTAGGGGGGAAGGTATTTGTTTAAACACCAAAATTCCTTTGGTATCCTCATATCTTGTGTGCACTATGAGGAATTCAACAGACAGCAATTATAACTACAATTAGTGTATCTAATTCAAAATATATAAAATTAGTCTGTCATATCAATAATATTTTGTTATAAACATTTTTATTTACAAATGGAAAAAATAACTAATATAAACAAGTTTTTTTTTCCTGATACAGCAATGATACTTTAATAACAATATAGCCTATAGGTAAGTAACAAGTATAATAACCAAAGTAATAACTGTTAAACTTAAACATTACAAAGGATTTTCAACCAAGTGGGTATTTAAAAAAGTGAAATAAAGTTAAAAATTATTATTTTGACTTAGATCTTATGGTGGTGGGTGGGGGGTGGTTGCTTTTGGCGAAAACCTTTTTTTTTTGCTTATTTAATTTTTTTTGTTTTTTTGGAAGCAATTTTCTGGAAGGGGCCCCGCATAAATTATTTTGCCCAGAGCCCCGCAATAGTTGGCGCCGTCACTGGGGAGGGGGGATATAATCCCTAACCTTCCCCCTCCCCTGAGCACGTCACTGACCGCGAGTATAATAAACGAATTCTGTGGTAAATTAAATTTTTAACGGTATTACTAAAATAAATTTGTCTGCCTTGACGTGAATTACATACGGAAATATTTTAAATAAGTACTGCAGGAAAGTACTCGTACCTATAGCTTTAATCTTTTTGGCGATTTTCAGCTCTAAACACTATATTAAAACCGCTCATGTCTCGAATTTTAATACGATAAACACAATCGTCTTAATTTTTCAAAATATTTTTACAATACTATATTACACGATTAAATTTATATTGAATTTTCAGGCCGTCGTTCCTGTAATTGAAAGTCGTTTGGGACATAAAAAAGAAAAAAATCGGAATTCGATATTATTTTTTTTATATAAAAAACGAGGTGCACATTGATATCGTATTATGAACAACCTACACCATTATATTTTTTGTACCATATAATAGGTACGTTAAACATTTGTTTATATATAACGTTTCGTTTTTGTTTGTATACATCATCGTTATTAATTCATTTTTATTCATTTGTTTTTTCAAAATGTGTATAAATTATTATTCTTTTTTTTTTCAAAATTTTTATATATATATATATATATGTATATTCATGTTTTTTCTTCAAAATGTATATGAATTATTATTCAATTTTTTTTTTCAAACTCTATAAATGTACCTTTGTTGTTATATTACGTTATGACGTTTCATGCTTTCATCGAATATTATTACAAAAAAATTGAATAAAAATAATTGTTGAAACATTTTCTCGTTCTGCGTATCTATTTATTTCCACTATAGTGCAAGGCGCTTGTTAAGACGGAACACCGAATCATAATAAGTACGTTAAATCGCGAAATTCGCAATTAAACGTAACAGAATAAATTATAATAATAAAAAATAAAAACAATGATCGTATAATAAATAATCAGGGTCCGGAATTATACGCGTTTACATATTTGTACTCGTATTAATTATTAGTGAAGAGAAGCATCTGGGTAAGATACAAATTTCAATCTTGGCCAAATGAGTTGATGTACAAAATTTGATTTTATATATTTGGAACATTTTGAATTATCGTGCGTATTTTAGCATTTTGCGAAAGTATAATGCAGGGGCGGATTCAGGACAAAATAACGGGGGGCGATTTTAAAATACATTAAATTACATTTTAAATAACACCAAAACTTGATTCTATTAATCATATTTCTTAATTATTCCACTATATTTTAGACCATTTGCATTTACCTAAATACTTGATTTCAGTGACGCAACTTGACCCATAGGGGGCCCATGTGAAAATATTTTTATTATGGGGTCCCTATTTGCCAATATACAAGTAACAATAGTCATATTTTATTATTTAAGTACAAAAAGAAATAGGTAGGTATATATATAAATATATTATTTTAGAAGTCCAAAATTATCCGTAACAGTGGGATGAGTTCTGCTGAATATAGCAATAGGTAAAAAGAATAAAAAAAAAAATTATATATTTACTAGTACAGAGTGACAGAAAATTGGTATATATCTGGATGCCAGGCGGCATTCGGTAACTGATGAAATGCGACCGACGATACGCGTAGTGTGATCCTAGCCTCAAAGTAAGTTATTTAAAAATTATTAAAACTGTTATTTTGACATTAGTACCACGATTTAAGATATTGTATATACATATAGATTTTTATATATATATATATATATGCGTATCAGTGGTGTAGCCAGGATTTTTATTTGGGGGGGAGGAGGCTGAGGCTGATAATTAATTTATTTATATGTTAATTATTAATATGTATAGACGGTATCCACTAAAAAACTGATTATTTATTCATTTCGGGGGGCTGCAGCCCCATCAAACCCCCTGGCTACGCCACTGATGCGTATTAGTTTTCCTTGACAAAATTAATTTTTCTACTCATCATTAATCAATAAAATAAATTTTAAAAAAAGTCTAGGTATTTATATTACACTTAAGTTACAAAAAATCTCGAGGCCCAACAAAAGCTGGGGCCCTATTGTGAATTGTACACCCAACATTCCCGTAAATTTCGCCACTGCTTGATGTCCAGTAATATTAAAATAAATAATTATTATAAATTAAATAAATCAAAACACGATTTTCAAAAATTATTTACAAACGAAAATTCGTATAATCATGAGTATATCTACGTACATACCGTCAATGAAGGGTTTTTACACTTACCTGGTTTGTACACAATGGTTACCTATTAAAACCGCTCATGTCTCGAATTTTAATACGATAAACACAATCGTCTTAATTTTTCAAAATATTTTTACAATACTATATTACACGATTAAATTTATATTGAATTTTCAGGCCGTCGTTCCTGTAATTGAAAGTCGTTTGGGACATAAAAAGAAAAAATCGGAATTCGATATTATTTTTTATATAAAAACGAGGTGCACATTGATATCGTATTATGAACAACCTACACCATTATATTTTTGTACCATATAATAGGTACGTTAAACATTTGTTTATATATAACGTTTCGTTTTTGTTTGTATACATCATCGTTATTAATTCATTTTATTCATTTGTTTTTTCAAAATGTGTATAAATTATTATTCTTTTTTTCAAAATTTTTATATATATATATATATATGTATCATGTTTTTTTTCAAAATATATATGAATTATTATTCAATTTTTTTCAAACTCTATAAATGTACCTTTGTTGTTATATTACGTTATGACGTTTCATGCTTTCATCGAATATTATTACAAAAAAATTGAATAAAAATAATTGTTGAAACATTTTCTCGTTCTGCGCATCTACCCTAACAACACCGGTATCCCGTGGGAACTTCCTATTAAGGTCCCGACTGGAAATTCCTACAACGGTTGTCCATAAAATGTCCACAAGACGTCCGATACTTCCCGTGTATTAATTAATATTATCTTTGCTAGTTATGTTCCTATTATAGTCTAAATATGTCCCTATAGGACTACATAAAATAATTATATGTACTCTGTTCAGAATAAGAGCGGTAGTCGGCGGCCGACTTCTGCGCATGAGCGTGGCGTCGATCTACTTTCAGTACCGAGCGCCACAACTTTTACGGGAGCGTCGTTTATCCTATTATTGACAACTAACGTGTACACATAATTCAAAATTATACGGGGAATGAACAAATCGTTTAATCGTATAATATAATAGTATACCTACTCGCCAAGACAGTAACGCAGCGCTTCAACTATTGAATGCTAATAGGTGGTCGATTAGGAAGGGGAAACACCTGACCGAAACGGACGAAAACTCGTCGCCGCCGACTACCAATCTTATTCCAAAGAAACAGAGTATACATTATTATATTTGAATTTTGAAAATTTCGTGTTGGCAACACTAGCAGAACACGAAATTATAGCGTCTATGTCCATCCGGCATCCACCATTCCAGCAACGAACTTTTCTATAATATTTATTATTTAATAATATATTCTACTATAATATAATATTTTACTTTTATAGTTTAATTAAACCTAAAAATCGATTTTTTTAAAGAGCCATTACAAAAACGTCTTTCTAATTGTAGTTTCCACGTTTTTTCATTTAACATTAAAACGTTTTTATTCAAGATGTCTGCTGATCTTCGGTAAGTTTATGTTCAATTAGTTAGGGTCTCGATAGACGACCGTTAAACATCCTATTTTACTTTACGCCGGTATATCAGCCGACGTCCTGCTAGTCGCCGCGCCAACCCGGTTAACTTTTATATGTGCATCACAGATTAAAAACTAAAAAGATTAATCTGTGGAAAAATAAAGCAGACAGCGCTGGCCGGTCGTCTGTTAATTAGCATTAATAGGCACGTGCGCACATGCAGGTCGAGCATCGTAAGCACATAATATATAGGCGCGTACACGGTTGCGATTTTACCGTCCAAATTTGTAAACTAGTAATATGAGTACCTACCTATAAGTTAATTAAAAATACTTTATAATATAATAATTCTATTAATATACCTATATATATATATATATATAACTTTGGATAACCATATACCTGTTTGGATATAGACATTAAAAACAGCAGAAGACTTTTGAACGAAAATCAATATTATAAACTATTAGTAAATAATAAAATAAATATAAATTAAAGTAATTTAAGACTTATAATTGTATATTTTATAGAAAACCAAGTTGTTATCTTTTGGTGGAGGTGATGCACATACAGCAACAAAAATACTATTATCCAAATTATTTTCGAACAGTGTTGGAACAAAATAACTAACGGATTATCTGCTGGTAGACGTCGTGAAGTACGTGAAGGAGAAGAAGGAAACATTGCCTTCAGCATAGTAAATTCTACAAAGTTATTTTAGGTAAATTTAAAAGTTGGATTTTATTTATTTATACAATAGTTGTTTTAAAATACACCTAATTAATCAAATTTATTTAAATATAAATTATATCATAATATGAACTAGTAGTTACTTAAGTAGACATAATTATGTCTATAAATACAAGAATGGGCAAAGTTAACAATAAAATTATGTTAAATCGAACATTTTTTAAATAGTTAAGAGTTAAAAGTTAACAAGTTTATAATAACTGAATTTACTAATTAACGATTTGAGGCTCATCCTTGCATAAATGTAATACATTGTTTAATTTTTATTAAGATATTTATAAGTTACAAGTTTTAATAAAGCCTAAAGGTTAAATAAAAATACTTATTTGTTTAAAACTTAAGTAAATGTAAAACAAATATTAAGTAAAATAGGTAATGAAAGATTGTGAAATATTTATCAATTCTTACACTGTCAAATTAATCTTTTATTTTATAATATGTAGTTAATGGTTATATTATATTATTATTATTATCATTATTATTATTATTATTATTATTATATTATATTGTTTTGTTGTTAATAAGTGTACTTATTATATACATAATATGTATATTATAAGTATACCAAACAACGAAACAAAATAATGCACTATGTTTGTTTACTATTTATTTGATTTTAATTTTTAGAAGTAACTATGTCATTGTTTCCAACAACAACTGAGGAAGTTATCAAAGGCCCTATTAGAAGTTGGCTTAAACATGCAAAAACCGGCATCAGAGGGAATTAGTTAATTTTTAATTATGTAATTGATTTAATAATTTATTACTAATAAATTATCATATATTATGTATTATTATTTTGTTTTATTTATTTATCGTTTATAGTACAGATATGTTTAGTATAAGTAATAATTTTTATTAAAATATAAATCATTTTAAATAGTAAAGTATTGTGTTATAAATCCAGACTAATATGTTAAGTTAAAAGACCAATCATCTAAAATAAAATAAATTGCTCTATGAGACCAAGATGGGAAGTTAATAGGCCAATCTAAAATAAAATCAATTGCTCTATGAGACCATAATGGAAATTAATGGGCTAATTAAAAACTAAAATAGAACTAGATGGAATGTCCATTAAACATCCAGAAAGGTTGGTCATAGGACGTGGACATTAAGACATCAATGGAAGTTCTGTGGATGCTCAAATGCCAATTTAAAGCTTTTCGGGACGTTGACAGGAATATCCAAAGAATGTCCGAATGTTCCCACTGGGATATCCGTTGGATTTCTACAGGACAGTATTGTGTTGTTAGGGTATTTATTTCCACTATAGTGCAAGGCGCTTGTTAAGACAGAACACCGAATCATAATAAGTACGTTAAATCGCGAAATTCGCAATTAAACGTAACGGAATAAATTATAATAATAAAAAATAAAAACAATGATCGTATAATAAATAATCAGGGTCCGGAATTATACGCGTTTACATATTTGTACTCGTATTAATTATTAGTGAAGAGAAGCATCTGGGTAAGATACAAATTTCAATCTTGGCCAAATGAGTTGATGTACAAAATTTGATTTTATATATTTGGAACATTTTGAATTATCGTGCGTATTTTAGCATTTTGCGAAAGTATAATGCAGGGCGGATTCAGGACAAAATAACGGGGGGCGATTTTAAAATACATTAAATTACATTTTAAATAACACCAAAACTTGATTCAAAATTAATTTTAAATTATATTGATTTTAGATGAAAAATTGATGATTTAACAAAATCTTGTACAGCGATGAGTATTCAAATTGAAAATTAATGTTGAATCAGGAAAGAATCATTCATATTTTACAACACTCGCAGAGAACTAGTTTACAAAATAACGTTGGTATAGTCGATGAACAGTTTGACACACATTTTAATGTACATTATCCAATAAAACTTATCTCAACATTAAAAACAGCAGAAGACTTTTTGAACGACAATCAATATTATAAACTATTAGTAAATAATAAAATAAATATAAATTATTAAAGTAATTTAAGACTTATAATTGTATATTTTATAGAAAACCAAGTTGTTATCTTTTGGTGGAGGTGATGCACATACAGCAACAAAAATACTATTATCCAAATTATTTTCGAACAGTGTTGGAACAAAAATAACTAACGGGATTATCTGCTGGTAGACGTCGTGAAGTACGTGAAGGAGAAGAAAGGAAACATTGCCTTCAGCATAGTAAATTCTACAAAGTTATTTTAGGTAAATTTAAAAGTTGGATTTTATTTATTTATACAATAGTTGTTTTAAAATACACCTAATTAATCAAATTTATTTAAATATAAATTATATCATAATATGAACTAGTAGTTACTTAAGTAGACATAATTATGTCTATAAATACAAGAATGGGCAAAGTTAACAATAAAATTATGTTAAATCGAACATTTTTTAAATAGTTAAGAGTTAAAAGTTAACAAGTTTATAATAACTGAATTTACTAATTAACGATTTGAGGCTCATCCTTGCATAAATGTAATACATTGTTTAATTTTTATTAAGATATTTATAAGTTACAAGTTTTAATAAAGCCTAAAGGTTAAATAAAAATACTTATTTGTTTAAAACTTAAGTAAATGTAAAACAAATATTAAGTAAAATAGGTAATGAAAGATTGTGAAATATTTATCAATTCTTACACTGTCAAATTAATCTTTTATTTTATAATATGTAGTTAATGGTTATATTATATTATTATTATTATCATTATTATTATTATTATTATTATTATATTATATTGTTTTGTTGTTAATAAGTGTACTTATTATATACATAATATGTATATTATAAGTATACCAAACAACGAAACAAAATAATGCACTATGTTTGTTTACTATTTATTTGATTTTAATATTTATTTCCACTATAGTGCAAGGCGCTTGTTAAGACGGAACACCGAATCATAATAAGTACGTTAAATCGCGAAATTCGCAATTAAACGTAACGGAATAAATTATAATAATAAAAAATAAAAACAATGATCGTATAATAAATAATCAGGGTCCGGAATTATACGCGTTTACATATTTGTACTCGTATTAATTATTAGTGAAGAGAAGCATCTGGGTAAGATACAAATTTCAATCTTGGCCAAATGAGTTGATGTACAAAATTTGATTTTATATATTTGGAACATTTTGAATTATCGTGCGTATTTTAGCATTTTGCGAAAGTATAATGCAGGGGCGGATTCAGGACAAAATAACGGGGGGGGGGCGATTTTAAAATACATTAAATTACATTTTAAATAACACCAAAACTTGATTCTATTAATCATATTTCTTAATTATTCCACTATATTTTAGACCATTTGCATTTACCTAAATACTTGATTTCAGTGACGCAACTTGACCCATAGGGGGCCCATGTGAAAATATTTTTATTATGGGGCCCCTATTTGCCAATATACAAGTAACAATAGTCATATTTTATTATTTAAGTACAAAAAGAAATAGGTAGGTATATATATAAATATATTATTTTAGAAGTCCAAAATTATCCGTAACAGTGGGATGAGTTCTGCTGAATATAGCAATAGGTAAAAAGAATAAAAAAAAAAATTATATATTTACTAGTACAGAGTGACAGAAAATTGGTATATATCTGGATGCCAGGCGGCATTCGGTAACTGATGAAATGCGACCGACGATACGCGTAGTGTGATCCTAGCCTCAAAGTAAGTTATTTAAAAATTATTAAAACTGTTATTTTGACATTAGTACCACGATTTAAGATATTGTATATACATATAGATTTATATATATATATATATATATATATATGCGTATCAGTGGTGTAGCCAGGATTTTTATTTGGGGGGGAGGAGGCTGAGGCTGATAATTAATTTATTTATATGTTAATTATTAATATGTATAGACGGTATCCACTAAAAAACTGATTATTTATTCATTTCGGGGGCTGCAGCCCCATCAAACCCCCCCTGGCTACGCCACTGATGCGTATTAGTTTTTCCTTGACAAAATTAATTTTTCTACTCATCATTAATCAATAAAATAAATTTTAAAAAAAGTCTAGGTATTTATATTACACTTAAGTTACAAAAAATCTCGAGGCCCAACAAAAGCTGGGGCCCTATTGTGAATTGTACACCCAACATTCCCGTAAATTTCGCCACTGCTTGATGTCCAGTAATATTAAAATAAATAATTATTATAAATTAAATAAATCAAAACACGATTTTCAAAAATTATTTACAAACGAAAATTCGTATAATCATGAGTATATCTACGTACATACCGTCAATGAAGGGTTTTACACTTACCTGGTTTGTACACAATGGTTACCTAGAGTTTAAGACCACAGAACAAGACCGTGCAGGTTATGAGAAAGAAGAATAAAGAAAATAAGAAATTCTTTATGATTTTTATTCTTTCTACGGGTTTAGCGGGGAATCGAGTAATTTAAACCGCGCTGAAGTAAATGCTGGTCAGTAATTTTCCAACCGGAACTTGACAAGATTATACAACCATATAAATTTAGACATGGACTCCAGATACAACCAAACATCAAGTGGTTTTTTTTTTAGCGAACGGGGGGGAGGCGATCGCCCCGATCCCCCCTCCTCCTGAATCCGCCACTGGTATAACGCATATATTGAAGAAAAAAGTTACTATTACCTAACTAAAGATATATTCACATTTCGATTATTTTTACCTATTTATCAACTCGTCGACTTTTGGGCTAATTGTTAATATACTCAATTGATAATAGTTATAATAATAATATAATATTTTAATATTAATATCCTTCTTTAAGTCTTTAGTATTATAGTCCAATAATAATTAATAAGAAATTTTTTGTACATTCTATTGCCCTCTTATGGGCGTCAATAAACAATAAACAATTATCGTTTTTTTTTTTATTATTATTATTTTTTATTGAAACTGTGTATAATATAAACAATTATCGTTATTATCGATATTTTTTCAATTAAGTACCTACTTTTTTTTATTTAGATGAGCGAATGAGTACTCAAAATACAGTTACAGTTATATAACTGTATACACAGTTCAATTATTTCATTTACTTATTACAATTTTATCTCGATTTTTAAACATTATCCAATATTGAATTGTTTTATCATTTTTCAACTCGTTTCAATTTAATAACAATGAATATATTTTTATAAATTGGACCGCAACGCGCCAACGATTGGAGGAATTAGCAGTGGCGTAATAATTTGTGGGTATCAGTGGCGTAACCAGGATTTTTCAAGGGGGTGGGGAGTGTCCATGCTTGTTTAAACATTTCGACTAAAGAAAAAAAAATCTGACAAATGTGTACATTCTACGTACTATACATTCAATACGTTTTTTTTTTTTTTTGTAATAGAGAGATAAATTAGTAAATATTTGCCTCGACAATTAACAACAGGAAATAAAATACAAAAAAAATAACAAAATTAAAACAAAAAACAGAAAAAGAAATTACAACACAAAACCCTCAGAAAGGAAAAAATTTAAAACAGAATGAATAAGGAGATCATTGAAGGTTTGAAAGATATGGGGAAGAGTAAAAGGAATATTATTGGAAGCGAATAAATTTGTAAGAATGAGCCGCTTTACGCTTATAGGAAAGGAAAGGACAGTTGAAGAGGAGATGAGATTCGTTTTCCTCTATCAATTACAAACGCACTCTCTTGTCCATCGACTAATTAAATACGCCGATGACGACTCCACATTTTATGCACAACAGGAATACAAAATAAATAACTTTATTTAGTTACTATGTGAAATAGTTTTAAGGAGTTTCTAAGTTAAATACGAGTAGTATTAATAATAATCGTTTTTTTTTTTTTTTGGATTGTCTAGTATTAATAATAAATAAATAATAACGCGGTGTAAAAAAAAATTTTCCTAGGGGAGAGGGGGAGGTGGGGGTTAAACCTTTCAAAAGTGGAACTAATTATTTTTTATATTCATATTTGAGCTTGTAAGTAAGTATGGTAAAGTCGTACATTTTTTTTTTTTTTGGTTCAGGGAAAGGAGTTGAGAATGGACCATAATACACCACTGCTATTACAAGTTAAATAAAGGGGCCAAGTTATAAAGAAAAAATTACCACTATGGCTTTTCACGAATATAAATTATAACCAATACCGCATGTTGTCTGCACCTCTTTAAATGTTCAGGTAAAAATATATTTTCAAATTTTTGAACTCATAAATAACGTACAAAATACAAATATTATTACGTAAAAAGGTTTATAATTTAACGCACTGAATAAAAGGGAACTCTGAAAACCCTTTTGAACTGCATTCTATCTATAACTAGATAAATAAATGGATATAATGACTCAAAAACACTGTCAATTTTCATCTGTAGGATTTCAATAAAAATTTAGCTGAAAATTCATTTAAAAAATATTTTCAACGTTCATTAAAATCACTAATATATTTAGTCCATACACTACGTTTAGCAAATTAATTGTAACTGTTACACATAATTTCTATAAAATTTTATAACACGAATTGGTTAACACTTTCATGAATTTATATGAGACACGCGTTCGGTAAATTTGTCTTTTAAAAACTAGCAATAAAATATCAATACACCACGCGAATATAATATTATATAATCATCCAAGTATCCAATATTACGATTAGTTGTTTATTTTTATATTCACTATTACACCTACTAACAATATTTCAATATTTAATACACAAATCATAACTCCCATTTTATTATTTTATCTAAATACATTTTATTAAACTTATTGTGATAAACTATTTGTGCGTAATTGTGCTTGCATAAAACCGTGTCCAAGGTCTTCTTAGGAAAAATCTATAATATGATAAACGAGAATATTAATCTATTGTCATCCATAAAACGTTTTCAAATGTGCTTTATTAATATTATCCAATGAAATATCCAATGTATTAAATTAAAAATATTATTATCATTGTAAAATTAATGAAGATAAATGTATAATCGTAAATATGACATTCAATAATATTGATGTAAAAAAAATAAAAATAAAGTTTTAATCATAAGGTGCTCGCGACGTTTTTAAACGCCTATCTAAACTTCTGTAGAGGGTCTCTTTTCAACCCATGTCTTGATTTGTGGTACTGCCAGTACTTTTTCTTTAAGCGCTTGTAATTTTGGACGTCCTTCTAACAGGTCGACTTTCGCTATATAGTTCATGTAGTCCAAAATACCTACAAAGAATATATCAGCCCAAGACAACTGAAAAAAAAAAGTTTTGTAAATTAAACTAAAGATCATGTTCAATTATTATGTAATCATTTAATTATAGAATCTTAGTTGTGAATAACAAAAATAAATACGTTTTATTCTAAATGAATGAAAAATATTTTTTTAAATGCTAAATCAAATAATAATAAATTGTGCTAAAATGTTATTAGTATTATATCACAATAGCTATATGTTTCGACATCATGAAGATGTTTAATTGTAATTAAAATACACGTATCACAATTAATTATGGTTAACAATTAAATTAAGATTATAAAATTGCAGTAATGACTAATAATACCGTTCAAAGACTTATGGAACCGGGAAATTAGGTGTTTAGTAAAACAAACAAGAAAAAACTACGTCACTTTTTATGTTATAGATAAAATTAATTACGAGATAAATGTTAAAACTATTTTCAATTTTTAAAATTTGTCTATGTAATTCATCTACATTCTACACGACAATCACGACTCGCTAACTTTTTTTTTTTAACTATTCTCCACTTAAAAGCCAATACCTACCTTTATATTTCATAAATCAAGCGATTTTAAAGTTTTATTTTTCAGAACAGACGTTTTTGAAGCAACAAGTAATTTTATTTTAAAAAATGCATATTTAAAACATAACGCCTATTTTTTTAAATTTTTTTTTTAAACACATAATAATTAGACCAAAAATGTATTCAAAAACAGTTAAACATTTTTTGCATTGCCATGTTTGAAAATCACACAAGTTTGTCTGTTTTATAAAGTTAAACTTAAAACATGACAAAAATCAGATTTCTGTTATTTAAGTACATAACTTTGAATTTGAGAAGTCCGTCATTCTTATACCACCTATATTCGTTAATTATTATTTTTTTTAATTTTATCACACTCTTGTGTTTACATACAATATTATGCATTTTATGTACATAATTTTATTGAAATTAAAATTTTAGCACCCTCGACATAAGTTTTCCGACTGATTTAACTCTTAAATCCGTTACTGTTCGGTGGCATGATTTAAAATGTTCTGTTTATGTAATTATTATTTATTTGTATGGATTATTTATATCAGCACCAATAGATATGAATAGGTAAAATAATTTTAATAAAATAATTAATAAATAAAATAATCGCGATAACGGTATTAATAGAAATTTTAAATATTAACAAAATAGGTAATTAAATTAATAACAAAGATTTCTGTAACTTTTTTCAGTCATAATCTAACGTAAAATATTCCATGCATTCTAATACACGCACACTTTTAAAGAGTAGAACGTGTAGAAACGGGCAACATAAACTAAATAAAATAATACACAGGCCAAGACGATCAATTAATAATTAGTTCGTTTTAATTCTATATTATACATTTTAATTTAGATTTAGATTCAAATAATTAATCAAGTATTTCGGCGCACGCCGATAACGTCAAATACATTTGCTATGCATACATGTTTTATATGATTACCTTTCCGTTTACAAAGTATCCATTATTTTCACCCACGATGCTTTCAAATTTATCCATATAAAACGGAATAGTTTCATTTACCAGAGGTCCATATTTTGCAGCTTTAGTGTCTTCGTTTGGGTCGTACGCGTACAATGCTATGGCTAAAAATATAATATTAATAATAATAATAATACGTTTATATCATTCGTTATTTTTAAATAAATATTCTAAATACTTATTAATTACAATTTATATGATATTGTCTAACGCATATATATATTTACCTTGTCGTAAATCGTGAATGTTATCAACAGCAATGTCGATCAACAGAGATTCCCAATCGTCGCTACCAGCTAATCCGGCTTTCTTCGCCAAATAACGTGTAATGGCCGTAGACTGATTCAACACCTTTCCGTCAATTTCCAACACCGGCACTTTGCCAAACGGCATGGCTAAAACAAAAACAAAATGACAACGTACGTTCTACTCATTTCACGAGTACCGCATACAATATTACTGGGTAATCGTTATGTACTTTTGAAGTAGACAGGCACGCAAACAAATATAAAATTATTTAAATTCTAAAAATCTTCCCATACAACGTAAATCTAAACGTCGACAGACCATCGAAAAGTAATGTTACACATTTTAAAATATCGTTATTGTAAAAAAAATTTTTTTAAATCAAATTCAAAATTTAAACAGAATCGTAAATAACTCTGTACATTACAGTGCCCGAGTATATCTTATCTCCGACACGGCACACAAACTCGAAATACGTTATGCCAGAGTCAACAGAGCCGGGCCTGAAATAAATGAAACTTCGTACTACCATTGATTTTACAATTTCACTTGATTTAATATCACTCTCTAAAAGGACACCAACTAACACATTTTTTTTATAATTTTGTACTACACTATTCCGATTTCGTACCACACCAACAGCGTCGTAGGTACTGCACACTATATTTTAGGCCGTGCAACAGAGTATTATTTACACGAATACCTGTACCGACGTGCGCACGGTTAGTATAGATATTATATAGGTACCCACCTACTGGCTGTGGTATATACACAAATTGCAGTATTCGCTATAAAATCGCGCGCAATTAACATATTGAAAAGAAAAACTCACTCGGTTTAATTGCGGGCCATTGTTCGCGTTCGAAACGATAATCTTCGAAATCGATGTTCAAGTAAGACAGAAGAAATCGTATTGGTTCGGCCAGGGCAGTGACGTTGAAGTAAGTGAGCTTGTACGACGACATTTTCTGAAGCGGACTAGAAAAATATCAACAAAAAAAATAAAAAAATTGGTATTGAACTATTGCTGTACGGGATTTTACAATAAACGCGTTAAGAACGTGTACCACACCTACTTTGAACGATTTGTAATTCGACGCGAATACGCGTAATAAAAAAAACAAAAAAAAATTTGAAATATTCGCTAGAAAAACGACACCGGACGACCGCACGACGGAGAGGATCGCAAACGACTGAACGAGTATCAACACCGGCGTACCGACGACGAGTGGAATGCGTAGGCGAACCAACGATATTTCACTGTTTACCCCCAGTGGTTCCCAACCGGAGTACCGCAAGACTTATGCGCTACTGTAGAAAACCCGAGCGGCGGTTTCAGCGTCAAAATTGCAGTGCCTCGTTTGGGGACGATTTTTATTACAACAAAATATGTGGTTTTTTCCACAGACATAAAAAAAAAAACTATTTGTATCAGGTTAACTGCCACGGCATTTTTTAATGTTTATACAATATTGCTAAATGTACCACTTTTGGTACACGGCTGAACATTATTTTTTTGCTACGTGTACCATTAATGGTACACTCGAGTTATTGACAATAATATTAGCGTGCGCCATAATAGGTGCACGTAAATGTGATTTTTCTATAGGAGATGTTTGTGTGGCCTACAGCTAGTAATGATTAATTACAAATAGCAAAACAAATTTATAATTTTCAATGTGTTAATCAATATTATATACCATTTTTGGTACATGTTAAAAATATTAATTTTTTTATGTAAATAATTACGTCATAACTATTCGAATACTGAAAACATAAATTAAAAAGCTCATTTTATGATTATTTTGGTGTAGCATATTGGATAGTCATTGTGATAAATGGTATACGTTGTTTGGCAATACAACAGTACACCATATATATGCGGTACACATGGCAGTTATCCTGGTATAACGTGTTCGAGTGACGGTTTTTTTTAAAACGTGTTAAAACACATTGTGTGTTAGGGTCTTAATTATTATTTTGGCTTTTGGTACAGTATATAAGACTATAAGCTGGTCCGCAATGCATTGGCAGATACTTGGGAGTCTCGGGCGATAGGTGAATCACCCCCCCTCCCCCACCCTTGAATATTTTATTTTAGAAGTATTATTATTATTTTTTTTAAATTAATGTCAATTTTCAATAAACAATATAGTTGATTAAAATTTGTTATTATCTTTAGCCTTCTTAAAATCTGAGTGAAATCGTATTTTTACACTCGCATGTATCCATGTATGCTGCAATAAACAAGGAGATTCTTTTAATTTTTAAAATACGTTTTTATACGAAAATTTATTACGATATTAATGCTCTAGAGTCTAGAGATTTTAATTTTAAAAATTGTAGGTATAGATAGGTGTATTATGTAATAATTTTGTTTAAAAAAAAAATAATGATGTTACGAACCGAGATTTTTGAGGTCGAACCGAACCCGAACCTATAATTTTTTATTCGAACCCGAACCGAACTTCAAAAAAAGTTTAAGGGAATTAATTTTTAATTAATTTTTTAAATATTAAAACACACTAATTACTCATTAATTGAAATTAAATTAAATTAGTTAATAATATTAATTATTAATTCATAAAATCATAAAATAAATAATAATATATTAATGTTATTATAATAGTTAGGTATTATTAACATTTTGTTTACTTACTTCAGGTTTCGACTTTCGACTAAAACGATTTCTTTTTGTTCATACCCGTGTTAGTTCGTTTCAAAAGAAAGCATACCTATACCGGCTACCGGGCGGCGACCAGTTTACACGTTCGTGTTTAAACGCGTGTGACTGTTGTCCGCAGTGGCGGCGCCAGAACTTTTGCAGAAGGTGGGCCAGGCTGAGGCCAACCAATTTTAGAGGGGGGCCAATATTTTTACTGGTCTATTTGTGATGCTTGAATACTTTTCGATACGGTTAAACTTCTGGATGAAACTTCGTGAATTTGACTACAAAACGACTTTTCCCACTTTTTTTATTTCTTTTTTTTAAGACCTTCAAAAATGAATTATTAACAATTTTTTTTTTTAATTTGTTCGGTTAATTTTTTTAAGGGTTTATGAAAAAAAAAGTGGGAAAGTCATTTTGTAGTCAAATTCACGAGGAATTCAAATCTGTTTTCAAATTTCTTATCGTACCAATAGGTCGATCGGTACGTTGGAAGTACGAAACGTCTATTTTGCTATGTTTCATGTGTGTAAGACAAAGAGAGAAAATACCCGCTTTCAATCCCCTTAACATATTATATTACAATTGAAATACCTATAAATTATGTCACAACTTTTTAATATTTCTAAGATAATTTTTAATGACCAATTACGTATAATTATGAGTCTTTACATAATTTACATAAATTTTAGAGAGGGCCAAGAATTTTTGGGGTGGGCCCTGGCCCACCCCTGGCGCCGCCACTGTTTGTCCGCCACTCATTACAATGTATTTCTTATCGCGCGGTAAAGTCAAGGTGCACGCGACAGTTTTCAAAATATCGCGTTAATTCTACGACGCGATTGGGAAAAAAATTACTTCCCATCCCAAATATAAGAACAAACCATTTTATTTATTTATTACCTTTATTGATTTATTCGGCAAATTCAGTTTGCATTTCATTTTCTAAAGTTCGATATCCGAACCGAACTATTTTGTGTTTAGTTCGGTTCGAATATTTCCGATTATGAGTTCGATTTTTGAACCGAACCGAACCTAACCTGGGTTCACTAGCCATCACTAGATATTTACGATTTAAAACATCAAACATATTATTAATGTAAACTTTTCTGTTTCTTCGCTATCTTTATTTATTTATTTTTTAAATACATATATATATGTATATATTATATATAATATATAATATATATTATAACGTTTATATATATATATATATATATATATATATAACGTTTTATATATAATATATATAGTATATAATATAAAATATATATATAGGGAGATTCAATAAATAGAATAGCGATTTTTGTACGCACGGTAAAAATGCGGTTACGTCTGCTGAAAACCAAATGAATATTGAATGAAAACAGAAAATCAATAATAATATAATATATGCATAATTAATCATAAAACGACCATTTTTTTCCTCCTTTAAAATCGAATACTTTTTTTTTTTCCAAAACATTTCGCTTGCCGCCGTTACAATAAGTGTATATTCGTACAAGGACCTACTAGTATAGTATTTAGTATACATTCAGGGGCGCACTTACTTAGTGCGGTGCGGAAAATTTGTAGAAACTTCTTTTTATTTTCATAAAATACATTTTTTTTTTCTTTTGACACGTTTTAAATTGTACATTGTTCCGTCGTTAAGAAAACAATATAAAACGCAATAATATATTGTATATCGATATCGCTTTGAGAGCGCTATTGCGCGTGTACATCGTATAAAACAATATTTACCTATATTATTTTATCGATAAATATTTTTCAGAGCATAAAAAAAAGATAAACCGCAATTATTTAATCATCTTTTATCGGAAAAAGAAACGACTGTGGATCCATCGGCATTATTAAATATCGTATAAACTTAAACGTTAAACTACGTTAGTAATGGATGTTCTAGAAAATTTTGCTGTACAACGATCCAAAAAAAAAAAAAGAAGCGGTAGCGAGTCGTGGGTGTTGTGGATATGTGAATATAAACTTATTTAGACTTTTGTTATATTACTATAAAACATATGAAAGCAACGCTAAGTCTTTGCATTCAATAAAACGATCATATGAGCGGAACTTCGGTGTACACTTTGTCCGAAAATTTAAAGTGCTAAGCTAATAAAAAAAACAAAAAAAAGAAATCGCGAATTTGGATTGTCAAGATTTGTTGAATACGACAATAACGTAAGACCGATATCGTTTAAAAATTTCAGCCCTTAAAACCAAAAATTATCCTTTTTATGACTTAAATAGCTGAACATTTAATAATTGCAATAATAATAGCTCAAAATTGGAAGAAATTTTTTTTTTTTTACATATAATGCAAAGTTACACGTTCAGTGTGAATTTCAAAACTCTAGGACTATTATATAATTATATAAAACTGTCGAGAAAATTGTTTTTTTTTTTCAATTTTTGGATTTTTTTTTTAATTATTGCAACTGCAGCATATAAGGAAACTACCGAGGAAATCGAAAAACGTTTCGAATAGTGTACAAACTATAAATACGGAAATTTGTTACCGGAACGTAACGCGTAACTATAGATCATCCGACCGTTATTTCTAATCAAACATCTTTACACAGGAAAAATAAATAATAAATAAACATCATTGTAAAACCAATAGCTTCCTCGCTATGCTCAGAACACTAAAAAAAAAAAAAAATTGTACAATGTTATAACGTACTCGAAATAAAAACAAATACAGTAATTGAAGGGTCCGGTGCAATAACGAGATAACTCCACTTTTTTTTGTTTAAATGCATATTTTAACATATTTTTATAGCGGACAATTCTGTCTACATTTAGGTGTAATAACGGCCGTATACCTCCGACTGATAGATCGGCTAATATCATACAAAAGGAGATATCTGGTTTCAAATGTTCTGGGCAAGAACCAGATATCTGGTTTCAAATGTTCTGGCCAAGAACCAGATATCTCCGGAGATATCTGTTTTTTGCTCCGAACGATGTTAACACTGTACTTTACACAATATTTTTCATATATATATATATATATATATATATATATATATAATAATTAATAATTAATATGCTAAATGCAATTTGCAAGTTTATTTGTTTCTTTATTTTATTAAATGTTGTGAGTATAACAACATAAATAAATGTTGCTCATTTTGGATATTTGTATTTATTTACTACATGTGATATTAATAGGTATACTAATATGCTCGAGATGATATGCTAAATCAAATTTGTTGTATTCTTTGTTTTTATTATTCAACTTTTTTAATAAAATATTGTGAGTATAATGTTTAATATTCAAAATAAAATAATATAGGAGATAATATTACATATTTTATTTTATTTAAATATTATATACAATACTTTTTATTTTATGATCAAAACAATGGTAGCTAGGGCAGTGGCGTCATTTGTGGGGGGCAGGGTGGGCATTTGCCCCCCCTTGTTATCAGTGGGCCGGCATGATTTATGCCGATACATATGATGTAAATATGTATAAATAATTCTAACCAAATCTATAATAATGCGTAATAACAAATCGCGTGGCAAACAGTGGATTAAAATATTAAATTAATAATAAAATAAAAGTATGCAGGTTATAACCGCGATTAAAGGTGATTAAATAGTGGTTACAACTTACCGCGGTTCTGGAGTTTTTTCGTTAAACATGGTTATTGTTAAAGGCAGTGCGTAAATTATTGACGTTACCCCTAAATTCGAAGAATATGATGTACGTTTGACAGTTGTCAGTTGACGAACCTATATCGCGTACGGCGCTCACGAATTTGTTTAACCGTTGTTTAACGCTCCAGGCGTATGTTTTATAAATATATGTATATTGTATATATAAATTTGTGAGTGGCAAGTGTAAAAAATAAAAATGAAAAAGCTAAATGTTATGTGGCCAAGACGGCGAGAAAGAGGAAAAATATTGAACAAACCGCTCAGAGCTGATTACAAAACGTAATTTCTAATGCGTTTAATATTATGACAAGAACTTGAATCACAGGTAATATATACGTACTATATAGTTATTTATGATACATTTATTATAGCCGACAAAGTAATAAGTATCCTCCACAAAACAAAAAAAAAAATATATATATATATATATATATATATATATTTAAATATTGGGCGATTCGTGAATATGATAACGAAAATATCAAAATTATGTAGAATAGAAATTATACTGAGCTAAATGTAAATATGGGAAATAGTTAAATGAGGCCGGTTAAATATTTTGCCTCCCCCTTTCGAAAACTGAAATGACGCCACTGAGCTAGGGGTTTTGAGAGTTTAAAATCTCCCACCAAAAGTGTTTTATAAAGTTTTTAGCTATGAGGATATCATAGCTACTTTGAGGAGTGCATTACTAATATTTCGGGTCAAAAACCAGATATTATAATATTTTCGTATAAATAATATTGTACGCCGTAAGCAAAATTAATGACACGCGTTAATTATTATTATTAAATAGATTTTATATCCTGCCTTACGGTATATCAAACGTTTTCGAAAACTTACAAAATATGCGGCGGAATACTATTGCTCAATGTGCGAGTATCGCTCGTCTCAATCGGTACCAAAGTAAAAATCGCGCTCGTATTTTTCGCGATAACGTATAAATATTTAGGTCGTTATTTAATGCCGTCCGTCGTACTTTATACATTATAATATTATTATATATTATCATAATTAGCGTAATATTATTATAATAATATTAATAAGTTACAATAATAATAAATACACGCTGTAATAATATAATAATAATAAACGGCCGCGAGTATAACCCAGTGCTTGGAAGGAACGCGTTCAAAGGAACTCGTTCCTTTGATTTCGTTCCTTTTTCAGGAACGTCATTGGAATTTCGTTCCATTTCAAGAGGAACAGGGAACGTTTTTTTTTCGTTCCTTTTTTCTTAAATAAAATTTAAAGAAGTTTTAGAATTTAGAAAAAATTTTTTGACAATATGTACGATTTATGTAAGCCGGAATCTGAACCATTTTTCGACCAAAAATAAAATACACAATAAAATCACTATTAAATTATGGTAAATTATTATTATTATTATCGTATGGTATAGTATGAGCAAGCAAATCGTAGGTAATTAAATGGCCTGCATACTTCTGGTGGAGCAAATTTTATTTTATTTCTATTATAAATTATCATCATTATTTTTGTAAGCGCGATTCGCATTTTCCCGGCATGAACCGGCACGGACCTACGCGTTATATTACATAAGAGAATTATTGTTAACGATATGGTTTTAGGGATATACCGCAGATAAAATTTGTATTTAGTTGTTTTTGTCAATAGTTGGGACTGCACCTTTATTCCGACGAAAATGGCAATAACTATATAATATAATATTTAATATGTAACATGTACGCCGGTACATGTGTTCAGTGGCGCCCATTGAGCTAACCATGTAATGCAACTGCATGTCCACTCAGTAGTGGGTGGGTGTGGCCGTGGGGGATAGTATGTCATACCTATCATATATTGTTATACTGTCATCTAGTGTCTATAAAAGTATTGTAGGAAATAGTATGTACAATAAAATACAATGCAATAAACATTATGCATATTTAGGTATTAGGTACTAATTAGGTAGTAAAATTTGGTGGGTGGGTATAATTGTACCTAACTGCATGTGCTGTTGTAAAACCTCTGTGCGCCACTGCATATGTTGGTACATATTATATTTTGTACAGTGTACGTACATACAGAAAAAATATCATTGTAAAACCAATATATATTCTTTCTACGCTCTGAAACTAGAACTCTTACCTAAAACAAAAGATTTAATTAAAAAAAAAATTAATCACAAGATTATTTTAATTATTTGTTTAATTTTAAAATGAAAAAATGACACAAAATAAGGTGTATACACTTGAAAGTATGTTTGATTTTATTTTAATACTATCCCTGCGTATTTTTTAAAATTTAAAATTTTTTGAGGAACGGAACGATGTTAACACTGTACTTTACACAATATTTTATATATATATATATATATATATATATATATATATATATGTATGTGATAATAATTAATACTGTTATGCTAAATGCAATTTGCAAGTTTATTTGTTTCTTTATTTTATTAAATGTTGTGAGTATAACAACATAAATAAATGTTGCTCATTTTGGATATTTGTATTTATTTACTACATGTGATATTAATAGGTATACTAATATGCTCGAGATGATATGCTAAATCAAATTTGTTGTATTCTTTGTTTTATTATTCAACTTTTTAATAAAATATTGTGAGTATAATGTTTAATATTCAAAATAAAATAATATAGGAGATAATATTACATATTTTATTTTATTTAAATATTATATACAATACTTTTTTATTTTATGATCAAAAACAATGGTAGCTAGGGCAGTGGCGTCATTTGTGGGGGGCAGGGTGGGCATTTGCCCCCCCCCCTTGTTATCAGTGGGCCGGCATGATTTATGCCGATACATATGATGTAAATATGTATAAATAATTCTAACCAAATCTATAATAATGCGTAATAACAAATCGCGTGGCAAACAGTGGATTAAAATATTAAATTAATAATAAAATAAAAAGTATGCAGGTTATAACCGCGATTAAAGGTGATTAAATAGTGGTTACAACTTACCGCGGTTCTGGAGTTTTTTCGTTAAACATGGTTATTGTTAAAGGCAGTGCGTAAATTATTGACGTTACCCCTAAATTCGAAGAATATGATGTACGTTTGACAGTTGTCAGTTGACGAACCTATATCGCGTACGGCGCTCACGAATTTGTTTAACCGTTGTTTAACGCTCCAGGCGTATGTTTTATAAATATATGTATATTGTATATATAAATTTGTGAGTGGCAAGTGTAAAAAATAAAAATGAAAAAAGCTAAATGTTATGTGGCCAAGACGGCGAGAAAGAGGGAAAAAATATTGAACAAACCGCTCAGAGCTGATTACAAAACGTAATTTCTAATGCGTTTAATATTATGACAAGAACTTGAATCACAGGTAATATATACGTACTATATAGTTATTTATGATACATTTATTATAGCCGACAAAGTAATAAGTATCCTCCCACAAAAACAAAAAAAAAAATATATATATATATATATTTAAATATTGGGCGATTCGTGAATATGATAACGAAAATATCAAAATTATGTAGAATAGAAATTATACTGAGCTAAATGTAAATATGGGAAATAGTTAAATGAGGCCGGTTAAATATTTTGCCTCCCCCTTTCGAAAACTGAAATGACGCCACTGAGCTAGGGGTTTTGAGAGTTTAAAATCTCCCACCAAAAGTGTTTTATAAAAGTTTTTTAGCTATGAGGGATATCATAGCTACTTTGAGGAGTGCATTACTAATATTTCGGGTCAAAAACCAGATATTATAATATTTTCGTATAAATAATATTGTACGCCGTAAGCAAAATTAATGACACGCGTTAATTATTATTATTAAATAGATTTTATATCCTGCCTTACGGTATATCAAACGTTTTCGAAAACTTACAAAATATGCGGCGGAATACTATTGCTCAATGTGCGAGTATCGCTCGTCTCAATCGGTACCAAAGTAAAAATCGCGCTCGTATTTTTCGCGATAACGTATAAATATTTAGGTCGTTATTTAATGCCGTCCGTCGTACTTTATACATTATAATATTATTATATATTATCATAATTAGCGTAATATTATTATAATAATATTAATAAGTTACAATAATAATAAATACACGCTGTAATAATATAATAATAATAAACGGCCGCGAGTATAACCCAGTGCTTGAAGGAACGCGTTCAAAGGAACTCGTTCCTTTGATTTCGTTCCTTTTCAGGAACGTCATTGAATTTCGTTCCATTTCAAGAGGAACAGGAACGTTTTTTTCGTTCCTTTTTCTTAAATAAAATTTAAAGAAGTTTTAGAATTTAGAAAAATTTTTGACAATATGTACGATTTATGTAAGCCGGAATCTGAACCATTTTTCGACCAAAATAAAATACACAATAAAATCACTATTAAATTATGGTAAATTATTATTATTATTATCGTATGGTATAGTATGAGCAAGCAAATCGTAGGTAATTAAATGGCCTGCATACTTCTGGTGGAGCAAATTTTATTTTATTTCTATTATAAATTATCATCATTATTTTTGTAAGCGCGATTCGCATTTTCCCGGCATGAACCGGCACGGACCTACGCGTTATATTACATAAGAGAATTATTGTTAACGATATGGTTTTAGGGATATACCGCAGATAAAATTTGTATTTAGTTGTTTTTGTCAATAGTTGGGACTGCACCTTTATTCCGACGAAAATGGCAATAACTATATAATATAATATTTAATATGTAACATGTACGCCGGTACATGTGTTCAGTGGCGCCCATTGAGCTAACCATGTAATGCAACTGCATGTCCACTCAGTAGTGGGTGGGTGTGGCCGTGGGGGATAGTATGTCATACCTATCATATATTGTTATACTGTCATCTAGTGTCTATAAAAGTATTGTAGGAAATAGTATGTACAATAAAATACAATGCAATAAACATTATGCATATTTAGGTATTAGGTACTAATTAGGTAGTAAAATTTGGTGGGTGGGTATAATTGTACCTAACTGCATGTGCTGTTGTAAAACCTCTGTGCGCCACTGCATATGTTGGTACATATTATATTTTGTACAGTGTACGTACATACAGAAAAAATATCATTGTAAAACCAATATATATTCTTTCTACGCTCTGAAACTAGAACTCTTACCTAAAACAAAAGATTTAATTAAAAAAAAAATTAATCACAAGATTATTTTTAATTATTTGTTTAATTTTAAAATGAAAAAAATGACACAAAATAAGGTGTATACACTTGAAAGTATGTTTGATTTTTATTTTAATACTATCCCTGCGTATTTTTTAAAATTTAAAATTTTTTGAGGAACGAGGAAAAGAATAACTAGTTCCTTTTTTCAAACCTGGATCGAAAAAGGATTTAGTTCCTTGTTCAGCAAAAGGAACGTGAACGTGAAGTAATTCCTTTTTAAAAGGAACTTTCCAAGTACTGGTATAACCTATAACCTGACCGCGGCGGGGACAACAAAAGTAAAACAAAACAGAAACTCTTGTGTTTTTCGACAAAATTGAAAATTGTTTAAAACAATCGCGTTTTCCCCGCCAAACAAATCGTCGGGGTTTTTAAGTCGCGTGTCCCGGTAAACGGTGTCGGTAAACATCAAAAAAGTTTTGTGGTGAACATTGCCGAGCGTTTTTGTGGAAGACGTTTGAAAAACATCCGACTGTGAGTAGTGCGATAAGTCGATATACATACGTATAAGGTATTTTATAAAAAAAAAATATACAAGTACTTTATCCAAGTCTACCGTATAATTATACACTTACACTAATTTGCGTTGTTTACAGAGGACATTTTTAAAAATAAACGACCGAAATACCGTACGGTCTGAATCGGAGGGCGTCATTTCTGCAGTTTTCGAAAGATTCAACTATTTCCCAACTTACATTTAGCTCCATACAATTTCCATTTTACACATATACTGCGGTTTTATTACTTTCGTTATCATAGTCCGCAACGAATCGCCCGATATTTTTTTTAGTTTTTTTTTTTTTACAGAAAATTCATTAAGTATACTTTGTGTCAGCTATAATAAATGTATCATAAACGCACTATTAGCGCTAGAAGTAGTAGAATTTCTCAGCTGATTCAGAGAGGTTTATTAGTCGTCAGAGAACATGTCAAACTGCGGAGTAATGCAGCTCGTTGTTCAACTTGTCGATCTTTAATCGTGCACATAACCATAATTATAGATATCTATTGTTATCAATCTAGACTCTGGACGAGTTTTCAAAAGTATTATGCTTTTACTTGTAAAATGACAAAATATATCATATTTTTTTTGCAGTAGATACTAGAATTAATGAAATATACAATTGTATAAATTGTATACATTTATTAGATTAAAAAGTATAAAAAAAAGGCAATGGGGGAGTTTAAACACCCGATACCCCCCTGGCTACGCCACTGATAGTACATAAATATTTTTATTCTGGGGTTCAGGTTTTGAAGTTTCTTTATTGTCATGACGTTAGAAACGTTTTGTGACCGGCTCTGCCAAGCAAATATTGTTCAATTTTTTCCCTCTCTGCAGTCTCACCGTCTTGCATGCCGCACATCGCCTGCATTATTTTAAGTTAAATTTTATTAACAATTTCGTTAAAAAATTATTTATATTTTCAGAAAAAAATATTTATTTTACCTATTTTTAGTGCATATTATAGGGGTTTTAAGTGCATATTTAGCGCTTTTTTTAGAGTTACAAGTCCTCTGCCCTACTATAATAACTAATTCCTATTAGTTGTTTTTTAATAGGTCGAGTATTTGGTGATTTTTTTTTTTTTATAATTTTATAGTTTTGGTCATAAGCGGATATCCACTGGAAATGTTGCGGGGGGCTACTAATTTTTATACAAACCTAAGCTGTGGGGGGGTTTCACCTCCCTCCACACACTACCCTTTTAGTTTATAAGTATATAATTCTAAAAATTAATAATCAAATTATATATTACCAAATAACATATACTTTTTTAATACGTGTATAATAATCAAATGCATTGAGTACAAAAAAAAAAATAATAAATAACACACATAAATATATATTATTTTAAAACTAGCATTCTTGATGATTTTGCTTAGCATTACTTTTTTTTGGATTTTAAAAATACTAAACACGCTTAATAACAATAAAACAGACAACAGCCAACAATAAAACAAATAAACAGTAAAATAATATTCCGTAAGCGCACGGGGAAAAATCAAAAAATCGCTTTTAAATTGCAATCGACTATAATACATACTAACAACGTTTGAAAATTTACAAATGTGTAATGGCAGCCGGCCAGCCACACGCACGGTCGCACGGAACATCAGCACAATAATTTCTACGAAAAACGATAGTTTTGGTTTTTCCTAATCGCTAATATTTTTGTATGAGAGACAAGAACACTGAATACCCAATACAACAATTACAACGGAAATTTTATACTCACCAGAGCTATAAATAGTATGCGTTCTGAATTACGTATATACAGAGTATAATTTACCGGTGTGTTATATCAAACGATGTAATATAATATTGTTTTTCTTCAAAATGTTTTTGTCATTTTTTATTTTACAAACATTTATTATAAAGTATTTAACTAAACAATATTTGTATAATTTGGCAATAATTTTTGGGGATGGGGCTTTGTAAGATATAGGGTGAGGGGCTATGCCCCACGGACATCCGCCAATGGTTTTGGTTCTTATTCAAGTCTTGGATTTGAAAAAAAAAAAAACGTTTATCTCTTATAGAATATCCGATGGAATGACTTCTAAAAAAAAAAAAAAGTTTGAGAACATCTGGTTTATTCGTGCGTATTTTATATGTATATATATAATTACACTCAAAACGAAATTACACTCGAAACGGGTTGCTGCGTGGAACGGCGAACAACGCGACGGCACAACGAGCATTATCCACCTCGTCGTCACGAGGTTGTTGCCGTAGAAACGGCCCGCGGTCGGGCGAGGCGCCTCACGGTTACACCGGTTCCGTTCTTTTTGTGGACGTGACGTCAACGGCTGCGCTCCTTTCTATACTCAGAAATAACTATAACCGGTTTAATATGTACACACGCACACCACACACGCGTACTATTTTTAACTCGGATCAATAATAATTACTGGGGAGGAGTAAGTTAAGGGGATTGAAAGCGGGTATTTTCTCTCTTTGTCTTACACACACGAAACACGGCAAAATGGACGTTTCGCACTTCCAACGTACCGATCGATCTATTGGTGCGATAAGAAATTTGAAAACAGATTTGAATTCCTCGTGAATTTTACTAACAAAACGACTTTCCCACTTTTTTCCTTTTTTTTTTTTTTTTTTAAGACCTTCAAAAATGAATTATTAACAATTTTTTTTTTTTTTATTTGTTCGGTTAATTTTTTTAAGGGTTTATGAAAAAAAAAATGATAAAAAGTGGAAAAGCCGTTTTGTTAGTAAAATTCACGAGGAATTCAAATCCGTTTTCAAATTTCTTATCGCACCAACAGATCGATCGGTACGTTGGAAGTACGAAACGTCTATTTTGCTATGTTTCGTGTGTAAGACAAAGAAAGAAAATACCCGCTTTCAATCCCCTTAAAAAAAAAAGAAATACATATAATTTATAGAGACGGGATTTATACGCGTTTAAAATCCAAAAAAATATAAGACGTTTTTTTCTTCTTCTATTTCTTCACAATAATGTACGCGTAAATATTCTTTTTTTTTTTTTTTTTGGAAATATATTACGAAGACTATTGGCGGACATTCTGTCGAATATTTTAGGAGGGGGGGGGCTAGAATAATCCAAAGCATAGGCGTGTCTACGGGGGAGGTTGCAGGGTGGGCACCGGGCTCCACGGTGACTCAATTCTTGGCCTCTTGCAGGCTTATAATCTACTGTGGTTGAAACTATAAATATAAAATATTTGTAAAAAATAACTGTGTGTGGCATGTTAGTTGATTGGCCTTATTTATTAGTAGTTGTAATAGCATAGGAAATCAATTTTAAGATCAAGATAATCTTTAATTTTACGGGGTGAAAAAATTCCAGGTGCTATATAATTATTATTGCCATACAATAAAAAAAAAGTCACAAATATAGATATAGAATATAGGTCGCTGTATAAGTAAAAAATTTAAATTTTATAACTGGCCTCCTCAGCCATGAAGGTCTGGACACGCCTATGATCCAAAGCGGTCACCCGCAGGGACTTCCCCGCACTCGCCTTTTTCTACACATAACAGATCGCTAATAAAATATTAAATTGACCGTTAATATTAAAAATTTTAAAAATCATCAATGAAAACCAATACGCTTTAATAGGTAATTTTTTTTTTTATTATTATTCATTTTCTTACAATATTCCATTATGCAAGTGTACACGTCATTTAAATAATTATTTAAGGAATATCGTAAGAAAATTAATATAAAAAAATTACATATTAAAGCTTATTATTGATTTTACATTGGTAATTTTTGCATATTTTTAGGGCTTTGAAGATTAATTGGTAAATTTAATATTTTATTAGCGGTGTGTACTGTGTGTGTAGAAAAGGGAGTGCGGGGAGCGAACATTGTAATTAAATTATATATATTTTAATTACAGTAAGGTATGCTCTTGCAAATCGTTATCATACACTAATAATAATTGCAATAACTATTTATTCTGTGGTATATACGATCACTGCGCGTTTTTTTTCTTTTAAATCAAAATGATACAAAATAAAAAGATAAATATGCTTGGTAAATGATTCAGAAAATATTTTTTTCAGGTATCTATTAATATTAAAATTAATAATATTAATATTAAAATTAAAATTAAAATAAATTAGTATTTTTTTCTCTCGCAATTTACAAAATATTCCAAAATATGCTAAATAATAATAATAATGGGTTATTCCCTAACCCATGAAATATTCTCGAATATGCAAAAAAAAAATAAATCGACTTTTTCCTGTGAACTCTGTGTTGAGTGAATCATCCATAATTTTTACTCTCATAAGACTGCATAATATATAAAGTGACGATATGTAAAACATATAAATCCGGACGTTTCCAATAAAAAAAAAGTCTACGTATAGGTACGAGCGATTTTTAAATCGTTTCGGGGGAAAAAAAACCGAAAAATTTTTTTTCGATTGATATGACCTCGAAACGGACAATCGTATATAATACGATATATTTCATTGGTGATTTCCATTTTTTTTTTTTTCATAGAAGACTGTTACAAAAAAAAAAATAATAATAAAAGTGCGGTCACACGGTAATGTTTCTCGTACAGTATTTATAATAACTACTTGATATTCGAATAAAATATGTTTAGATTCTTAGGCGAAACGATGAGAGGATTCGCTATTGCAGGTTTTGCACTGCAGTGATAATCATTTTTTTTTGGGTGTACAAATTTTTGACCTGAAAGAATATTCTCGGGCAATTATTACGTCATATGTCATATTAGCTATAGTCGGCACTTTATTTGAAAACGTTTTTCAAAAAAAAAAAACTACCGAATTAACGGTCCAAGAGTCTTGAAATTTACACCGAATATACGTGTACTATATACATATATAAAAAAAAATTTCAAAAGATTTCTTTCGATTTTCGGCTATTTATTATTAAACGTCGATATGTCATAAAACACATGGCTTCTGCGTTACTTAAACTTGCTTGACAATCCCGAGTCACAATTGTTTTATTATTATTATTATTGTTATTGCTATTATTATCTATATTATTAAAAAAAATGGTAAAAACTAATACAAGTCCGTCCCGGCGTTCTATCCGGTCTATTTCCTTCATTTTTTTTTTTTTTTAATAAAAGGTATTCGTGCACAGATTTGTCCTCAATCATTGAAAATCCTTTAACTTTCGCCTTTCTCAAGTTATACTGAAACGCAATTTTGTCCTGTACATTTCTTATGGAAATCTCTCCCTCTGCAGCATGTTCATTTCATCGTATCTTCGGTTCTAATTGAGGTACGCAATTCATTTTCGCCTAAGAACACTCAGTATAGATCAAGCTCTTTCGTTTGAGATTTTAACTACCCAAATTGGTTCAGTTTAAGGGAAGTAATGAGGGAACATTCAATAACTTGGCTTTTGAGTAAAAAAAATTGGTAAAAGCTATTGACTATATTGCCAAGAAGTGGCGTGCATTTAGAAATTTTATTGTTGGAAACAATACACATGGACAAAGTATTAAAAATGCTACTGACTATAAACGTGTAATGAGCGCCAATGGACAGTAATGCTGGACATGCTGAACTTCAAAGTGTGAGTGAGCTGTTCCCAAATTGTTTATTTAGGATTTATCGGGAAAACGGTGACACAATTGTATGTAGCCCTATCGCGTGGGAAATCGTTTAAAAATGTTGAAGTAGAGATTAAACCTAAGCATCGACGCACAGCCAATGTTGTTTGGAAGGAAGTATTATGAAATTAGGTAAGTAGTCTATTATAGTGAACGAGGTTGAAATGACGTGTTGACTATTTCCCATTTCTTGATGACGGATATAACTGTTGATTTTTTGACGGAGGTAATAGTCATTGCTGCGGAGCAGCACGGGTCCACTAGTTATTATTATTATTATTATTATTACCGCTTTCCGATTAAGTGTATTATTAAACGCATCGAAACTCCGTTCAGACTTTATCCTATAGTAAGTCACACCCAAGAACAGCCGCGGCTCGCCGCTATCCCATTTTTTTTCCTCTTATATTTTCCAGTAATATTTCGACTCGTCTCGGAATACTTTTTGTAAAATATAATCGACCAAGTGTTTAAGACGATTAAAAAAAAAAGAAAAAAAAAATACCTACAAAAATGAAATCAATCGACGACAGTCTTGGCGTTATTCTTATATATTATCGCAGTAATATATACGCGAACGTATATTATTGTATACAAGAGACGATTTTAGTTTTCATTCTCTATTTATGACTTCATATAATGCATTTATAATTATAAATACATTATGTTCACGTACGACTATACGTGTTTACAATAGCGTCAAACCTTCACCGTTCCTCTTTATTCGAAAGTCCACAGCATAGGCGGAAATCTATTAAATTTTCTGGGAGGGATAAAATTTTTAACATCAGTCATAATCAGTCAAATATCCAAAATACATACAAATTATAAAATATTTGGGGGGCTTAGCCCCCTAAGCCCCCCCCATTTCCGCCTATGGTCCACAGTGAAATCGCGAGTAAATAAAACATTTTTTTTTTTTTTAGACGCATCGAGAAAACATAAAAGTTTATTCGAATAGTTTTTTTTTTTTTACTTTACACAAACAAATATTCTAAACACTACTCTATTGGAAAAGTATATCTTTTTTTTTTCTCCGTATATTCACCCGATAATACCGTAACAATACTTTTCAATATATACACACAGTATCCTTTACAAGACCATATTATTGTAGCGGTACGTGTTAGCTATAGAACAACGGCGAGCGCGATGTTACGCGACACTGTGCAATAGATTAAAAATATCGAATAACGCGTATTTATTATACGTTTAGTAGTTGGGTATATAATAATAATATTGTATTTCGTAGTAGATTATTATTACAACGACAAATATTTAATTCTACGAAGAATACTCATATTATAATATAGTCACGAGGATCCTTCACTTTCATAATAATCACGCGGTATATAAACACGATAATCGTATCTATATAAATAATAAACAGTAATTATTATTATCTATACGACACACGGCTTACGTTCCTATAATGCACAGAAAGTAATTTATATATAAAAAAATAATAAAAAATACACTCGATAATTATATTAATAATATTAAATAACGCGTGGTTCGTGGTCTACGCGCGTGTGTATATTATAGTTATGAATATTTTATGTCGCTCGCCAATGGAATAACAGGCAAACTAAAAAAAAATAATAATAAAAATTGTAAAAATATCAAATCAATACGCGTTCCGTATATTATAATGTTCGCGCAACGAACGTTGCAGGTTTTATAGTTTATAAAAAAATGTTTCAGCGTCCCTCTAATAATATTTTTCTGCAAACGGAACACCGACGAGAAATATGTATTTTTACACTCGAATATGATTTTACAAAATAGAAGAAGAAAAAAATTAACGTTTCGTTTGTTATTAACAGTGCAAATACGTTTTATCGATTATCATTATTATTATTATAATAGCTGTTTATTATAATCTGTAAAAAACTATATACACGTTCCACAACTGCCGAACACATTTTTTTACATATATTATTGTTGCGTTGGTCCTCCTGTCCGCAATTATTTATGCTACACCGATTTGTTTAGAGCGTCGGATATATATATTATATAATAAAAGGATAAAAAAAAATGAAATAAAACAAGACGAGTGAGATGTGTGATAATTCCATATATTTATATATATTATAATATTATATTATATACGTGTGAACAGTGGCGCGTACTTAGGAGAGGCCAAGGTACCCCCTTCCTCCTTGAACGTACATATTTTTATATAAATGACGATGTGAAATTATACAAACTGAAATGAAAAAATACGTTGTTTTGCGCCGTAACGACCTGCAGTTAAAAAATAATAGGAGTAAATGAGTAATTCGCCTAATTATTACGTGCGAGCAAAAGACGATTCGAGGTTTTTCGAGTACATATTATATACCGCGGTTTTCGTCGTCTCATTCCTATATTTATAGTCTTTCAACTTGTTTAAAGTATTTTTTTTTTTTGAGTTAATCTACTGCAGTAGTACACACCTATATATGCATACAGTTCGTAAATTACACGTAGAGCTGTTGAAAAAATACACAATATAAAAGCGTTTTAAATTTTTTTTTTTTATGATGCTTATATAGTGATTGTGCGTCTCGATATTTTTAAAAACTGACAACCGACTATTAAATAATAATTATAACGAAATAAACGAGTATCGAAGATAACTACTGATTTATTTTTTGCTAGCACCAAAGAAAAAAAAAAACGAAAATGGAAACTATATATTATAACAAGTAACGACGTCGTGAACGGCGAGCAATTTTATTGCAGTATTATAATATTAAATTGTGTGTATAAATAAATATTTAAATGCATATATACACTTGGTATTTTATCTAGAGTGTCGAAAGATAAAAAAAAATAATTATTTATAATCATTTATGGACACGTTTTTGTAGATATATATAATTTATATTTATTAGATTTTATTTCTTTCGAGGACCCCGTTTTTTTTTCTGTCCATATTGGCCCGGGTTTACAATGAAAAACGGCCCCCCTCCCGTTACTAATTATAATGCGCGCATATGGTCGAAATTATTATAACGTGTTTATGATCACTTATTAATAATAAATTAACCCATATTATGAACGTGAAAAATATGAATATAAATTAGGGAAAAATGTAAAAATAATTATAACGTGGATTTTAAAATAACATAAATGGTTTTCAATCAATTACGGTTAAAAAAAAAAATCACACCGATACAACGCGTAAGTACATGAGATTAGAAAGTGTATATATGTTCTTGAAATTGTGGAACTATTTCGAACCGTGATTTCGACATTATACGTTTTATGCGTTAAATATATTAATGATAATTTCGGTTTTCTACATTGCTATAATAATATATTCTTTATAGTTTTCTAAGACTTTGTCAGAGTCTTTGAAATACATTCTGGTCCTAATTACTTCAACCCAAAATGTCCACCGCATTCTTGTCTCGACTCTTACCGAACAATTACACAAGAATATTTTGATCTGTCGACAAATTCCATCGGGATTCTCCTCGGCGCGAGAATTCAATAGATTTATAATACGCGCAGAATAAAACGATCGGTCCTGATTGATGTTCAACAGCCGATATACTTAAAAAAAAAAAAAAAATATACCGTAGGATCGAAACACTTCCGGTCTCCGCGTGGCTTCAAATATTGAAAAACAAAATAATTTTTTTTAATAATGTCAAAGAACTATACACGGTATGTCGTACGGTACGATTCATACGAAATGTTTTATGCTCGTTAATTTAGGGATATCAATTTTTATTTTTTTATTTTTAAATTGTTTTGAAGGCGCGTGAGCCAGACCCCAAACACGACGTGCATTCAATTTTAGCACTCCTTAAAGCCTCTGTGATCTTCGATACTAATGCAAAATTACAAACATTATTCCCCGATCATACGTATTATAAATGAAATTAAATGTTAAAATTACAAATCTATTGTTACAGAACAATATATATATATACAAGGTGGGTCACGGGAATAGGGCTAAAAATAGATTGGTTTTTCTCGACGTAGGATGGGTATGGGCAAGTCGGAAAGGTCTCATTCGATCCGTTAGATCAGAGGTTCTCAAACTTTTCAGGCCAGGCCCCCCTTTTAGTTAACCCCAGACCTGAGCCCCCCCCTCATAAAAATAATTTTAATAGTCATGTTTAGAGTAAAAATGTTAAAACAAACAACAAATATTGATAAATATTAATATTACAAATTTATTTTAAAATAAAATGTATTTTTTATAAAATATTTTAATTAATAGGCCAATTTTAATGTGATGGGTGGGCTTGTTTTTTTTCATCACAAAGTTTGGTGAAACGAGGAGAGATATTTGATAAAGCTTAAAATTGTCTTGCGCCCCCCCTATAAAGCTTTTGCGCCCCCCTGGAGGGTCGCGCCCCACACTTTGAGAACCTCTGCGTTAGATAATGTCATTTAGTTACCACTATGGAGCATTGGAGTGTCGTTCACCGTGTTTTCGCGTTCGACGCATTTGTGAAAAATAATGAATCCGGTAGTGCAGCATGCATTCAAAATTCACTTCAATATCGGGCGTCACGGTGCTGTTCCTGATCGGAAAACAATTATGAGATGGGTCACTATGCTTTTCGAACAACGGGAATAATTAAAAAAAAAAACCCCGTACGTACTGTAACAAATCCCGAAAATACAGAAAGGGTAAGAGTCGCTGTTCTTCAAAGTCCACGATGCTCGGTGCGCAAACAAGCTCAGGCTTTACAAATTAATCGTTCTTCCGTTCAACAGTTGAAACCCACCGGCCACCGATTACCATCAACGTTCAGAATTTGCAGTAGAGATGCTATCGTTGTTCGAGGTTAATGACGATATGTTGTTGTTTATGAGTGATGAAGCGCATTTTCACATCGACGGTTTTGTAAATAAGCAAAACTGCCGCTATTATGCTGCAGAAAACCTTTAAAGCCTCCACGAACGACCGTTGCACAGCCCCAAAGTGACTGTTTGGTGTGCAGTTTCAAAGAAACTAGTCATCGGTCCCTACTTTTTTTGAGGAACACGGTGACTGTCAATAGTGCCCGTTATATTGACGTGCTTAATCATTTCTTAAAACCTGAGTTGCGCAGAAGAAGACGAACTATCAACCCGTTACATGTTTGGTTTCAACAAGACGGAGCACCTCCTCACACTGCTATCGTCACAATTAACGTCGTAGGTACGCGAGATGTTTCCCGGCCGCCTTATTTCACGTTTTGGAAATACGCATTGGCCTCCTAGGTCACCTGACTTGACGGTGTGTTACTTTTTCCTTTGGGGATATCTTAAGTCACGTGTTTATGAGACAAAACCTCGCACATTAGACGAACTTAAGAATGCAATAAAAACTGAAATTGCATTAATAGACGAAAATTTGCTTCAGCGCGTTCACTCAAATTTTTTGGACCGACTTTCATTGCGCTACGAACAAGATGGACGTCATATGCTCGATATTCTTTTTAAAACTTAAAATGACACTTATTTATATACTATAAAATATTAATAAAATAATTGTACGTCTAAAATATCCTGAGTTATACCTATTTGTTTTTTTCCCTATTCCCGTGAACCACCCTGTATACATATGTACGAAGACGAAGGTCACTAGAAAACGTAAACGGTAGCGCGTATTACCTATGTGTAAATATTATAAAAAAATATATTATTTTCTGCTCGCATAATGTATCGCGTGTGTATAAGATTCGTATATACGTTTGTATAGTCGTACAATTTTAAATCGCGTATTTTTTTCGTTTATATAGGTGCGTGTGTATAATCGGTGCTCGAATTATTGGAAAATATAGAGTAGATGGAGTTCAATTTGAAATTTAAAAATACCGTTCCAAAATATGAAATATTCCATACTATATCACATATACGTATAACCGCCCGCGGGGGGCTCCGCTACGGGATTGGTAAATTGGGTCCCAAATGACCTATTCTCGGTAAATTGGGTCCTGGAAAAAAAAGGTAATATAGGTAAATTGGGTCCCGGAAAAAAAAGGTAGTAGGTAAATCGAGTCTCGGCAAAAAAAAAAAAGCATCGAGCCGCGGGGTTTTGTGAATGTTGCTTATGTGAATTACTTGAATAAAGATTTTAGAGTTTTGTTATTACGTAAATAAATACGAATAAAATAAATTTGAAAGCGATGATAAAACATTGCGTTCGATAACACCATAGCCGTCCCAAGGGGGAGGGCAAATGGGGCAAGTGCCCTAGGGCGTCCAAAGTATTATTATGAATGCAGGGGGCGTCAAAAAAATGAATGACAAAATGAAAAAAAAAATGTGTTGTTTTATTTTAGATATTAATTTCCCTTGTATCTATATGATGATTTCGAGCAGGATGAGTGTATTTACTATTAAAATATATAAAATTATGTAATTAGATATTATACGTTAGTTGTAAATTTTTTTTTGGGGTGGGGCGTCGAATATTATTGCCCTAGGGCAGGGGTCGGCAACCGCTGTGGCTAGTGATCCACATGCGGCTCTTTCGATCTAAAGTTGCGGCTCTCCAGTTCCATACGCAAAAATTAATTGTTTTATTATCAAAAACAATATACATAATTTTACACGTTATTTTTGTTGCTTTTGAAAATATTAATTAATACATCACAACAATAACTGGATATAGTAACCGCACAGTGCACAGGCTACCGTAGTAAAATGTTTATTATTAGCCATACGACGAGTTATGTCTTTTTTTATATTAAAAAGCATTTGACACCGTAAATTGGAATTTATTGATGACCATTTTGAAAAGAACTGGCCTGGATTGGATATGGAACTGTACAGAGATCAAGAAACAATGATTGAAGTAGGATGCTGTATAATATATAATCACAGCTAGAATCTGCGGAGGAGTGAGACAGGGCTGTTTTTTTATCATCATACTTCACTACTATATATATTTATAGAAGAAGTTGTTAAAGAACTACTTTAATCGCTTCGCTTGTAAAAACTGGCTGAATCATGAAACACGTGACAATAATATTATGCGCATTGCTTTTCCCAAGACAATTCCGAGTTTCATGGGTATCGCACATGCGTACAAACATTATTAAAACAACAATAACACAGATGTCACACTAAAATTAATTATTTAATCATCTTTTTTTATGATATATATAGTTTTCAGTATAATTTTAAACAAAAATGTTTGTACGTATATACGTATAATTACACTACATAACATATAATTAATTTTTGTTCTCGTAATAATAATATTTTTAATTAACATTAAAATATTTAATAATGCGATCAAATTTACAAAAAAAAAAAAAAAAATTCGTGGCTACATTAATTTATATTTTAAATATATTTTATACCTATATTATATGCGGGTATTCATTATTCATGACCCAGAAAAATTTGAGAAACCTTATATATATATATATATATATATATATATATATATATATATATATAGGCATCATAATATTAATATATATATATATTAATGCGTTAATTCCATCCAAATGTCTACATCATTTTTATCATGTACCTATACGCACTCTAGTGTACTTTTTAGAGGTATTTTTTTTTACTTTTATATAAATAATTTTTTTTACACATATAATACGTATTTAAATTGTATTAATCTGTAAGTACCTGGTACTTAACAAACAAACAAACAAAAAAACTAAATAGAAAACCGGGCAATAACGAAATCCGCTACTACAATATTGAATTAAAAATTATTTCGTTAACAATTAATTAAATATATTTACGTATGTTATTCGAATTAATCATAAACCATAAGCAGTGGTGTAGTGGAGGGTATACGCGGGTATACGGCGTATACCCATAACGCAGAAATTTTAAAATGCGAATAGGAAAGAAAATAAAACGAATACGCGAGTATACGGTCGTATTTCTGCCTTAAATATTAAATAAAAAAGAAATATCTATATCATGTTATTTATTCTGATTTAAATTCCGATTTACTATAAAAATAAAAATTGGTAAGTGTACCTATAATTCTTTAAATAAATAAAAAATAAATAAAAATATTCCTTTTTTTTTTTTATTTGTTTATCCTCAGTATAAGAACTAAAAATTATAAAATAGCGGAGGGGGCATAGCCCCTCCCACCACCTTTAGAATTGAAGCGTATACCCAAAAGATTATTTACGACTACACCACTGACCATAAGTAATAATAATTGGTACGTATTATGTGTAGGTATATAATGAACAGTTCTGCCAGATCTGTATATACTTGAGCGTGTATTTAAATATAAATATAAAAGTATTACGAAAAATTAATAATTTAAGTGACATAAATATTATCGTCGAAAGAAAGTACATATATTATGTATATAATAATGATATGCAGATACACCTATAACGATGTGCCCTAAATCGGTTGGGGGAACGGAAATACGCGACGCACTGCACACACATTATTATACCGATTATAGTTGCAATTATTTCACAACACACACGCGTGGAAAAAAAAACGGATTTCCTGCGCAATAATGTACCTACGTTTAGTATCCGGTAAAATGTCGACCTCGGCGTACCACTAATTACGTCGATCCATATAAATGTGTAATGTGTATAAAATAAAAACACATTTATATATATAAAAATTATTTTTATTTAAATTAATCTACAATGAGGTAATATACCTATAAATATATATGTTTACAATTTTCTAACATCTCCGTCAAACGGATTATAAGTTATATAATTTGATCGTGTAATATCAAACAATAAGCAGCAGTTTTTTTCGGAAATTGCTCGAGTAGTTTCAAATTCTATTCGCATGTCGACGGTAGACGATTTAACATCATAGGCGCAACCAGGGGGGTGCTAGCGGGACTTTAGTACCCCCATACTCAATAGTAGCACCCCCAAAGTATTCAGATTTAAATTTTTAATGGAAAAAAAAACAATTCGAAACGAGGTTTTTCCTAACTTCTTCTTTTCTTCTCGTGTCCGGTTAAAATTGCCAATAATCACAATTAGTTATAAAATAGGTAACATGTATATAAATGAGTAAACAGATAAGTAAATAAATAACTAAATAAATAAGTAGTAATAGTTAATATTAATGGTCGGTAACTTTGTCAAATCTTATATTGCAGCCAATGTGTAGCTATGTCTATGGCATTCTTGTTCACTTGTGCTAGGTCGTTCTTTGTACACTGTGTTGGATTCATGGTACAGTTGAGTATAAGTGTTCATCTGTTTGTCGTTCACCGCATTCACACTTGTCGTCTTCCTTATTTCTAAGACCCCATTTCACCATGTTAGATCTTTTTTCCTAACTTGTACGAGTAATTTCAAATTTAACGCTTAATTGACGTGGTGTTCACTTTACATATTGAAAGGCATGTTGCAAATAATATGAAAACAGGAATACTTAATCAGTTAGATAAGTACTACAATACAAATACAGTTTTAAAATAGTAAATTTTATAATTCATATTTTTAATTTTTATTATCTAATAATATCAAACGTATGTTTTTTGTATTTATTGTATCGGATGTAAATTATAAAAAAATATTATATTGTAATAATAATTTAAAATTGTTTACCGACTTTCTAAGTGCAATATTCAAATCAATAATAATGTCGGAGTTGTGTTATTAACGGTTTTGAATGTATGCGTTTGGGTAGTTTGGTGTAGTGAGTGTTTCAGTCAGTGACGTATACTATACATCATTTTAGCACCTTCTAAAATTTCGGTCTAGTTGCGCCAATGTTTAACATTGTCATTCTGACGTGATAAATCGACGGCAATAATATTGGTGAAATTGTTTGAAAAATATTATGTTTTAATAATAAAAATCCCTAAATATGCAAAATAAAATCCAACGTATTATCCGATTCTATGTCGTATGAAAAGAATTTACAACTTGGCCTTGTAACGTGCACGACTCAAAAGGTTTAAAAGAAAAAAAAATATGAAAAAATCGTAAACATCCTAGTAATCGGCACGCCTACCTTATTTTTTACCCACCTTGCACACGCCTTGTGATAATGCAAATGTTCCGTCAAAATCCTCTCAACAGTAGTCTTACCGACATCAGGGATCAATATTATTATTCCGAATAAAAATGTATTTTGTACACGTTGATTTAATTTGATAAAAAAAAGAAAATTTTATTTTTTCTTAAAATGTTTCGTTTTTCTTCGTGGTTCCATCATCGGGAATACTCTTAACGAATGTAATCAATTGTTCTGGACAGCTTTCTTATCCATATTATACATTTTTTTTCCAAATACGTCAATATTTGATCCACTTGTTGAAGTATCATAGGACGAATTAATGTAGATTTTCGAATGGACGTTTCGAAAACACTCCATTCCCCATGAATTGTAATTGTCAATAAATCATTTGAGTTAAGTAGTATACGTTGTTCTTGAATGATTTTAGACTCGAATACAAGAACTTTTTCACCACGATAAATAAGTATGCGAGACAGTATTTTCATCAGTTTCCAAAAAAAAATTTTCTCTTGTATATCACAGGACGATCCAGAATAAACGACAAAATATTATCAAAATTAAGGCATACAGAGATGACGGGGTAGAGGGGTGCGGATACTTTACAAATATTTCATGACCTGTTGTGGTCTGTACACAACGGTGGCGGGGGTGAGTAAAAGATCGGAAATGACCAAAAGAGAACTGCTAGTAGACTACGGGGGGAGGAGGGGAATGTGTGATATATTTCATGGTCTGCTGTGGCCGCTCGACAACGGCACCGGCGGAGGTTCCACAACCGGTCTTTTCTACCTACTCGCCATCTGTGACGTTTTATGACACAAAAAGGAAAAAAAAACATAAACACAATTCGATAACAGGTGTAGGTATTTTTATTATATTATAATAATCAGTAGTACAGGGGAAAACAAAGTTATACATTGCAATTTACATGACATGGAAAATAACAGGTTTAACACAAATTATTGCACTTCATTTGTTTTCGATTTGGAAGAAATTACAATACTACACAATTTTACCAATAATCGGTTAGGTGTCGCGAGGAGGGGCATGTATAAAAAAAAAAAATTTACTATGAAATAAAAATCATTAAGGTTTAATATATTATAATATATAATACCACCGATCAGTTAATCACTACCTACACCCTAATTAGTTATATATATATATATATATATATATATAATTAATACTTTTTTTGTTTTTTTTAAATTTACGTGTATAATCATCTTACAATTTAATCTAAATTTACATAAAAATAATCTTATATAGTACATTTATTATATTCTTTTAGGTTTTTTAAATATGCATTTAAAGGTAATGATAATAATTTACTTTTTCATTATTTTTATTTAGTAGTCGTTAATAATAATAATAATAATAACTTATTGGTTATAATTTTGAATAGAAATTAAAGTAAAACATAAAATTTGTATATAATAATATATTGTTATTGATTTGTTCATTTTTGCAAGTCTAAGTCTATTGGTGAATTTTTGATCGTTCGTAGTAAGAAAACGTAATTCGACGAGTTTACGTCTGTTATATAATATGGTATTACGTTTATACAAAAAAAAAAAATTATCACCGACAAAGTAACAATGTGCACAATAATTACATTAAATTTGTTATTATTATCATCATAGTATATCATTTAAGTACTTTATTGCACAACCAATAATACTAAACTGCAAAATGCAGTTTTTTTTTTAAATAAAAATTCACAAGGAAACCTATTTGGACGGTATCAAATATATTAATGGAAATACGGATACAGGCAAGAAGATGGCCGCTCGGGTGTGTTGAGAAGACGACAAGCGAGTGCATTGGGGGAAAAGTGTGGAATAAAAATGAACAATTAATGTCCGAAACGGTTGGAATTTATTAAGCTGCCAGAACTAAATAAAATATATATTGATCAAATGGCACATTAAAAATGCGAATTTTTGCTTTTTTTTTTTTTTTTACATTATTTACAGTCTTCTCCAATTTTTAAATTAATATATATAGTAAATACTAAATTAGAAGGGAAGGGGAAAGAGTGGGCACAGTGTTAGTTAAAATAATAATACAATTTGGAAACATATCGATAAAAAATTTAAAACTAGTTAAAATTGACAATAAATAATAAACGGACAGATGCGCATTATAACAGTATCACAATTATAATAATATATTATATAAATTATTGATATCAGAGTAAGTGATATTTTGAACTTAAGGACAGCAAAAATAAGTCAAGTGCAAAGTCTGATTGACTCCCAACAATGTCCCCACTCTTTAATTTATTTAATTTTTTTATGTATATATATATATATATATCTAAAAACAAAGTTCAAGTAGTCTAAAGCGCGTTAGTCAAGCGTTTTCAAAAGATATGCAAAAAAAGAATGATTTTTGTTTAGTATTAAAAATAGAATCACCCTCGTTACCTATAAAAGGTCAGGTGCTGCAAGTTGTTTTTAGTGCGTATGATTTTGTGATAATAAAACACGATTTAGATGGACATGGTAGAATGATCCCATTCTAAACGAGGTGCACAGCCTCGGTGTAGGCCATCATCTTCTTCGTTGCCACCGCCATCGTCTGAGCTATCGTCATAGTCGTAACTCATGTTATCGTCTGAAGAATCGTCATCATTGTCAGCATGCCTATGTTTGCCGACTGACAACGCACCTCCAGCTGACACGCCTCCATCGCATTCCAATTGCTGAAAATAACACAAATTACAATATTATGATCGCTATTACTTAATCAACAACAATTACAATGTTTACCTCCATGGGATTGATGGTTATGTTAAGAGCCGAGTCATCCCAAGCCATCTCTGTGTCCTGGACCTCGTCCTGTGAGGCTTTCTGATGAGCAGCCTTGATACGCACAATGCCCAACGTAATCATTAAAACTAAGAACCCAACACACACCACAATAATTATGGTAACAGCGTGTCCACCATTGGCAACAATGGCCTGTGCGCGTTCATCAGCAGATCCCTCTAAGAAATTTCCTAATAAGGTTTGTGCTTGTTTGGCTTCAACAGAATGTTGAACCACTTGTGCATGGGCTGGCTGCGGTTCAGCATCGTTTTCATCTACTAATGAAGCAACAGACGGACTAGTTGTCGGCACAGCTGTTGTAGTCGTGAAAGTAGTGGTTGGAGATTTTGGATGAATCACAGTCAACTAAAATTAAAAGATAAATTATTACAAAATCAAAAAATATGTATGTATGTAAAATTTTTAACAGAACTTACAGTTTGTATATACTCGTTACTCAAAAATCGTCCGTTCATTTCCGAACACACCAATTTGAATTGACGATTCAAGTAGTATGCAGGTTTGAAGTTAGTGTAATGGACATCGCGCAGAGCTTCTTGGTAATGGAATATAATATCAGCATTGTTAAAAGCTACACCGTCCTTGGAAACCTTAGCCGAAATTCCGAATTTGGCCAACAGATCAGCAGGAATTGTTAGTGTTTCATGATCAGGATTCAGTGAAGGAAAAACAGAGATAATACATGAATCGATACGGCGCTCTAATACGTTTGTCAATTCAGCTGTAAAACATCAAAATTATTTATCACCTTTCCAAAAATAAACCAAATTGATACATACGATTTTTAGATTCATAGTCATAACTTTCTGGCTCAATGCTGAGGACAAGATCGGGGAAAACTTGTACACCTTGTCTAAATTCGTGGTACTCTCTAGGGACCGTATTGGTACCATTGATCATAATGTTTGGCTGTTGAGGTCTATGAACCATTACGTAACTTTCGGCAGGAGGCATCTTAACTTCACGACCACCATCACAACTTTAATAAAAAAAAATTATGAAATTAATATATATGAACAAAATTCTTAATATAAATTACAACTTACATAAGAGCAGTAGTCAAGTGGAGATTACGCCTACCAGGAGTTGGATAGTCTCGGCTATTAGAATAACCGATTTTCCTTACCAACACTTCTAGATTTGTCTTGTTATCACCTTCAATTGATAATTCCGTCAATTCTAGAGAACACAAAATACAGAAACAATAATTACACTAAATTTTTTTCCTTTAACCATGTGTGGAATAAATGGCACTTACCACTGTTGGTCAACAGTTCCATTCCAGGTTCCAACAACTCCATTGCAGGCACTTCTAAACTTTCTTTACATTTGTGTAAACATGCGAGTACCTCGGGTTTCTCTAGTTGATGTAAAAGTACAGATAAGCCAGCCAAGTATCCTCGGAGATGATGTTTCATTTTATTTTCTGAACCTAAAGAGAAACACAGTAAATACAATAATACTCTTTATCTATTTCTATGTCCTATAACACATAAATTAATAACTATAACTATAATAGTAATACCTTGCCAACATGCTCCAACAGTTAAAGTAGTATTAATACCCTTGGTTGGGTGCAAAGGCCAATCGTCAATAACTTCCGGGTTTTTGTTTTCAGACTTGAAAAGCACTCCATCAATGTATAATTGAACATTAGGGAATTGAACAGATACAGCATAGTGATGCCACTCATTGTCACACACCTGTAACACAAATTTGTTATGATAATAACCCATTATTTCATATTTTACATTTATTTGTTGTACCTGTGGAATTTTCCATCTCCATTCAGCTGGTCTGAAAATATTAAGGTCTCCTTGGGAGAAATCGCGTCTTAAAAGTAATATCAGACGACAATTTCGCACAAACCAAGCATAATGATGACGATTCATTTCTAACACAAAAAAGGAAATAAATTATTTTGATGACAATGTTTGTAAAAAAAAAAAATGACATACTGTGATCATCAGCAGAACACAAAATGTGTTCCTTAACATGCTTATCTTGATGTGGCATGGGCTTATGTTTCATCCAAGTTGATATAGTAAATGCTGATGAAAGTCCGTGGTCAAGAACATCATTGGGTATAGCAACAGCTGTGCTACTGCCATCAAACTCGTACATTTGGTCAGATTCACGACCTTCGTCGTGTTTAATTGCGTTTCCAGCAGATAATGGTACATGGTTGGCTGGTAAAAGTTCTACACTTTCCTCGCTTGCTCCTGCATAGCAAGAAAAAAAAAATTCAATTAAAATAAAAAACGTTTTGAATAATTTAATTAAAAAAACAAAATGTAATTTAGAATAATTTTTACCGCAAAGTTTTCTCTGGCTTTGGACTGAATATGTATCGCGGTCGCAACCTTTGCCAATGTGTGAAGTTGCTAAAGTAAGCTTGGCGTTGACACTTTTTACACGGCATGGATCATCACATAATCTAAGTTGTGCGTTGGGGAACAAATCTTTACGGCCTGATGCAGGGAAGTAATCAATTACTTCAGGAACGCCTGCAAGAAAATTATATTATTAAAAATATAATTCAAGAATAATCAATATGTTTTTATACACATACTTTTCCAACCAAGTTTACAAATACGATTCACTTTAATGGTGACCATAACAGGAGTAGATTGCTTCATGCCGCAGTCATATGCAACAACTGACAATATATAATTATGGCTTCGGTCATAGTCTAATGGTTCAGTATTTCTAATGCTTCCTAAAAAAACGGATAAAACATAATAATTTAGAAATGTCTAATTTTTCCTACGAGTACAATGTTACTTATTCAAAAATCCTAAATTAACTAACTATAATACCTTCGTTGTTAATAGTAAAAGGTTGATCATCATTAAGTATATCATATTTGCAGATGTCTCCAAAACGTGGAGTACAATCACGATCTGCCGCTTCTACTCGTAATATTTCTTCATATAACCGCCCTTCGTCGACTTCTTTGACATAAGATGCATCCAAGAATAATGGAGCATATTCATTGATGTCAACCACGGTGATATGCACAGTAACACTGTATTGTAAAAATTAAATTAATTAAAATAGAATAAAATTTATTATATATAAAAGTATTTTTAAAAATAATTAATTAAAAATACTCGAAACTCACTTATCAGATATCAGCCCAGAGCACGAAACTGCAGCAATTTCAAATTTATATGTTTTACGTTTCTCACAATTTAAAGTTTTACGAGCTCGAAGTTCAGCATAACCATTTGGACGAAGAATGATCTGAAAATGAATTTTGTTAATAACTGTATTTTTGATACATGAATGTCAAGTTATAAATATAAATAAAACAATAATAAATTTAACTATGAGTAATTACTTAAGTATTTAAGTATTTCTTTAGTTGACGACATATGTTTCATATCAATTTTTAAATTAAAATATTGAACGCATATGCAGAAACATGTATACAGACAGAGGTGTGCACTAGATACAATCTATTAAAAAAAGTACTGCTACAAATTACAGTTGTTTACATTTATAGACTTCTATACATAATTAAATTAAACATTTTTCTAGCTAAATATTTGAGTCATCTTCTATTCTTAAGTGTTTTTCCTATAGATATTTATTATTTTTTACACCAGACAGATTATTTCAATTTACAATTAAAAATATACCTATTTAATGAATTAAAATTTACAAATATTAAATAAAATTACTTTTAATTTTAGTAAAATATTTTGGAACCAATTAAAGATATCAAACATTCAAATACAATATTTGAATCATAAACACCAATATATAGCACCTATATATGATTATTTACAATATAAATAAATTTAAAAAATTATTATAAAATGTTTTGATAGACAGTTGATTAATTCATGATAAAAAAAAAGGAAATAATTAGACAATTTTACATAATAAATAAATGATACCTACAAAATTAATTACTGATATGAACTTTATTACAAAAACATTATTCTTAAATACCTAAATTTAAAATCATACTACCGATAATTAGTTATAGTTACATTGCTACTTGCTAATAATAAACAAAATTATTTGCCCTACCTCAAAAGGTGCTTCTCCATGATGTTTGTTGACAATGTTAAAATTACAAACATCGCCAATGGCATAGATTTCTGGAACAACTTCAACTAGTGTTTCGTTTTCCTTTACCAAACCATGATATCCACTGAGCTTATCATCAATGACTAATTTGGGTAATATTTCTGAAAAAAAGTAAATCATTTAAACCATGAAAAACAATTACCTATAAATAAATATAAAATATGTGATAAAAATAAGTAAAAATTTCAAATGTCAATCATATTTCATTAACTTTTATCCCTACAACATTTATTGTATTTAAAATTTTTGGAGAAATAAGACTTTGGACATAATGATGTAATAATTAATAATTCATGGAAATAAATAATAGTATACCCTATTAAATTTGATTTCAATAATTATGAAATCCATATTACGAACATAATAATTTACATTAAATAATACACAAATATAAATAAGTACTTATTTATTATAACCAAAAGTAACTATTTTACTTTGTTATTTATTAATACACTAATGAAGTTATAATACATTTGTTCTGAAATTAAGTAAGAAAATTAAATGGAATAATTTAAGTGTAAATTAAAAATTACCTAAGTAGGTACTTGGTATGTAAATATTTTTATTACTATTATTGAATTATTATTTTTTTTTAAAAGATAGGCTAAAACTATATCTAATAATTTACAAAAAAAATTTCGTTTTATTTTTTAAATTTCATAATTCCATATAAAATGAACACACTTTTCCCCCCATAAAATTAACAATTTTTTAATCATTTTTCAGAGTTGACATATTTTTTACAAGAACTCACAGATTTAAAACATGATTAATGATTTGGGGACACTTAATTATTTGAAATTATATGAATGATTAAATTCCTCATAACTTCCTCTTACAATTTTATTTTAATATCACTATTCAACAGCGTATCATTTATATTACAAGTCTATCTTTATAATGTATAAGAAAATAAAAATATGAATTTTGCTTTTCTATTTTTATTAAAAAACTACTAGCTGAATTACCCGGTGTTGCCCGGGAAAATAATAGTGTGTTCAACTCCTTTTGGGTGTAACTCGCTGTGGAAGCAATGCCTTTTTAAGACTAATCATCCGAAATAACGGTTAAAATATTATATTAATTTGTATTGCACTGTGAAATAATTAAAACATAGTCTCTAGACCTAGCCATTTGGCCTGTGTGTTGGTCGACATATCAAACTTTTAACCCCTTTTTCGCCCCTTTAGGGATGGAATTTTGAAAAATCCTTTCTTAGTGCTCGCCTACAATGTAGAAGGAACTTGTGTGCAAAATTTCAAGTGTCTAGACTCTAGACCCAGCGGTTTAGGCTGTGTTGATGAATCAGTCAGTCAGGGCAAGTTTTTTACATATATAGATAATTAAATAATTTTTTGGTTTAAAATTTCGATTTGAGTAACAAATACTTCATATAAATGGTTCACTAAAATTTTTATGGCAATTAAAAAAAAAAAATTAATTTACATGTATTCAAAGTGATTACCTCGGTTATTACTTATACAGTTTTATAAAACATCTGAAATAAAATAAGAACATGATGTTGTTATAATGAATATTTATTATTTATACATTTCAATACTCTGATATAACAAAAATGTTTTAAAATTATGTCATTAAGAAAAATGATCAGAGACTTTATTGTAACATGCTCTTAGAAGTTCTCTTTCAGGTAGCTAATAAATGGGGCTCAAATGATGTTGCAGTAAAATTATTACTTAGAGTCTAAAAATACTTGAATGAATTAGATATGTTATATTGTTGTGCTCACACATTTTTATTTTCATATCAAAAACGTTAACTAACATGAAAAACAATGTAAAATTAGTAGAAATTGTATTATAAGTATGAAATATCAATAAAATTGAAAAAAAAAAATTTGCCATAAATTTCTTTAAATACTGACTGTTACTCGCACGAAACAAGTTTAAAACTTACTTGGCAACAAATTCAAACGGTAGAAAAAACATTGCAAACACAACATCCGAGTTATACTGACAAATATGTTATCATGTTTTTCAATCAGTTTAACCCAAAGGACATTTCTTATATGATAAAAAAACAAAGGATAATTTTATATAAGTTTATAGACTTCCTACTACAGTTATTAAAAACGTAGAAGAAAAAAGCCAAATTATGAACATCCTAAAGTTAGCAGGTATCTACGACATACTTATTTTAAATAATTATAATCGATACCTAGATAAATAGATATTTATAATTATCATTTTAAAATTAAATAACAGAAAATTAAAAATATGTTTTTAAATTTGTTGAGTATACATCAGTTAACACGCCCATTATAACCAAACCATTTTCATTATGATTATGACAGACATTTGACTCATACAAGCAATCTCTGAGGTAATTTCTTAAGTAATTTAGAATATAAATCCTGATCTATAAGTACTAAAATATTAAAAGAAAAAAGACATTAGTTTCATATTAAATGTCATTTTTATTAATCTAATCCTTGATCTACATCGACTGTAAATATAATAAAGTAGGTAACAAAATATTATTCAACATATAAAATGTAATATTATATGAGATAATATATATATATATATATATATATAAAGTTAATTAGGTAAGTTATATTATAATATAAAAGTTTAGTACATCTAGGTACATAATATCATGTTTACACCCTGACAACTGTAAAACGAATTTGATCACACTGAAAATTTTAAAGCTTGACATTAATGTAATTAATATTTATTTAGTAAATACTGTAATAAAATAAATATTATCTGATATGCCTTTGATATGATCACTGCATTTTTCGTTTGTACATTTGTTTTATCATTTACTTAAAAGAAAATAAATGAAAGAAAATGATTATATATACCTATATATAATATACACATACACATACCATATTTTGAATTCAAATAAATTACAGTAAGTATAAAGAAATTGTCGTAATTCATTGATTTTATTTTTGAACATGAAAGTTCCCTCTGAAATAAACATTTTTTGAATTTTTTTTGGCAAAATTTGTTTGATCTTATAAAATACATATAAAAAAATGAGACAAATTCAACTTCAAAAATAATTTAAGATAATTAAAGGTACTTTAATGATTTTGGTGTATATCTAGTTAACATTAAAAAAAAACCTACTTAATCAAAAGTATTTTAGATACATAATCTATCTTACTATTAACTTTTATGACTAACTGTGCCAACCCATCAGAACAAATTACATACAAAATCTATGGGAAATCTATTAGTAGACATGTACTCAGATACTTTATATAATTATAATTTAATACTGCAAAGCTTTTCTCAGCATATATTAATAATACATAGCAGACGCTGCAGTGAATACTTTATAGTAGACAGATACCTAGTTAGAAAAAAAAAAAAAGTGAAAATAGTAAAGAATATGTAAAGAAAACATTATCAAAATTACGAGTAAAAGATGTATGACACTGATGTGTACATTGTTTGTTTATTAACCACTATTCAAACCGACTACTAATTTATTTGTTCATTAGTGCATTTGTTTTTTTACTAATATTTAATTAATAATGAACTGTTAATACACTGTTGTTATATTTTTCTTTTTCGCTTAATACCCGATGATGACTTTTTGTTGTGACCGGTAGTAAACAAACAAATTTAATACAACTCTTAAATATTTCTTTATTTTTCATAACACTTTTTTTCGGCTTGATTGTATATTCATATATATTCATATAAATATCTATGGGCTAGCTGGCCGCTAAGTGGCGTAAGTCAAAAATTCAGAAAACTGGACTAGCACCATTTTCCTGTTCTAGGTTGAAAGATCTACGATTATGAGAAATGGTGCAAGTCCTAATTCAATACCCTGTCAACAGTAAGCGTATGTTATTCCAGTGAATGAAATGGCTGAGCACCTTAGCGACCAAATAAAAGTCATAAAAGTCAAAATGAGTTTTGTGACACACCACTTGGTGGTCAGCCGGCCCATATATTTATATAAATATATACATACACACACAAATTTAATATTGAATTATTGATGAAATCCATACTAATTAAATTATCTATTGAGAATCGTATTATTTTATCATGTAATTACCTACAGTTGATACATTCTAACTATTCTCCAATAAATACCTAATTTTGTTCAGAAAAAAAAAAATTAAAATAAATTTTGTTAGCGACATTTATATTTTTAATATCAAATACGAGTTATAAAGAGTATATTAATAGATAATTACCTACCGGAACCTACTCAAGTTATTCCAAATATTTGATAAAGAATTTATTTTCCGTAGTAAAGATAAGGTACCTAAATCAAGGGCCTATATTATTTTATGTGAAATTCAAACAATATTACAAACTAATGATTCCATAGGGCATAGACATATCACAAATAAGTAGGAATGTTAAACCATCAGTGGTATCGCCTTCTATACGTCATTATAACATGTATATACGTAGTACGTTCGCAAAGTAAGTTCCGTTTTGTAATAAAAAAAAAAAAACAATTACAGATAGAGTAAAGAAATTTATTTCATAAAAATCTACAACCATTACACTATTTTTTGACATAGCTCCTATGATTTTCCAGGCATTTTTCATAGCGTGGTACAAGTTTCTGTACACCCCCTTCATAGAATGTTGCCGCCAGTGTTGTCAATCATGTGGTAACATGTTCTTTCAGCTCTTCATCATTGACCACCAAGGAAAGACTTCAGATACAGAAACAGATGAAAGTCACTAGTAGCGAGGTCGGGGCTGTACGTAAGATGGCCAAAAACGTCCAAAAGAAGGCGTGGTTTTCATTCACGACAATGCCCGACCACACACACTGCGAATGTGACAAAAACACTGCTACAGAGCTTTGGCTGAGACGTTTTTGGCCATCCTCCGTACAGCCCCGACCTCGCTACTAGCGACTATCATCGGTTTTTGCATGTGAATTCCCCTTGGTGGTGAGCGCTTTAACAGCGATGAAGAGTTGAAAGAAAATGTTACCACACGATTGACAACATTCTATGAAGAGGGTATACAAAAACTTGTACCACACTATGACAAATGCCTGGAAAATCTCGGGAGCTATGTCAAAAAATAGTGTAAGGGTTGTAGATTTTTGTGAAATAAATTTCTTTACTCTATCTGTACTTGTTTTTTTTTTTATTACAAAACAGAACTTACTTTTCGCACGTACTCAAATAATAAACCCATATTCTGTCGCCCAGAAAAAAAAAAAACATAAAATGACCAACGACATATTATACAATACCTATATTGATGGTTATCACAATGTTTTTTGAAATTTTTTAGAAGACGCATATTAAAAATTGTTAAAGAACATGAAAAATATAATATACACAAAAAATACGTAAAAGTTCTGAGAATGAGTTATTAATAATAAATAAAAAACGATATACAGCTTTTTGATGAAGTAACAAACAAGTAAGATTATAAAATCACGGTAAATAATAACACACGAATGTAAATTATTATTATAGTTTTTTTTTTTTAAGAATAAGAAAGAGCGGTCCAAATTAGCTTGTAGCATACAACGACTGAGCGGCTGATTTTTATTATGTCGTACATTTTGCAGATAATCACAATAAATTTGATTTAGGTATAGAGTTTCAACCACTGTCATTACATTAAGTCATTAAGTAAGTATCTTATTTTATCATTAACTGTATATTTTGATGTACTAATTAGAGAAATTACCTCATATTTTATCACGGATAGTTTTTATTAACGTTTAAAATATCGTTTTAATAATGTTATTTTTCCATAATTAAAAAAAAAAAAAAAAAAATACAAACACCTACTGCACAAATATCTTATGAAAAAAAAATGTTGTTATCGCACAAAACGATTAATTTATTCGGTTTCTGTTCCCCTACCCCTCTCCTTCCGTTTAATAATATTTTTTTAAAAACGTTCCGATATTTATCTGATGATAAAATATAGTGTGCATATGGACGTAATTTCTACTGGATTACCGCGAAAACTAAAGAAGATCACTGCCATTTTAACCATTGCATAATTCTATATAATATACACGTAGGTGGACAATTTAGTTTGTGTATACCTATGTATCGAAAATGTTTTAAACATTAAACGAAATGACAGGAATCTTTAAATTGATAATAAGAAATAAAACGTGACTAATGGAAACTTATATATACGCATTAGTTATGAAATCTGAAACTCGTTTAAACCTTAAATACCCACTCGTATACATTATATCGTATAGCGTTAAGCAGGATATTAGTTTACAGTTTTACAGCACACACACACACACACACACACACACACACACACACACACACACAAGCGTACTATTAACACTAGAAAACTAAAACTAATTAAGTATATCTCTATAACGCTTCTGTAAACGTTTTTTTCTTCTTCTTATGTAACGAAATTGTGGTATTATGACGAAACGCACTTACGTTAAACTATACAAGTACCTATATTTGCTTTTAAACAAAAGACATTCCACCGTTAATTCTTAGACCGTAGAAAGTAAATAGTAAACACTCGTACAATACAATACGTTAAACGCGATCGATGTACGAGCGGGAGGGAATAAGTAAATCGGTCGGAAGTATTATAATATAGAGCTGTTATCGCCGTGACAAGACAGAAATGCGGTACGAACGTTATCGGCAGCGGTCGCACCACGGTTTAACGTCTTGGACGATATTGTGTTAAGACTCGAATATATTACGTCGAATCGTGATTCGAGCGTACGTACGTGAAAAACGAGACGCATAATTATTCGATTTGTTCACAGAACACAAAACGCATACGAGTAGGCCTACCCGCAGTACACACACACGCACTGCCTCTCACTCGACCCGCCTCTTCGTCTTTCCCTATCCACAAAACACCTGTCCCGAATCCCGACGCGCATACCTCTCTCATACGCCTATTGTCCGAAGCACGTAAATCACGTTTTTTTTCTTCTCCTCCTCGTTCTTCTTCTTCTTCTTCGCGTCACCTCTCCACACTCCCCCCCACCCGCTGCACTTTGGGCACGTACCCGTTTGGCAAGTATGCGACGCGGCGTAAACTCGTCTGCCGCCCACGCCGCCGCAGCAGCAGCAGCAGCAGCAGCAGACACTGTTGGCCTACCCAAAACGTACACCGCGAAAACGGCAACGATGAATATCAAAAATTCATATCCAGTTCAATCCAGTATCACGAAATTGTTTTTTTTATTTCACTTACCGTCGTCGGTGGTCGCGTAACAGGAAACCAACGGAACGACGAACAGGACGATGGCGGCGGCGGCGGCGGCCAACGAAAACGACGTCTTGCAGCGGTACATTTTTCACGCCGTTTCGATTACAAAACAAACGAGACCAACAAACACCCGGTGGCGGCGGGGGGGGGGAAGAGGGTTTAGAAAAAAAGAAAAGAACGTAATCACGCGTGACCGAGTTCACCGCGCGGCGGTCCGGCGGTACTCATCAACGAATCGCGGCCAAAAGAAAAAAAGAAAAAGAAAATTGCAAAAGAAAAATTCCAATCCCCACGTCCGGTGGTGGCCGTCTTTTACCGACCCTTCGGCGGTGGTCACACGCGAAAAAGGAAAATGTTTATTATATATATATATTTTTTTTTTACGTCGTTCGGCGGGCGTCAAAACGACGAACGTACGGCACGGCGGACAAGCGAAACTACACTGACACAGAAAGAGACCGAAGACGAGAGAGAGAGAGAGAGAAAAAAAAAAACCGTCTCGCGCACGCACGCACTGCGAACCGCCACAAACGTTTTTGTACACAACACACAACGTTACGTTGCGTGAACGGCGGCGGCGGCGGCGGCGGCGAATACTCTTTCACCGCCGCCGCCGCCACCCGCTCACCGCCCACCCCCCTCCACCCCACCACACCGCTACATCGTCGCAACAACAAAACCGACGCGCCGCGGCGACGACGACGTAAAACCCTCCACCGCCGCCGCTGCCGCCGCCACAACCACCACCACCACCCGGTTGCAGTGTAACTCCGCCGCTCGTCGGACGAATCAATAATTTACATGAGTCAGAGCGCCGCGGTTTGCCGTTTTCCTCTTTTGTCCGGTCTCATGGAAGAGAAAACCGAAGCGCGCGCGCCGGTGTCAAGGTCGACACGGAGGTAATACGTTCCGACGCGACGACAACTTACTGCACACCCGCGACCGTACATACCTACCTATTATACGGACAAAATAACGGAAGGGCGATTTTAAAAATGGACTGGGCGCACAAAAATGATGAAAATCAAAATCTAAGTATTGGGAGACTATATCCCCTATAAATCTTTATTACCCCCCTTCCATGACCTGTATACATCATTATGTATTTTAGTCGGTAAATATTTTCCTTATACAACACTTGAACAATAATTTATTTTATATAAGTAACATCATTTAGCACTCATACATTTTAAATAGGTAACACTCAAACTTTATTATATAGTAATCATTTATAACTTATCTCTATTTTAGACGATTCGTATGGTCCTAACCTAAATACATGATGTCCAGTAATATGTTATTTAAAAAAAAAAAAAACGATGGGGATGGATACATAGGCGCAATTTGGATTAAATTTATGGGGGTGCTAGATTTCAAAAGAAGTAAAAATTCGATGATGCAATTAAAAATTTGGAGGTGCTAAGCACCCCCGAGCACCACCCAAATTGCGCCCATGGATGGGCATGATAATTGTGATTAGGAAAAGAAACTACGCTAATGTTATAATATTACAACACTATTGGCTTATTGAAAAAATATAACAATTTAAATTTATTGTATAAATGTTTACTCTTACCTGAAGCATAATGCATCCATAGAAAAGTAGATGATATCTAATAAGACACTTACCCCCTAATATGCTGGTTATTATGATCATGTAGGGTAGGAAAATATGAGAGTGAAAAGGTTTAGATTCCTTAGTAAAACTTGATATTAATAATAAAAGATACACAATAAAGTACATTCACTTTGATACTTGTTCTTTTAAAAAAATATTTATTTCATATTACACATTCATTTAGTCATTTCCTTAAATAAATTTAGATATGGACTCCAGATACCAACCAGACATTAAGTGGTTTTTTTTTTTTTAGCGAACGGAGGGGGCGATCGCCCTGATCGCCCCCCTCTGGATCCGCCCCTGTTTCAAGCAGGCCCATTTTGAAATTTCACCAGGCCGTATAAAAATAGATATATATATATATAAGCATAGGCATGCGCAGAAGTATTTGGCAGGTAGGGCAAAATCATTAAAGGGGCACTAGGGGCACTTAAAAAGTGACTTTAAGGATATTTTTCTTATTATTATTAGGGCCGTCTTGAGGAGAGGGGGGGGGGTGTAATTTAACAAGTCAGCAATTATTCGGTAGTGAAGACCTTTTTTTTTTGTTTTTTTTGGAAGTTTGCAGTAGTGAAGACTTTTTTGGGCCGTATCAGTCGACAAAATTACTGTTCAGTCGGTAAATTACTGAAAAAGTAAACTTTTTTTTTCTTGCTAATTAATTTTTTTTGGAAATATCCCCTCCCCCCAATAATATTTCGTTGTTGGGACGGCCCTGATTATATTAATAATTAATGTATAATATCTAATAAACATTAATATGTTATCGTATGGCTATTAGCTATTACAAACATTAAACGCACAACACCAATGCAACAAAAATAAAAATAAATGTTAATACAATTAATATAAGTATAACAAGTCATAAAAATCATATATAGTCAACATATTATAATAAAAACAAAAATAGAATAAATCACTACAATTAAATATCTAATTTGGTTATCCAATTTATGGCTCTCTCTCTCTCTTTCTCTCTCTCTCTCTGTTAGGTCTATTAGTTCTTTCGTGCTTCCTTGGAATTTTATTTTCGGGCAGTCCATGATAATATGCTCAATTGTTTGCTGACTCTCGCCGCAGTCGCATGCTGGGTTGTCCTTCAGATGCCATCTGTGCATAAGTTGTCCGCGTCTACCAATTCCTGTTCATATAGCCTGTTAAGAGTTACCCAGTCTTTTATATTATCCCAGTTTTTTTATAATATATATATATTTAATCAACTGAAAACAATTTTAAAAGTGCCCTTCGATCGTTCCCCCGTACGCGTTGGTGGAGAATTCGAATATTTTTTCGGAACGAAAATCAACGTATAATATAAATATATAGGTAGGTATAACGCACTTATCCTACTTGTTATTATTATGAACCGTGAATGTGGATATTGCAGGTTAACGATTTAAAATTAAATATTACTATTCCATTATTTAATGCAATAATACTGTTATTAATAACAAAATAAAATAAATTTTTTTTCGCCGTTGAATTTTCTGGTACAGACATAAAAAAACATATCATTCCAGTAAAACCAATGGATTACTCGCTGGGCCGCTCAGAATCGAAAAAGTAGCTCATTCCGCGTTGTATATACTTTATATTTTTTTCATTTCATCGACTCTTATTTGTATAAGGCTTTTGAACAAGTTTTATATATTTTTCAGTCGAAGTGAATAGGAACGCTGCAGCTTTGACCGGTGCGAAGCCGGTCAGTTGCAGCTATATATATATATTGTGTTTCATTAAAAATTACAAACTTTGTACACCCGATATTAACATTTTATCAATTCGATTTTTAACATCTAAAAAAAAAAAAAAAAAAACAAATAAACGTGTACTTAATAAAATATATTTTAATATATTTGTATGATTTCTAACATTTTTTTTTTTTATTATTCTTAGTAAAGAGATAGAATTTTTTTTTTTTTTGGCACGCGAGCATATTTAAAAAAACTTGGCACTTGACCGGGAAAAGGTTCGTCGCCCACCCCTTTTATGTAGTGCGTGCAGTGTTTGTACCGCGCCTTTATTATTATTATTATTATTACTTGTATATTTATTGTAAAACGCCTATACTTACAATAACGCGGGCTGCAGATGATGTAATATAAATTTTCCTAAAAAAAAAAAAAAAAACAAATTTTTTGATGTCGTACTTATGCGAGGCAGGAACACCCGGGGGTGAAAAAAAAATAAAAAAATACGCCGTTTAAAATTTTTTTTTTTAGGTGATTCGCACCAGCGGGTTAAAATTAATTCGCTTTCAGTTCAATTTACATATTACATTATCATAATGTATATTATGTACATTAATATGCCGTACATGGCACGTACCAATATATATATATTTACCTTCATTACCTCCCAATAATAATACGAAATTTCTTACACGCATTTGTACTTATATTAGGCGATTATATTAAAACGCAAATAATTTGTAAACGTTATTGAATAATTTATATATATATATATATTTTTTGTAAACTAAATAAATATGTCTGTCTGCAAACGGGACATTTTTTTTTTTTTAAATAAACGATGACCCAGCAGCCGTCAGCGCTTGGCCATATGAATATATTAAAAAAAAAAAAAAATTATCGCATATTGGTGGAAAAAAAAAATCTAGTAATTTGGTACACAAAAAAAGAATAGAAAATTCGCCAGAAACTATATATAAAAAGTATTTTACGCTTCTTAAAAGCACACTGAAATAATCGTATGTTCAATTTTATTATATAGTTTTTCAATATCACTGCAACTACATTGTTAATGTGTATATTTATATAGATACATTTTCGGTTTTTATAACATACGTAGTTATAGATTTTATTCAAATTTTACAAACTAATATTTTTCTAAAAAAAATTCTGAGTGAAATCTTTATCGGTATATGAAGATAAATCTGGTGCGCAATAATGTTTATTTATTTTTTTTACATCGACGAGTAGGACCACAAAACGCAGTGTTCATATTCCGTTTAGTACTAAATAGGTACCACTCGTCTCATGTAATATTATGACACTACATGCACGTGATCAATATTAAACGTTTAACAGTAAATTTTATTATATGAACATAAAAACAATAATTTTAATACGATTTTGAAGTGCTGAAAACGCCAAAATATACATATAATTTAAAATAAAAAGTTAACCAGCCGTTGATGCTGTCCATTATCAGCTCAAAATGAATTACTATAATAATTAGACAGAGATTTTAGAGTTTTATTATTGATTTGAATTTGAAACCAATAATGAATCAACGTGTTCAATAAAAACAATAGTCTGAGCGGCGCTATTAGGCGATTATTAGAGCGCGGAATTAAATGCTCTAAAAAAAGAAACAAGAAAAGTGTCTTAAAAAAAAAAAAAAATTACAAAGAAAAAATGTTACAAAGTTTAAAAATAAAATGTACTTTTATTTAAAAAAAAGGTATATTTGAATACATTTAAATGTATCTAATCTAATAAATGTCTTCGAATATAATTTACAAGACTGCTGCAATAATATATGTATTTCACATTTACCATAAAGTCAGTACTAATGTTGGAAAAAAAATGTGTTATTAAACTACCTATGTACATAATCACTATTATTACCGGTAGCGTATGGCGAACTTCAAATGATTTTTCCACTATATATGGAGGTATATAAATATGCTGTAGTACGACGTAGACCGCGGGACATTAAATAGTTTTTAGGAAAAAAATGTTCAGGATTTATGACAACTTTTAACGATAATCCAAGCGGTCGTGCCTATAATATATGTATTCTTACAAAAATCGATCTTTTTAAAATTATATTTCGGAGATATTTAGTAGAAAAAATAAAAATTCTGATGGCGACAAACGCAATGCGTAATACACACATATTTTGTATATATCCGCATATAATTGTGTGAATAACAAATTCGATGAATTCGATTAATTCTTCGTACGCTGAGTGTGCTAAAAATTAAATTCAAAATCAGGAGTACCTAAACGAACGGGTTCACAATTTTTTTACTTCCCTTGTATTCGTATATATATAAAAAAAAACATTACAACTATACTATACTTATTTTATTTGTATATAATTTCAAAAGTATGATTGATTCACGATTTTCGTTTGAATCAATTATATCTCGATAATATAACAGAATAATAACAGTCCTGCAGATTTGTACGGTCCGAATTTTAGGATTCTAAAATTTTAAATTCCAGATTTGTACGGTTTGAATTTTTGTAAGATCTATATTATATTTATATATCCTTTATTTAATCTATTTAACAATCGTCACTCATCCACTCATCAGCACAATAGTTCTTTTATAATATACTTCCTATACAAGTTATACATCGTTGTGCAGCTCGTGATATTTTATTAATTTTTTTTTCGAAAAATGTTATCGACCACGTCACTACATCACAAATACAATTTATAACGAGTGAACATTTTATTACAATACCTGCGACGTAAAACTAATAGAACGTCAAAATAAATGTTATTGAAATACGCCTGAGCGCTGGCGATTTTTATACCCGGCTATAGAAATGATTATAAACACAACAGTTTTTTTTTTTTTTAGTTATAGGCTTTTAAGACCAAACTGACAAACATAATTCTCGCCATTTGTCCCTATCTCTTGCCAAACTGTATCTAAATCCAACATCTTCACGTTTAGCTTCACTTGATCTTCCCATCTCAGCCTGGGGCGTCCTAGAAGTCTTTTTCCTGTTGGGCTATTGCGTAGTACCAGATGTATAAAAGATTATTCTTTATGCCAAGCATAGCCGGCCCTCTCTAATCTTCTTTTCTTTATATCACTCCCTCTGCTAGGGTACCGTTAGAGTTCCTTTATTTCCTTGTTTTTTCTAATTTTCCACTCTCTGGTAGTATCCAAGCAAGGATCGAATATTTTTCTTAAGACTTTTCTTTCGAAAACTAGAAGGTTATTTAACTGTATTTTGTGCATTGTCCACGTTTCGCTTCCATACATCACTTTAGGCCTTATTAGGGTTCGGTAAAGTTGAATTTTTAAACCTTTGGATGGATAGCATCCTTGACTTAAGTACTTATTGTTTAAACCATAAAAGCATCTGTTTTTTCCTGCTTGTATCTTGGCTCTTATTTCAGGTTGAATCTCGTTCTTCTGTGTAATGCGAGACCCCAGGTAGATGAATTCTCGAGGGAAGGCCGTATAGAAAATGTAGGTGTAAAATTGGGCAATACTAAAACTGGTATATTAGCATACGCGGACGATTTAGTGCTTCTAGTGGAAAGTGAAGAGGATATCATCGAGCAATCTAGAAAGTCATTAGGGACAACGAAGCGTATAAACCCAATAGTTACCTACAAAAATATTACACTTTATAGAATATAGACAATAGTTGGTTCGTGTATTATATAAAGATATAAAGTGTACTATTTTTTTCACTTGGGTTTATAATAATTTCTAGAAATATATAATAGCGACTTAAATTTTTATATCGAAATAGTAGCAAAATATTTTTAGAGGTGTTTACACATAAGTGGAATTTACAATGTTATTACCGCATTAGAAGAATTCACAATAATTTCCCCTTTATAATTAGGGGCGTTTCCATATTTGGGGAGAGGGTTTGGAACCTCCTCCCATAATTGATATAAAATTATTAATTAGTCAAATATCAAATTCAAATATTTTTTTTTTTAGTAACAACTATAAATCATAAAACAATTTTATTTTCACGAATTATTTAATTTGTTGAGTTTAAACTGAATAAATTGTAACAAAAATATAAAATCGATCACGGTTGAAAACTTGAAAAGCATCAAAGTATAGTTTTGATAACATATTTGAACGTGCCAGTGTATAATATGTAGTTATACAACGCCACAATATTTACCTTCTTTTTCACATTTATGGGGATATTATCCGAATTTAAATTATGGTGGAATTATGTTCAGACATTGCCCAAAATTACATACCAAACGATTGACATATAAACAGCGTTTTTATTTTTTTCATAACTTGTTTCAATTTTGTATTATATATGTAAAAAAAAAACACAAATCATAAAAGTTTAACAGTTAATTACTTAATTTAAAATGACTTTATAAAAAAATAAAAACGCTACTACATAGATTAGGTTCTCTTCTATGTGGTACCAAAATTTGATCATTTTATTTTGATTGTAGCCCCGATGTTTTATGTTCGCGTAAACCAGTTTTTAATTTCTTATTTGTGATCTGTAGCATCCTCTTAAGGGGTTTTAATATTCATGTGTCCTGCAATAACAATTCTATATAATTTAAATTAGTAATAAAGATGGGTATAATGTTATTAGCACTGTTGTATCAAATAAAAATAATATTACACATACGCTTCTTTAGTAATTGGTCCGATGAGTTGTAAATAACTTAGCGCTTCTGAAAACGGTGTTAAGAAATTCAGTGTTCCCTCGAAATAGATTTCTGGCTACTATTTATAATATACAAATACAGTATAATAATAATCAGTGCGTGGAAGTGGTTCGTTTGCAGGAAAAGGAATTGTTTCGTTTTTTTGTTCACCTTTCATGCAGTTTCGAGCTTGCTGCAGGAGAAACGAACAAATTCCTTTCCTACAGTTTTCTCGTCATCCCGTAAACTGTAATGGAACGATTTTCGTTCCACAGTATTTAAATTCTAAAAACAAAATATAGTAAACAATATTGTAATTCTATATAAATGAACATAATTTGTACTTTGGGTAATTGACTGTATTTTGTGTGGACTATGAAGTCAAGTGCACGTTTTCTTTTATGATTAAAGAATTTTTATATATTTTTTTAAAATTTAACGCTAAGTAACGATAACTTAGAGCATTTCAAAAACGATTATTAGTAGGCGAGCCGTTTGCTTTCATTATTTAGTTACTTTTCTTCAATTGTGGTTTTATTTAGCGATTAAAAGTTAAACTTTAATCGCGTGTCATACATTTAAGTTGCTAGAAAGTACAATAGCATACACGACATTGTCAGGACATGTTCTCACGAATGCAAAACGTCATCGAAACACAATATAATTGTTTGACTGTGTTCGAAATATCATTCGTCCTTTGGCTTACATATTAATAGCTGTCAGACGTCCTATATATTGTATACGTAAAACATGTCGAGGGAAAATAATTTGCAATTACATAAAAGCTATTATTAGGTTTATTGACTGAAAAAAATTGTGAATAAATATTTAAGAATTTTTTTTTATTCAATAATAAATAACAAAAGGGAAAGAAAAAATGTTCACGTTTCTGTTAAAATCGAACGAAATTCCGGCTACGGTCCTTCATACAAAAATAGAATTTCGTTCCGGATACGTTTTGAAAAATTGAATTGAATCAAAAGAGATGGTAGTGTTCCTTCCAAACGCTGACAATAATATGGAAAACGGCGAACTGTTTACTTTTCGACCGTATCTGGGCGTGCTCCGTCTTAGTTTACCATTATAAATTGTGTGTGCATATACGAATTCAATGAATACAAATACCACAAAATTATTCACTAGAACAACTCGAAATAATAAAAAAAAAAAAACAAAATTTTCCTATACACACATATCTACATAATATTACCATAAATTTCATAGGCAGAGATTGACTTAGTGTTCAGGAGTTGCCAATATTTTCGCCTAGAAAATATAGGGAACCATTAATATTTACGCATATTTTACATGTATTTTTATTCAGTTTATTTTATACACCCACAAGTACGCGTGTGAAGTTGGCCCCCCCACTTTGTCCAATCGACCCCAAATCACTACCATTACAATAAAATAATAATTGTCTATACACTTTCCTCTGCTTTTTACTAAAATGCGGTGTTCTCTTACGAATTCTGTCTCTTTCGATAATTTCGATTTCATATCTTTTCGCATCGTTTCTGTCTTTTCTCTTACGCGCGACATCCTCTGTTGGTTGACTCATATTATCATGTAAATTAAGTCAAATCGTTACAACTAAAAAGTTATAAATACACATTTTCTTTAAAAAAAATCTACTTCGAAAAAACGCACTAAGTGTGAAATAACGTTAAAAAACTTTAAGACATTAAACATTTTTTTTTTCATTTTTTATATTGTGGGCTAAAAAACGATTTGCAAATTCCGAAAACCAATTTGCAAATATTTGCAAATTATTTGCAAAATAATGGTAGTGGTTTGGGGTCGATTGGACAAAGTAGGGGGCCAACTTCACACACGTCCCACAAGTCAATTAATCGATTTCAAGATATCGTGAACATTCGTATATGAATTATAAACATATATTGTATTGTTGTAGACAACGCTAAAAAAAAAAGAAAACAATACGTGACATTTTTTTGAATAAAAATTGATAAATATAATTGCTATTATATTAAAAAAAAAAAAATAAAATAAAATAATAATAATAATAATAATAATAATAATAATAATAGTAAAAATAATAACAGTGGCGTGGCGTAGCCAGGATTTTTATTTGGGGGGCTGAGGCTGATAATTAATTAATTTATATGTTAATAATTAATATTTATAGACGGCACCTACTAAAAAATTGATTATTTATTAATTTCGGGGGGAGGGGGCTGCAGCCCCATCAGCCCCCTCTGGCTACGCCACTGAATAATAATAATAATAATGACGTTAATAATAATATAAATTTATATTTAGACCTATTTTGGACTTTGTTGCGTTCCTAAATATATTGCAAGTCGCAGGATATAATTTATGTATTCAAATGTAAGGTACAAGTAATAGCAAGACAATATTTATTGAAAATTTTCGCATTTTGTCTGCAACAATAATATATGTAGGCGTGTACAACAATGTAATGCGTCTACAACGTATTGTGCACATTGCAAAATATTATTCACTGGTCAGCTCGGGTTCTTTGGATTTTTATTTTATACAAATTCTTGAGATGTTATCTTTGTCGTCGCGTCGTTGAAGAATTCTGCGGCATGCCGACCCATTATATTATAATACTCATCGTTTAGAAATGCGTTATACCGTCATACTGTACATGCGTCTACCTATATTAAATATAAATGAAAAATATTTATTTTTAAAACATTTAATTATAATCATGAACTTAATAGTATCGGCATTTTATGATAATATGTATTATGGCTCTTAAAAATAAATATAATTCAAACAAAATTAATAGAATATATACAAAAAAATAATGTATATATACGTATATATATAGAAAACATTGAGCAAAATAAACAAATAAATAATGTATAATTATAGTTATTGTATTTATAGGAAAGTATACTTGGTGGGTTATGAATAAAATAATATAATTCCCGACAAATTACTCGTATATAGTCCGTTTATTAAAGCTTATTTCAAATGAGTACATGTAAACGATACTTTCCTTTAGTATTCAGAGGTACAAGCATATGCGCTAGTAGTGTGGGGCTTGGGGGGGGTAAGCCCCTGATGAGAATTAAGCCCTCCCCAGATTTATATTATCGTATTAATGTAATTTTTTAAAGAAAATAATTTAATTACGCTTTTGTCTTGCAACATCGCAGCTTGTGAATTATAACTAATAATGATAATTTAATGACTATTTTGAATCATTTAAATGTATGGGGACAAAGACCCAACTTATAATTTTTGATTAAAAAATGGTAGGGCTAAATTCCCCCCCCATTGAAATACCTTATTGGCGCCCATGGCGTACACGCAGAAATCGTGGCTAATAGATTATATAAAACTAATAATCATATTCAATTTGCACTCGAAATGCAATTAAATAATAAAAAACATTTCTTAAATTTTGCAGTTAACTTAGTTAATAATAAATTTAAATTTAATATTTACGGGAAAAATACATAAACTGACTTCAATAATCTGTTTACACAAAAAATTGCATTACCTACTTAACTTTATTTATTTATTTTTCATATAGACTGAGCGTACTTCTTTAAGAAAATATAATTTTAATCCCAAACTTACCACATTACACTTAAAATAAGTATAATTTGAACACAATCAATAATATATATATATATATATATATATAAAATATATAATATGTAGAAAATATTAAATAACCTAAACCAATAAACATTGTAGTGAATTATCAAAATTCATTATCAGACAAATTCTCTAAAATACTAAATGGTATTAAAATCGCGTTCAGTACTAATAATAATAAACGAATAAATTATAAGACATTTTCTAAATAATAATTATAATAGTATTGGTTCTCTTGGAATTTACAAAATTAAATGCAGTCGTAATACATTTTATATTGGAAAAACTAATAGGAATTTAAAATTATATATCAAGAATCTAGATATCAACATATCTCTGAAATAAAATAAAAATAACTTATCCGAATTCAAATTTTGTTAAATGTAATAATTACATTTAAATAAAGAAATTAGACATAATAAATTGAAAAATATTTTAAATATACAAACAGATTTATAAAATAATATCTCACATCAATATATATTATAATATTAATATATATATTTATATATTAAATAATATAAATAGTACATACCATTTAATTGTCCATTTAAAATGTAATTCACGTTATCCACAATTTTTTGCATTTATTTATTTATTATTATTTATTTAACTTTTTTTTTGTATTTTTATTGTAAAATCATCGTTTTTCTAAGCATGTTCATGTTCATTTTATTTGTTACTTTTGGTTGTTATATTTTCTTTTTCATTTAATTCCTGATGTTGATGTTAGTCAAAATCCGTAGTAAATAAACGAATTTATAACAAGTCTTATATATATAAGAAACAAGTATTATATGTATATAAGTTTTGTTATAATATATATTATATTATATATATTTTGTTTTTTATAATACTTATTGGCTTTAATTAGTATTTAGGTATTTAAATATATATTTATTTATACGAGTGTATTCAATTTTTTTTTTATGACGCCACCCAAAAAGTGAACTTTTATTGGCCGTGAGACAATTGAAGCGAGAAAAAAAGGCAACAAGAAAATCGATCCAAAGAATAAAATTTGCAACGAACTTTCTTCAAGAAAGAATAAAATACGCAAAAAAAGAGCAGTTGATCTGAAATTTGCAGCTCCTTAAATTATCGAGTAATTACTATAGTATATATAATTATATTATAATTGTTATTTTTCAAATTTGAATTTGAATAATATAAGAAATTTGATTATGAAAAAAATGTAATTGTTGTGGACGTAATATCAATGCCGAAAAGGAACTATACGTGGTAGAAAAAATGTTTTAAAAAAAAAAAACATTTCTGAATCCCCAATGCATGCGATGTTTATGTCATTTACCTAACTATTTGCATATTCAATTTTTTTTCTTAAGATCTTTCAATTTGTACACATTGTACTTAATATAGCAGTGCGGCACTCTGACTAATAGTTTTTGGATATCTATACAAGTATAGATATTTAATAAATATACATGTACCTGCATAGAGAAACTATATCGAAAATTATAAAGATACAAGTGATATTCATTATTTAATTTATAAAGATATCACTTGTACCAACCATATTTTATACTAATATATATATAATAATATTTGTTTTTAAAAAAATTTCATTTTTTAACTTTGAAAAATTATATAAATCGCTATTTATTTCATGTACTTGCGTAAAATGTTTAAAATAAACTTTTAAATGTAAGTATTTTTACGGTATACAGTAATATTATGTTGACTTAACTCGTTGGTACGCGCAAGGCATAACATTGAATCAGTAGCCGGTGAACTCAAAAATAATTATACGAGAAAATATTATACGATATTATTTACACAATATTTGTTTGAAAACATACTTTGTAATTCTGGTGCCTTTGGCACTTTTATGCTGAACTAACCCTTATAGCTTACACTCAAAAGTTATAATAGAAAAAAGAGAGTATACGCGCCGTGTAACGACCGTGTATCACGTAATTTTTTTATGTGCAATATATTAAATATATATATAAACAAAAATTAAGTATACCTACGCTCCAATAAACCTGCATTGAGTACAAATTATAGTACGCACAAACATACGACACACTCACAACCACAAATGCTTATTTCACCTTACTTTATGAACAGCATAGATTCGTCAGTGGCGTGGAGAACTTGAAAATATATCGAGGCACGAGAATATTTATTACCCACCCGGCAAACAAAAAAAAAAAAATTCTTATTTTTTTTTTTTATTCGAGGAAAATAAATTTATATTAAAAATTTTTTTTCTTTTGTCGTTATTTAAATAACGAGTTTTTTTTTAAGCACATCAGAAGATCTTTCAAGATGGACTATTGTCTCTTAACAAACAATTCTTTTTCTGAAATCTAAGAACAATACGAAGGTCATTATTGATTTATTTAGTTGTATATGCGATCTCATATTTTTGAAGATAATAAAACGGAGGAGATTTTAAGGTCTTAAAAAAAAATCCTTTTAACAATATTTGAAACTTTTATTCCGCAAAAGCAAAAAGCAGAATCCCAGAATTTTAACACGCAAAGTAAGTAAAATTATATATATAAAGTTTAAAGGTTAGATATTGTGTTCGTATTTATATAAGTAGAAGAATCAACGAGCGAACTTGCTTCGGAAAATGATCTCTCTGCAGAAGCAGAAGTAATTGAAATAGTTCCCAACACTTTATATGCTACATGCAGATTCGCAAACGCATCCGACAATTAGTGAAATACAGTAGAACCTCAACACGCTTACTGGTTTGAAGAAACTGCTAATCTTTGGTTGTCTTCCTTTCACATTGATTTCTTTAATGATTAGCTCGCGCAGATGCCTCAGATGTTCATAATACGCAGATATGTTTTCATCGTTGTTATCTTCAACGTATTTAATGACAACGTTTAGATGATCTTTAATTTCACCAAGTTTTGGCTTCGGGTTTATATTAGTCTACGGCATAAACTAGCGTAATATACGTATAATAAACGGTTGTCCGGATTAAGCGAAGTCCGGACTAATGGGGTCCGGATTAATGAGGTTCTATTTAGTTAATGTAATAACTAATAACAATAGTTCCAACACATATTTTTGTCTTATTAGTTTGTACGTTTTGAATCATAACGTTTTCTTCTTTATTTTTATCGTTATTACACATAAATTTAGGCAATTAAAAGTAGCAATATTTAATACTTATTATGTACGTATGAAGTAAGACCAAAGGTTTGCTTACTGCTGCTTGCGTACGTTAGAAAAATATTCCTAAATTTCTGGCGGAGTAGAAAATAATTAATTGGAAACAATTTTATGTTTGACGAACCTCCGTAGCAGTAAAACGAGATTTGGTGTCGTCATATTGTTTTAAAATGTTATGGTTTTAACCCTTCTTTTACGTATATATATATTATATATAAGCTAGTTATATATATAGTGGCATATCTCTTCTTTTTTTTAAGTCTTCCGTCAAATCTATAAGAATGTTGCTGAATTATTAAGTTATCAATGAATGATTTATAAAACTTCTCTGGTTCTTTGACGTATTGATCCTATTAATTAATTTGTTTTCCACGAGTTTGAGACATGCGCGTATTTCTATTCCTATATATATATATATATATATATATATATATATAGAGAGAGAGAGAGAGAGAGAGAGGTATACACTTTAGTAGCTGATGCGTATGACGTATAACGTCGTTTATTATTTTCCTTAAAGTGTTATCAGAATCTGTTCAAATATATTGACGTTTAAAATTTCTCTTACCGCCACCATATTACATCAGTCGGTGCTCTAGATAACTCTTGTCGCGTATAATACACTTCATTGAACGGTTTTGTATTAGAAAAACAAATTAAGTGGTGCTTTGAGAAAAACGCGTATAGTACGATACAACTGCCCAAATCAGTGCTTGAATTGGAAAAAAAAATTAGTCGAGGGACGTAAAAGTGTATTAATAAATTCGCGTCCCGAAAAACTAAATCTCGCGAATAGAGCATCACACCAGTACACCACCCTAATTTTCATGATACAACCTTATAAATAATCATTATTTTGTTAAAAAAAAATAATTGATAACAAAAATAATAGTATATTTAAATATGTCCATAAGTTATTACGAACGGCCCCAGATTATGTGGTTAAACGAAAATAAATATAGGTATAACGAGCGGCCGGTTTCGTTGTAAAAATAAAATTCAATGTAAATATTTTTTTAGAAAAATAAATATAGCCAAAATATTAAGAATATGCATTTACAAACCTTACATACGCGATGGAAATATGTAAAATACAAAAATATGCAGTACATGTCAAAAAATGACAAAATATATGAAATGAAACTTTTTTTTTTTTTATTGAAACTTTGTTCACAAAAGCAATCAGTTTCGACAATTATTTTTTAAATGAACGATTTAGATACAAAAAATAAATAAATAAATTATAAAAATTTATATAAGCAGCCCGGAGTTGTGAAAAAAAGATAAGGTGGCAAGGATGACAATAGGAGATTGTGAAGGGAGAATGTGTTGTGTATTAAGGATATGACTTTTTATTAAAATTTTGTATTACAGATCTGTTGACTATATGTCTAACTTGTAGCTTATCTAGCTACTTATTGGGCTGTTTTAAAAAAAAACACGTAAATGCATATAAATGCGGGTCTTAGTGATGAGTTATCAAATGTTTTGTAAAAGGAGTGTGAGGTAAATCTCCCCACGGGTCTGTCTTGAAGTTTTATTTTTATATTCCTCCCCCATAAAACATTATGCTGGAGTGCTGTACGCTTACTATAAATTATGAATAAGGATTAAGGATACACACAGATATGTATATTACGCATTACCAAATTAAAATATTTATCGGGCGCAAGTTTTGCCGTTTTGCTCAATTAAAATGTCAATATTACGTGTTGGCGCATTATTTTAATTCTCTTATACTTAACGATTTTCCGAAATACCATACCGAGTGAAATATTTCAAAAATACTTCAAACACTAGAATATATATATATATATAAAGTATAAACATATGTATAATTTATATAAGATGTATAAAGTTAAATATATATACATGTATATCAACTACCAAGTGTCATTATTAATAACGTACCCAGTGTCGGATTTGGAAAAAATGTGGTGTGGTCCCCGAGACCGATTTTTGTGGTGGCTTTCGTTTTTCGATTTGGCATTAATACAGACATAAATGATAAAATATATTATTTATTGCAATATTATAATTTAAAATAATACGTTTTATTTAGTAATATTTATATGGCTGTTTGTATTGCGAACGAAAAAAAAAACGATTATATTTACAATTTTCCACGATTCAAGATTTTAACGTAGCATAAATTTGTCGATTTAAATTCCAGTGATCGAAACAAATTACTATGTTGATGATTAAGAGGACAATATTTTGTGCCGTGGATGTCCGAAGCCTATAACCTTTTCGAAAACGAGCGTTCTCCGCTAGTACACTGTTGGTTACCATGAACGTAAATTATAAAAATTAATTATAATTAAATACATATACGTGGCGCTGTGTTGGGGAAAAACGTGCCATGCAAGTTGTGTTTTCGTCAATAACTTTGTATAAAATCATGGTTCATTGTGTAAATGGGTACCTCGCAGATGTAATGTTTAACAAATGAATTACCGAGTGAGCATTTTAAATTGTCAGTGTCGTATACGTTTACAAGATGACCCGCAGCGAATTGTTGGAACTCGGAAGATTCTAAATTTTCAAAATGATTAAAAAACCGAATCGTTAATAGACCGTGTCGTATATTCTTTCAGTTAGCGACACTATACCGATTTATTGCGTTGTCGAACTAAAATTTTTGTTGAAAAACGTTTTGTGGGGCCCCTCCTCAGTCACTCCCAGCTAAATCCGGCATTGAACTAACTTACCTAACTTAAAATATTGAAAATTATTTTTACGGTACATAAAACATATAAATTGGGGCGCAGTGCAAATTTGTATCGTCTCCGGATTCATTATGTACGAAATTCCTAGGAACCAAAAGTAATGTAATAGGAATTATAGAAAAACGTTATTGTACGTAATATATAATCAGAGATCGAATTTGACAAATTAAAGAAAGGGGACTCCATGTCTTTAACAAAATTAGCGTCCTTTACAATGATTAGACTCAACCTGACCCGTGGGAGGCGAAGCCCCCTAATACCCCATCATCGTTTTCATCAAATTATTACAATATAATAATATATTCCAACAATTACAATGAATATATTTTTTACAACTTAACATTTATATTAACATAAAAAATTAATAATTACATAAAATATAATTTGGTACCCAATTAATTTGAAATAATTTTCCACAACTGTCGGTTACGTCTCACATGTCACACACAAAATATCATACGCCGACGCACCATGAATTACCTATATTGTAAATTATAATAATGATAAATAGATGAGACTTTTGTTCTTGTTATGAATTATCAAAAACAAATCCTTTAAATAGTTTTTTATTATCTTATTCAATGCAACTTTACAAAATGAAAATTTCAATAATATTCTAACAAAGTAACACGTTCCGTCCTTCTCGTTCAAATGAAACACAATAAGTTGATATACAATATGAAGACATGTAAACATGAAAGAAGAAGACATTTTTTAGCACTTTACTATTTCATGAGCGTTAACCTTGCACTGCCATTTTTGAATTTGGAATTATTATTATTATTATTATTATTATTATTATTATTATTATTATTATTATTATTATTATTATTATTATTATTATTATTATTATTATTATCATTATCATTATCATTATCATTATCATTATCATTATTATTATTATTATTATTATTATTATAATTATAGCCGCCGTTTGAACAGAATCTTTCACAGCGATATTCAAATGCATATAAATAACGATTGACGCTTTAGGAGTCTAAGTGGCGACGTAACTGTACGCGTATGCGGCGACTGGATCGACGAGATTACGGTACTCGAGATTACGGACCAACTCACCGTTTGCAGACCGGCCGACAGCGAAACGTTTAAAATATTTGTAAAATGCTAATTAATTATCACTCGATTATACTGTTACAGTGCTACGCCGCAGCAACAGCTGCATATTTGGAAAAAAAACAACAACTTTGAATATTTTTATATTTATACTGATCAACAAACGTGTCTCAGTATAATTAAGTGTTAAATACACAGTAAACTTATGTACAAGTAGGATGTCGCGGTTCAGCGCCACCTCCTTCTGCTGAACGGTCGTTTTCTTACTTGAAATGCAATTCGAAATAATAAGTTAAAACACGAATCTCCACATTCCGTCAAATAAATATGCAAAGCGATTACCTATATAAATATGTATATTTTTTTGTAAATTTTCTTGAAAAATTGAAAAAAAACAACTGAAAAAATTCAAATAACTATAGGATATCATACGGACAAAACAAATCGTTTCGTTTTCCCGTTCGATTTTAAAATTTACAAATACCCTCTCATAAGCAATAGTTGTAAAACAAGAAAAGGAAAAGCTGCAGGTACAAGAAACACTGAACAGATTTGCTGAAAACCTTCGGCGGTTGGCATTGGTGTGAATTGTGATTTATAAATCATATTCGACGTATCGAAGTCATACATAAAAATATATTGTATTCGATTATTATTCGATCATCAGTATCCGTATGCGTAAAATTTTTTTTAGTCCTATCTCAGAAAACAATTTTGCATGCCTCCCTAGCGGTGTGCAAGGTGTGCATTACATACGCCGGCCTATATATCCGGCCGATAGTCATCGTTGGGAATTGGGATTTATAGATTTCCTGAGTGACATTTTTTATTTTTAAACGAAAAACGTACAATTCATATGACAAGAAATAACTTGCATCAACTGCCTATTTGCCAGAGGAAAACAGCGGAGAAAAATTAATTAAATTAAAAAAAATTTTGTTTTTCTAGTTTGAAAATGTTAAAAAAAACTATATCAAATACAATATATGTGTATAATAAATAGATATAAATTATTTATATATATATATATATATATATTGACTAAGTGTTCGGGGCCAGGAAAAAAATTTGATCCTATGCTCGGAAATCCTTTTGACAGCTATGTGCGCGCATCAGACTTGTAAGGTACTCGAATAAATGTATTTAAATACTTTTATTTTTGTTTGCATTAGAATATTATTTCAAATACTTAAAAAAAAAATTCGATTACGTGTTCTGAATACTTTTACTGGTGTATTTGTAATTGCAAAAACATTTTTAAAATTTTTTTTCCATCAACCACGAATAAAAATTACCTTGGAAAAACCAATATGATATTATGTTTTGTGTTTTTACAATATTTCGTAAATTTTTGCGGCCAATATCCAATGAAATACATTTTAATTTTTAAGAAACATGTAAGATTTTCCAGGATTATCTTGTCGTAATCAAGGGCACTCCAGAGGGCTAAATAAAATTATTTTTATATATTAATAAGATTTGTTTAATATGTACAGAAATCTGAAAGCACACTTGTTTATGACATAAAATTATATTTATGGTTTCAATAGTTAATAATTTTTTTGATATATGAAAATTTAATATGGTATCTAATAAAATAACAAAAATTTTAGGAGGTCAATCTTTTTTAGCCCCTCCCCTTGGGTGCGCTACTGGCCGCAATAATCGTCGTGTATATATAGTCTAAGGACTGGAACCTTTTGATTTTATCGGTACTGGTTCCGGTTCTGATTCTTAGGAAAAAAATTTATCGGTTCTGATTCAGTACCGCTTATTTTTTTAAAAAAAATATGTGGTTCCGGTTCCACATATATTAGGGTTCCGGTTTTTGTCTGTTCTGGTTCCAGTTTTTACCAACTTCAAATATGAAACTAAATTACATTTAAATATTTCAATAATAGTAATATTTATCAACATTTTAATAATATTAAGAAAAATTAAAATTTGGATAGTGTACACTAAAATCATTATTATTATAATATTATTGTAACTTGTGTAAAGAAAACGTTATATTTACATTTTATTATTTAGCATTTAAAAAAAAATTTAACTGATATACATATTATTAAACAAAAAATGAAAAGTACATATCTACATGAAAATATTATTCTTCTGATGACGCTATACCCATATTTGTTGTCTCCATAAAATAGCAAAATCGGGTTTTATATTTCAAATATTGTAGATTATCATGTTTTTTTTTCTAAATTCTAAAACTACTTTAAATTATATTTAAGAAAAAAACGTTTTATGCTACCCCTAAAAAGAAACGAAATTTCAACGACGTTCCTTCACACAAAAAAAAAAATTTCGTTTCCGATACGTTCTTGAAAATGCAAATCATTTTCAAATCAATGCATGCCATTGAAAAATCAATGGAACGAGTTTCTTTGAACGCATTCATTCCAGTGAATTCATTCCAATTTGGTTCTGTTGTCACATTATATGTAAAATGTTTTATGAAAATTATGTTTAAGAACCGATAAGGAAAAACCTTTATAATTCATGGCTTCCGGTTCTCAAAATTGTTAACGGTTTCGGTTCTAGTACCGGTTCTTTTCGGTTCGGTTCCAGATTTCCAGTTCCTGGACTGTATACGTATAACAAACGCAGTTTCCCGAACGTGCTATTATTCGATAATACGCGCGAAACACATCTCATATCAAATGTCTAAGATTCACACGGACAGTATTTCAGAAACGAATAACTTTCAATAAAAACGACTGCAATGAGTTGAAAGTATTTCGAATATACCTATAAATATATTATATATATTTTTTAATCAATTTATTCGAATTTAAGTACACAGAATAAAGAAAATAAAAGTATTCTTTACGAGTATGACGCACACGAAACTATAATCGTTTTTTTTTTTTAAATTCTATTACACATTTACACATATAATGTAATATGTAGTGCGACCGCAGCTGTTGTTTGCGCATTCCACGCGTTATATTTTTTGGACGCTGCGCGTGTATAGCACTCGAATCGCACGCTTATTGTATCCTTTCGCTTATTAATATCCTCTACGTGTTTGTGGAACTTCTCGTCGATAAAACATGTATAGGAGTACATGACTTTGTATATTATAATGTTGTAATATATGCAATATACGAGTAGCTGCGTGGCATTCGTCGTGATGTGCAATATAATAATTTATGCGTTTTCCACTATGTACATATTATAGGCGTGCGCAGACTCCGTCATCGGACGGGTGCGTACGAAATGAAAAAAAATGAAAAATTAGGCCCTGACCTCATTATAACCATTCTGCTGTTATAAACAACACTTTTTTTTTTTTTAAAAAATTAATAAATTTTAAACGCAATTATGCGTATAACACTCTGTAAGTCAACGGATTTAAGTCGTCCCTTACCGGCGCGAGCAGGGTATTCGATTCCTCTACATGTTAATACTATATACACAGTGAAGTGGATCGAAATGTGAAGTGGATCAAAGGGGGGGGGATGGAAGCTGTGTCGTCATTTCAATTTTTGAAAGAGGGAGGTGGCAAAGTTGTAAACGGTCCATATTGTTGAAAAATAAGCAAAAAAAAAAATTTTAAACAAAAGGCTCTAACACCGGTCCATTCCCGTCCAAACACTTATCAACAAAAAGGGCAAATGTACCCACCTGTCCCACCTCGAATAAAGCCATTAAATGGAAGTAATCCGGTTAATTCCTAAATTTTTCGTTTTCATAAAAATATGAAATGTATGCTTTTTTACTTGCACAAATAGGAACTCCTTCCATTTACTTGTACAACATAACAACTACAGATTAAAAAAAAAAATAAATAGATTTTTCTAAATTCAAGAGGGATGAATAATTTTAAATGAAATACGTGGAGGGATGCTATCTAAAAGAAGTGGACGGGGATAGCATACCTCCATATCCTTCCCACTTCGACCACTGTATATGTATATATTAATTTATTAATTTTTTTGTTTTTCGTTCGGTTGTCGTAGTATTACCTATTAAATACCTGATGATGAATTTTTGTAAAATTTTAATACAACAACAATTGTTATATTTTTCTTTATTTCATATAATATTCATTGGTTTAATATTGTAGGTATATTCACATAATATTATACATAATATATATAAATATATTTTTACATATTATACAAATATTTTGTGTATTAATAACTTCAATAAAGTACACTTTCCGAGGCTAATTTTCATTCAACGCCGAACATTTTTATAAGATGTAAAAATAAAAAAACACGAATCATTCGTCACGGCTGGGTGATCGTTATCTGCACGAATTATAAACCGCGTGAAAATGTGCAAATTTACTTGTCGTTTTTCTGCTATCCCCGAGTTGTGATTAACCTGAATTTTAATGGGAATTTTTTGTTTTTAATTTTATTAATAAAACTACAAGAGGACAAAGTTTTAAACTGATATTGTGTTTTTTCAAAATAAATGCGGCGACGCTTCCTAACGCGTGCGCACGCCTATGCTTTTTATGTAAGTACAATGTTTCCTTTGAAAACTGACGAATGCTATAGTTTTTGTTCCGTTCAATATTTTCAAATAATAATAGTAGTACTTTTGCGCCATTTTAACTATATGCGTGAATTTTGAGTTTTAAGAAAACAAATCAAAAATACAATAAAACTGCACCGTAGTAATTAATATATTTAGAAAAAAGAGAAAACTTAAAATGTATTGAACAGAACAAAAATTAATGCGTGTTAGCAGTGCCGGTGCTATAGGTTTTGCGGGGCCCGGGGCAAATTATATTACAAAATACTAAGTAAAAACGTTACACATTTCTAAAGTTAAATTTTTTTTTTAAATGACTTTAAAAATAGTAATAATAATAACAATGTAATATGTACATTACGTCTATACGCACCTAATACTTACAGTTTACAAGGAAATATAGCACTGGTTTTCGTTTGATTACCGATTATTTTGGTATAAAAAAAAAATCACTTTTTAAACAACCGATTTGTTATAAGAACTCCAAGAACAGAACCTTGTCACCAAAATGTACGTAAAAAACAAAAGTAATTCCTTTAATCCTACCTATGCTAAGATTTTTCAAACATTACGAGTAGTTCGTCCAGTATATACACCTACGTAATCTATTTCAAATATTATATATTAATATTAATTATTATTAAAATGTGTATCATAAACTATTAAAAGTAAGTCTAAATTTGTAATTCACGACTCCAGAAGAGGTTTTTAAATATTGTTTCATTGTAACACAATTATTCATAGCGGGCGCGGGGCCCTGAAAGCGCGTGCCCCGCTCGCCCCGCCCTTGCGCCGGCCCTGCGTGTTAGTCGAATCTCCGTGGAACACTCTGTATATGCTTTCTAATTATAGATACAGACGATAACGTATTTAAATTTTTTTCTAAACCAGTCCCGATTTGCTCTCGCCGCGTACGTTTTAGTCGTATAGACGACTAATAATAGTTGTTTAATTTTATGTATTATTATTATTATAGCCTATAGTTATAGGGCTTGACTTCTATTTATTTTTCTCGAAAACGCACCTATTCAGAAAAAAAAAAAAAAAATCCTCTCGTTGAACCGTTTAAATGATATGTTATTATCGTTAACGCAGTAATGAAAAAGATAAAATATTAAACGCACAGAAAATAATAACACACACACACACTGCGCACATTCAATATATTTATATATTATAATATAATGTTTGTTACGTACGTACTTGAATAATTATGCATTATATTATTATTACATAATATGTCTATTTATAGGCATATACAACAAATGTAGTGGCTTGCGCAGGAATCGTTAATGGGTAGGGACAGGCCCGGATTAACATTATCGTGGGCCCTAGGCACAAATGGTTAAGAAATTGTCTCTTTGGAGAGAAAGTGATGAATTTCAATGTTAAGCTTTTAAAAAAAAAAAAATATAAACATAAAAATCAAATCTAAACTTTTATATAATAACTTTTATAACTTTTTATATGCGATAACGATTTTAAAAAATCGTAAAAACAATTCATTTTACTCCAAAATATATAAAACTAAATTGCCAAAAACCATAAAAACCACTTCTTTTATACCATTTTGCATATTTCTTTATTAGGTACTCGTATTTAGGTATATACATCGAACAAAAAATAACTGTGACAAAAAAAAAAAGAATAATTCTGTAGTATATTAAATATATTTTTATAGTTGCTAAACTTTTTTACGAAATTTTTCGTTTGCAAATGATTTAATTAGTTCTTCGGTGTCGATTTCTTGAAGCAATTCGTTTTCAATTGCAAGAACCGATAACGAATACAATTTATTTTGACCAATTAAACGTATAGAGATTATAATAAAAAAAAATAAAAAAAATATTACAAAAAAATCGTAGGCCCAAAAATATTCGTAGGCCCTAGGCACAGTGCCTATAGTGCCTATTGGCTAATACGGCCCTGGGTAGGGATATAATATTTAAGTGGAATATCACGGTAATCTCCCATTTCTTTACTATACAAGCCATTTTCAGCGATCAACACATATTGATGGAATCCGACAGTGTACAATGTGACTGACGATTTTCGTTCAGTATAATATTCAAACTTTTCTTCGGATCTCGACCGAACAATAAACGAATTGAAAATTTTATAAAATGAAATATTTATAGGTAAACAGTAATCAGCAATTTAGTTCTATTGCGTGAACGCACACTGCACTATTTTACAAACGTTAGAGCGAATTCATATTAGTTCATGTATTTTATTCATTGTGTTATTATGGCCCAAGAGCCTAAGGATCAATCGGAAACGCACTGTAATATGTTACAATTCAAACAAGCTTTACTGGGTGGTTTTTTTTTTATTCAAATAAATCGTTATAAAAAAAAAAAAAAAAAAAAAAGTATTCGCGTATTGTTATTATTAAATACCTCTATTACTTTTTTGTAAATGAAGTGATTTGAAAAAGAATTACTATATCGGCTGTATATATGCATAAAATTGAAACAAAAACTTATTCTTTATTTACCTGTATATAATAAATTTATTTTTAATATTGTGCTTAACGTCATTATAATTATTATACAAAATCTGTATATATATATATAAACAATAAATATATATATATATAAATAAATGTATACTTAAATATACTATACTGTCAATGAGTATTACGTAAAAATGAAAAAATTAAAATAAAATTTTCATTTTTACGTAATACTCATTGGCAGTATAGTATATTTAATATACATTTATTTATATATATATATATGTATATTTATTGTTTATATACATATACATATACAGATTTTTTATTATTCACGAGTATTAATTTTAATTGTTTTTTACATACCTTTTTTATTTTTTTATTAATTTATTTTTTATTTTTTAATTATTACACAGCCTAGAAGTCACGGAACTTTGTCAAATAAGTAATATTAATTTGATAAACGTTATATTACAATTTCTGCGAAGCGATTTGTATTTTATCGTCGTCTTATTGAAAGTACAAAAACGCAGTGTTTGATTACGTACACTATCAATATTATTTCATTATTAAAAACGAATTCTGAAATACGGCGGTCTATTATTTTGAACCCGCAGGTTCGATCGTCATTCGAATAGCAAATCAAAATGTGGTTTACTACGAGAAAACAATGAAACGCAATCGTTTTTAGACGCTGAACAAGAGAAAGACGAGTACAATGCAGAAAATGATTTAAAAAAAAAAAAAAATTATGACGATTGTTCGCCTAAAGTATTCCTCGTATTGTATACGCGTGCATTGGCTTGGATATCTGTCTTATTCGATTCACTTTACCTAGCAGTGAAACGTGTTTTAATAATACCTCGCACACGATAGTTTATTAATGAACGTGTATTTTCTAAGCCGAAAAATTATGGAAGACCACACTTAGGTTCTCGATTAATCGAATACGTTTTGAACCATTTGTCTGTGTTTATGGTTATGCGCGAAATAAGATTTAATTCGCTTCAATCGATTGAATAAATCGACAAGCTTGAATGTTCGAGCCCAGAATTAAAATACATAAAAATACGGGCCTACTCTACCAGTTTTCGTAAATCTTTTACAAGTACGTCGCAAGAGCGGTATTAACGCGTAAAAGATTTATACAAACTAAAAAGTTTATAATATTAATGTGTTAAGGTGGTCGTTTTTTTTTTTATTTAATCTTACGCGTCTACGAAAAAACGTATGCACACACACAAACATCCCACTAGTGCAGCCAGTAAAAAAAAAAAAAATGTATTTCTTTAATAATATATCACCGTGCATTGAGAACGGGAGACCATTAAAAGTTTTTTTTTGATACTCTGCAGGCCCAATTATAGGCCAGACGGAGACAGACTCTACAACATAATATTATACATTCAAACACGGTTTAAAAGTAAAATAATTAGGTATATTCCTTTGAATGACGACATTTCGAATTCCCTCGGATTCTGCTTGTAAACGAAATAAAAATAACCATGTAATTTTTGGACGAAAATACGCATTTATAATGTATAGTGCCGTCGACGACTCTGCTGCGGCTCGAATGTGTCGTGGGGGTTGTCTTGCGCGCATGTGTATCAGATAAAATAGTACAATATCATTACGTAGTGTGTATAGTACAATGGTGAGTTTATTTATATACGTACATATCCCTTAACGTACGAATGGTTCCCCTCTAGGCCGGGCCGCAAAACGCATCCGTATACACACAACAGAGAACTTGCAGGAATGGGGCTCTGGAGGATTACCACCACAAAACGGATCCTGCCCGTAGCGCGGGGCCGACGAGAACTACTGCCGTCGAGGGAATTTTGCGTTTTACAAGAAGGAAAAAAGAATTTTTCTTCTAAAAGGCGTGGCACTTTCAAATATATATATATATATATATTGACAGATAATAATTTAACGAATTTATTTCCGTAATTTTATTTCATTTATACTTTTAGATGAAATATATATATATATATATATATATATCACTGTCACCGAGCACGGAACATATAGGCGTATGTATGCCTAACCAATTTAAAAGTTTATGTTTTGAATTACTCAGTGTATATATATATACGAATACCCGATAGCGTATTGCAGGAGAACGAATGAAACGTACATATAGAGACCAAGTGGATCTAACCTACTTTTTTTTTCTCCCCGATCCGGTGTAATGATAACATCTCAAAATATTAAAAGTCCTGCGCGAAAACAACGGAGAGTTTATATACGTTCTATACTTAAAAAAGAAATTCTCCCTCTATAACGTGTAATTATTACAAACTGTTATTGTACCGACGACTGCGACATGTATTTAGGAATAGGTTTAATTAATGAAACCGTCGAACTAAAAACATTCAACAAAATATCTGTATTAGGTATACGAAAAAAAAAAATAATAACGTAAAATATAAATTTATAATTTTTTTCGAATTTCCAAACACTCGTGCGTACACAGGCGGGTATTTTAAAAACGCGCGTCATTTATCGAATACAAATTATTCCCGCGAATAAATTCAATTTTAAATGAATTCAAAGCTTCCACACACGAATTTATGATAATATTATTTTTTCGCCATTGATGTGAAAATCGATAACGATATAATATACATGGCTTATAATAAGTGGACGTACACACACTAAATAACACTATTTATTCCGAAAACAAACTCGTCAAATTAAACGTATAATTATTTTTCTACATAAAAAAAAATGATTAAGAAACGCGTCATAGATTGATATAATGGACATGGGTTACGAAAAAAAAAAAAATTCAGAATACAGAGAACATATTGTTTATGGGCTGCACTTGTCACATACAGCGAAAAGTCGGTATTGCGTTGTTCATTTATTTACATTACATTTTCAAAACATTGGTAAATATTATATTATTGTCACATCGAACTATTCAGGAAAAAGATTCCGAGCAGAGCTTACAGGATTACCGCCATACTGTGTAACGTTTAATGTACGTATTGTAATATCATAATAGGGTGGTTTAAAAAAGAGAAATTAAGTAGGTACTTGCTCAATACTATCTGTGACTTATGAATGAGATTTGTCGCTTATTAAAACTGTAAATATTGATTTCCAAGGCTGCAGGGAAAGGTAACGATTGTCTTAAACTCGTTAAGTTAATTTGAAATAATTAAGTTAAAATTAAGCAATATATTTTTTTTGTTAACCTTCAAAAAGAATGTGACGTAACGGAGGTATATGTATATATATATATATACATTAATTAATACTGTTGAGCGGTATTATTATTATTATAATTATATTATATAACACGCGAGTGTTGTTATCGTGAACGATATATTCATATATTTAAAATACTTCTGTTAACGGCCACGGTAAAATTTTATAATTAAATTCATTCCAATAATGAACGTTGAGAACGTCGCGTTTTTTTCTCCTCTCGTCAATATTCTTTTCTAAATTATATATATAATGTCTCCAGTAAAATTTGTTAAACTAAACATGGAGTAGACAACCATCATCTGCTGCCCGTGATCGGGTGAACAAGAAGGATGAAATCTTCGGGTAATGTGTGCATCCGCACACATGAGTAATATATATATATTATATAATTGTACAAATCAATAATAATAATTATTTAAATCGTGGCCGGCAATAATTATAAAAAAATATTCTTTAATTTATCTTATTTTGTTTATGATTCTTTAAATTTTTCTGTTAATATTTTATTTTATTTTTTTTTTCATTATATTATTATTATTATTATTATAATTATTTATTTATTCATTTTAAAAAAATCCCGTGCGCTCCGGTCTTCAGACCTCGGCCACGGGTTGGCGACCGTAACAAAAAAACGAAAGTCGACCATTGTGGGTTTTCGGTTGAACTCAAATTATCCGTTACCTCACAAGAAGTAACTTAACTCGGTTAAAAGTTAAACTTTTCTGATCATCAAAAAACAAAAACGAGAAAGCTGCCAAGGTACTTACAGGGCCTAAAATATATTACATAATTCTGTTTATATAAAATGAAAAAACTAGGCGCACATTATAATTTATAATATAGCTCAAATTGAATTAAATTAAAATTTAATTTAGCTTGAATTTTACATAGATACAATTTAACTTAACTTGGATATTTTGTAAAAAGTTAAAGTAAATTCAACATGTTAAATTTAAAAAAAAGTAACTTATCAAGTTAAAAAAAAAAGTTAATTAGAAAAAAAAACGCGTTAATTGACTTAATTTTAACTTTTAACTCGTTAATGCTGAGGCCTTGTTAATTTCCGAAAATAAACATTTTAATAATAATAATAATAAAAATTCATAATTAGAAATTACGCGCGTTACCTATGTACAAATACAATAAATTAAAGATGAAAATAATATTGTCGACGTGAACACGACCCAGAAAATAAACGAGAACGTTTAACCGTTTTCAAAATGTTATGAAATTATAACGTTTGGAATGAAACGCGACTTTTTTTTATTATATCGTTATACATATTTTTAATTATTCGCACAAAGTGTTGTTAGCACCATGATAAAAAAAAAAATTGCAAAATGGAACGTACCAATAAAGTTGACTCAAATGCAAATGTTTTTTTTTTTAAAATTTGACTGTGAATATTAATTACTTGTTTGTTAAACATTAGATGTTTTTGTAACTTTGTGTTTTGAAACCGTCGTAACTGTAGTTTTCCGAGCTTATTATTTTTCGACTTTATGAAAAAAACGTCTAGAATTCAAAAAAGAATGTAAAATATTTTATTCGTTTTAAAAATGTTTTTTTACCGGCTTATTTCTGCGTACTTCTACTTTTCCAGTGTTTGTAATTATTTTTCGTTAAATGTGTGTTTGTGATCTAAACAAATACTATATAAACCAATTATAAAATGTCGAATTCCTAAATTCCATCAACCACTCGCGGTGCCGTAAAACGGCGCAAAAACTTAGTTTTTATTTTGAAGCCTTCCTATTGTCAAACGTAGACAAAATTAGTTGACAATATAAATTTAAATCTGTATTCGTTTTATTTTCGTACAGGCGGTCTCGACGTATTCAGAACCGTATCATTAAAATTCAATTACGTATAGGGGAATGTATGAAAAAAAAAACGCGTTTTCCACTCTAAATGTTCATCTTTTGGACATCAATTTTCAAGATTGGCGGTCGCAAAGATAACGGGTACACGATATACTTGCGTATAATATTAACGTGTTAATAGTACTCGACCGTGAGCTTATATTATTATTTATTTGTACAGTTGTTACTGTACCTGCTACGACATTTTAAGTTACACAAAACGGCGAGCACATTTTTTTTACTGAAAAAAAACCAGTTTTGCAGTTATATATTTTGAATCGAATTTCAAGATTGGTGATCAAAGACGATTGGTACACGACATACGCGTATAATATTATTGTATTGAGTAGGTACTCGACTGCAAAATTATAATAACGTATTATTATTTATTTGCACAGTTGTCGTTACCACTGTGACATTTAAAGTTACACAAAACGGCAAGCACATTTTTTTTTTACTGACAAAACCCGAATCCCTGATGGTGTACCTTCGTAGGTACACACAACTATACAACTCACAAGTATATTTGTATACCTGTCGATATATACACATGAGCTCAGAAACGATTTCATATTATTATTACTATATACCCACCAATACGAAGTACTAAATTAGTAGGTACATATCGGTAGGAATTGGAAACTTACCCAATACTTTTACAGCGTTTATTAGATTAGAACGTATAGCGTCTAAAACTGTGGGACGCGTGAGAGGATCCGAAGGAGTAGCAGGCGAAAAAAAAATCCAATGGCATACAAAATTAGAATTTAATTTATTTGTTAACGGTTCTTTGTGTGTAAAATATTTCATTTTTGTTATTAAAAACGCATGATTTTTGTCACATGAATAAAAACGGCTTTAATTTAACATCTGCTGATTTCAAAAAAATCGAGTGAATTCACCCAAGATTCACATTATACCGAATATTTATTATTAATATATTACTATACATTTATTGTTTTTTCGATTAAAATAAATAAATATTATTCCTTAATTTTCCATTGTTTCACAATTTCTTATCTGTTCCGTGTGGAAATTGATTGGCGGTAGGGTGTGAGTGAAACAGTGGCGATAGTTCAACGAGTACGCGAATGGTAAAAAAAGTTTGAAAAACGTCTGCAGTGTTTTAATTAAAAAATGTTAATTTTTATCCTGCAAATCCGAAAACTTCAACTCATTGCAATATCGAAACTGCGAGCTTGTAAATTGCTGATTGTACCATCATTTTAAATATAAAAACAATCTTTTGAAAAAAATAACAATTGCAAATACTCGATTTAAAAAAAAAAACAATTAATTTTTTTTTTTTGAAAAGAAAGTCAAAACCCAACAGTTTGATAAAACAAAATGTTCTCAAAAGTTTTACCGGTTACGTTTTACATAATTAAGGTCTGATGGTTAACGTTTAACTGCATCGCGTAAAACGAAATTCCAATTTAAAAAAATAATTTGAAAAATTACATATATTTTCGCTTTTTGAATATAATGTTAAAAGATTTGATTTGAATGCGAGTGAAATACAAGTTACAAGGAGCCGGAAACAGCGTATAGTTACGACACTGTTTGTTTTCAATAAATATTGAATCGTATATTTTCGGCGGACATTTCAAGTATTTAGGATTATTAAAAAGTTGTATAATTGATAACGAGATTATCCAAAGAGATCCGAGACTGCGGCATTTCTCTGTTAAAACCGCGGGTTTTCGGTAGACTTTCACGATTTTCTAGAAAATTACTGAGTGAGCTTGGAGAAAAAAATTAAGGACCGTAATGCGCAACTTTTTTTTTTTTTTGGAATACTTTTTAATCCGAAAAAATGATGACGTTACATAAAAAAAAAAAATTAAAAATCATACACACCGCGCATTGTCGAATTACTTCGCTCAGAATTTAAAATGTTCAATTTAGCGAACTACAAATTTCAATAAAATAAAATAATTTATTTTATTTTTCAAACAATATAATATATTTCTTTGGATATTTGCCTATAATTTTGTTCTGTAGACGCTATAAATACGATTTAAACGTATCCGAAACACCTTCTTTAGTCAATAAGACCTTGCCCCAAGGCGTTAAATCGTATCCTCTCTCCGTGTATAAAAAGGGCCCGAATATTACTCTACCCAAATTGCTTTCATTCCTTTTTAAAAATCCTTTTTCTTTTAACCCAATTACTATGTAGCCGTTCGAAGCCGAGTTCAGGTCCAACCGCGGTATATCGACTGTGAATTCGTATGTCGCCTTAAAATCATTTTTTGTGTTCGGCACTGACGGCGATTGATATTCTTTGCTCCGTTTGCCTTTGTTGAAATAGGCGATTTTCACGAACGTTCTAGATTTCTCTAAAAATCACATTATTTAATCGTTGCCGATGAAGTGCGCAGAGTTGTAATACATATTAATATGTATTACATTAAAAAAAATATATATATCAATTCTACTCACCGTGGGGAAGATTCAGGTTATTAGCTTCGTGGACAACTATGTGCAATGTCTCCTGTTGTTTTTTATAGCTTAAACTGATATTCAAATTGCAATGGTTTAAATCTGGCTGTGTTTGTCAAACAAATAAATAACACGCGGTTAAAAATATTAGTACAACCAATGCCACAATCATTAAACCACTTTAGCATTCAATTCTCGGCATTTCGACCACGTACCCAAGAATGTTTGTAGAGTTTAACACTCTGTGCCCCGTCGTTACTGGGGGTGATATTGTCCAAATAAAACAGAGCGTGGCCAACCGCATCGTATTTTCCTTGATATTCGTGATCAAAAACAGATATCCTAAATGAATAAATTAATACGCCGTTATAAAATATATTATTATCGTATAAAATTTTTATTTTTATTTAATTTTTTGTTTACCGTAGCACTTTGTTTGCAATACACTTGGTACTAATAAAGAAATCTTCATTAACGACGGGACTCATGGCCGCAGCTATAGTTTTACTAGTTTTCGTAGTCTTTTCCTGGGGTAAAAGCGTGAGTTTTAAAACCGTCTTGTAAGGTCGTTTATCTTTCCCTTTTGGCGCTAATCCATCCAAATTGTCCACACGAACAAACAACCTTAAAATGAAATTTTTAATTAAAAATGCCTTTTATCGTTTGCGCGCTCTTAAAAATATTAAAAACTAAATGTACACGCAAAATGTATGGTGGAAGAATAAAGAACACAACATCGACCTCAGAAACTAATTTAATATTATATAATAATACATATTATGTGTCCAGCAGTGGCGTGCTCAGATTTTTCCGATGAATTGTGGGCATATCGTCAATGATACTTAATACGTTTCATTGGTTTAATTTCTAAAGATGCGAAATAAATCAACAGCGTGTTAACAACAAACCTTTACAAAGCCACTCGCGAATTTATGATCGTGATCATTATCCTAATGACGTAACTACTAATTAATTATCTACAAAAGAAAATATGCGAAAATTCGATATATTTTTTTTTATGAAAGAGGGAACGTTTTTACCGATCTCTCGTGGACATTTTTTTAAAAAATTTGAACCCGATAAGTGGTTTCGGTATCATGTATATCCGCCATATACATTTCTGATTTATACTAATTATGTGCCGTGTATCTAAATAATAATAATAATAATAATAATAATAATAATATAAACAAATAAAAGGAATTCAACTCAAGTAAATTCTGGTAAATACACTTTCAATACACTTAAAAAAATAAAAAATAAAAAGCTTATGGAAAGCTCGGTTTCAATGGATTCGAAATTACGTTTTTATTTATCTGGAAAAATTTGAATTTGAACGTGACAATTTTTAGATTTTTTTTTTTTTAAATGAAAAATGTCGAGAAAATAAAATAAATTCCTGATATTATATGAGAATGGGTTCGAAAATTTGTGTACTCATAACTGAGAGATAATAAAAATTAAGTACAAAAAAATAACCATGGGAAGGAGATATGATATTTAATTTCCTCCCCCCTTCCCATTGAAATCGTTCTTAAATACACTCACATAAACTGTATATAAATATTTCTACGCTCACAAAAAGAAAGAACAGACAAAAACAAACAGAAAGAATTTTAATATAAAATATACGCGTTTAGGTAACAGTTGCGTGTCCAGGGGGGATGGTAGGGGTATAATAGTATTTATAGTATTTTATATTAATTATTATAAATCGTTATCATTTATAATAATTCATAATAATTCTTAAATCGCATTCGTGCTCTTGCCACAACGCGACCGTCAACGTATACTTTATCAGTGTTGGCTCCTAGATGTCCAGATGGTATACTAACTGTTTCAACTTTCATGTTATTGTATTTCATATCACATTGATATTAAAAGGCCGTCCACATATTTCACAAAAATCGTTGATTGTAGTCAATACGATTAAAATGATTAACCCACGATATTAAGACCATCATTATCATGGTAACTTATCATACCATATTATCATGGTAGTTTGATTAACCCATGATATTATGACCACTATTATCATACTGTTATCACAAAATTAAAATAATACCTTATAACCTTTCCTGTAACCATATATCATCAGGAGAAAAATCACTTTCTACTTTAAAGCATGTAAAAACGTACCTTAGGAGCACGACATCGGAAAATAGATTAAACGGTTTGGCGCTTCTAAATATGCATCAAGAAATCGAAGTTGCACCTGACAATGTTTTAAACTTTTATGATCTAAAGCCAGAAAATGGAACTTTAGACTAGGTCAATCTTTTTTATTTTGTACATAAGATAATATAATAAAGTTTGACTTTTTTTTATTATTATATAACTATATATAACTCTGTGATATATAATTGACTCTAGTGACCATTTAACATTTTTTTAATAATTATTATTAAGTTAAATTTTATAATTATAAAAAAATAAAGTTTTAATGTGCTCGTAAAAAAATATGTGATACATATTTATTATTTTCACAATTTCACCATTGTACTTGTGAACCCAATATGTTAAGAGGAAAACAAAAATTTGTACTTAAATAGGAGCAAATGGAGTGTACACGTTTTAAGTAGTCAACGTGGTAAGTGAAATCATAACCTCCCCTTCTCCCTCATCGTTTCAAAATTCTAGGCACGCCACTGTCAGGTAATATACCTACTAAAATTTTACAAAAAATCGATATTTCCCGAAGATTATTACTTTTTCGTGTGTTGATCGTAAGTGATTTTGAAATTAACGTTTCCATAAGCTTGTTCTTGATGCGCGTTAGGATCAACGGGTGGAGCGTTGTCTACCGGCGTGATCCAAGTGTTCGATACAGCTTCAGTAGATTTTGATCGTATCGACGTTAGTTTATTAGTAACATTAATCATAGACGTTGCAACCGAGCCAAATCGGTGAGGGCGTGCAGACGGGTTTGTAGTGCTGTCATCGGCACTTTTTGATGCCAATGCGAAACTGTCGGAGTCTGTTGTCGAGGTCACGTCCTAAAATTAAAGATTAATTCGTTATAGTAAAATCACCGGCAGATAAGTTTAATTTTAATTTTTTTTTTTTCGGAAAATCAAGAAAGATCAAACTACATTTTTATACCTGCATACTCTGAGACTTAAGCCAACCCGTAGTTTCTTTGCAAGTAGCAGGTGAAAGATAGTCCATCTTATCTTCTTTTTTGGAAAATTCTTTTTTAACCGACGTTACACTCTTTAAAAAAGACAAAAAAAAAAAAAAAATATAGGAAAAATATTATGCAATACTTACGGACGGTTTGAATGAGTGATAATATTTCGAAATTCCCTTATAATATATACGTAATATATACGAATATATACGTATTATTAAAATTCGACATTTTACGATTATTTCGAAACGATTTTTTATCGCACCGTCTATAAATATTATTAAGGCAGAGTAGTTATAGGAAGTAAAATTAGAAAAATATGTACACGAAAAATCGAAGATACGCATTCGAATCCGTTAGATATGCGCAAAAAAAATATATATATTTAGGTAAAATAATTTAACAAATTAATTATTTGTAGGAAAAAATTGATAAATTCTTTAATTTTTGTACTATTTTTAGATTTTATTGGTGCGTATTAATAAAATGTTAAATCATTTACAGTTAGATTTTCTGGTAAAACCTCCATCAAAGAATTTTCAAAAAAAAAATTTTTAACTTTTTATATTAGACTGAACTCATTATTTTTTCCAAAACTTGGTTAAATTTGTTATTTATTTGCATTCCAACGTCACCAGCAAATTTATCCAATTTATTTTTTGTGAATAAAACTGTTGCTACTGAATCAGTTAACTGTACTCCTCGAGAATCTAATTTAGTTATTGTCGACGGTAAAAATACATAAATGGAATGTTTAAAAGTCAAATTCGGTCCTATTGAAATTTCATTTAGAAGAGCTTGAGATTCTTTTATAGACACAACATCGTTAGAATCAAAATGTTGCATAACATCTCGTACTTGATTTTAGGGTATTGGCAGTAATAAAAGTAGTTTCGATATTCAAGTGCCCCAACGTGTCAGTACAGGTCCGAGAGCGAGGTTATCTCAAAAATGTGTGAATATATGAAATGTGCACAAAATAACCAATTATGCATTGTTGTTGAAAATTGTCTGCATATGGAAGAATATGCAAAAAAAAAAGTTAATATTTTTTCTCTGGGGCTTATGACTTACATTTCTACCTCGGTTTGCTATAAAATAAAGGCTCAGAATAAAATATGCGAATCCTATAACTTCTCTGCCCTAGTTATTACCTACATAGTCAATATCTAATATAATAATATCGTATAGCTTTTATTATTATAATTTATATAGCTGACAATAATATTTTAGGTGGATGTATAATATTCATTAAGATTTCAATAACTCACCAAGTCTGGCGTGGAAGTGGAACCAGCTCCTGCCGTGATCGGTTGTAACATCATCATACTGACGCCGGCGAGCGTCTGAAACGAGTTAGGAGGTTTTGGATCCTTGCCCGGTTTATTCAAAGCTTTGCTCCATTTCCCTTTTTTTTTCAAGGAGTTTCTTTTAGGCAGCGAGTCGTCGTCTTCGCCGTCGCTCGTAAAACCAGACACGGAAAGTCCATCTTCATCGTGGGAAATGTGCCGGCCAAAACTGCAGCAATACGCGCGATAATATAATAATAATAATAATAATAATAATAATAATAATAATAATAATAATAATAATAATAATAATAATAATAATAATAATAATAATAATAATAATAATAATAATAATAATAATAATAATAATAATAATAATAATAATAATAATAATAATAATAATAATAATAATAATAATAATAATAATAATAATAATAATAATAATAATAATAATAATAATAATAATAATAATAATAATAATAATAATAATAATAATAATAATAACTTGTTTATTTATTTAATATAATAAACAGGTTCGCGCATTGTAAATTAATTGACTGTCACAATAATTAGAATTAGAAACAAAAACAAATTAGTGTAAGGAGAAACGGGGGTCCTCGTTGGCAGAACCCATACATCTGGCTAATTAGTGAACGGGGCAACGGGAAAGTGAAAAAAGGAGCAAATTTCGAGTTTGTCGTGTAAGAATTCGGAATTGCAATGTACGCTGCGGAAGAGAAGGGGAACTGATTTCACCACCAAGCAGTTTACGGAGGAAAGATAGGTCTTTAAGGAGACGGCGTTCGGAAGTCGAACGTACGAAGTAAAGGATCGCGATCACGAAAGGAGTGCGGTGTGCCTAATTTGAAGCCTACAAAGGCGAGGAACTTACGCTGCGCCCGTTCGATTTGATGGCAAGCACCAGAGATAAGTATATCGCGGGTTTTAAACTACTAGCTGACTATACAACGAGTGTAATGGCGCGATACCATTAACAGACCAAGAAAACCTGATAGGAGTACGGCAAAACGGTTGTCGATTGACATTTGGACAAGTTTGGAAACTCGTACCAAGACGATGTCCCAAAGTGAGAAGACGAGTGCAAGATCGTCTTGCAGGCAGTTCAACCGTCTTCGCTGTTGATCTTACAGCGTAATTTATAGCGTAGCAGAGGAATTTTACCGTAACAGGAGACCGCGGTATTCGCATTATTTATAAAAAGCACAGGAGACGGTTGATGGCCTCCTCCATTAGGGACACGCGCGTAGGGAGCGGTAGAAAAAAAAAATTATCGTTTTGTGTGTCCGTAAATTCGGCGGTAATGTGCGGTACAAACCTCGATACTTTTTGGACGGTGTAGTTTTCGGTGCTGCCGGCTACTGAGTTTCCGTTTTCCAACAGTCCTAAATTGATGCCGACGTCGTCGGAACGTCGCCCGAAACCGAAATAAAACAAACAACATCGGTAACAGTTCTTGAACATTTCAGCGCAGTGAATCATAAACGCGAATACTGGATTCCCCGATCAAAGCGTTTCCGAATCCAACCATCTGTTTGTCTGCAGCGTTTCGGGCACAGACATTATTACTGCACCACGCACGTATACACAGATTTTTAACGCCTATATTAACCACAGATATTTATACGAATATGTGGGGGACGATTACAACCGATTTTTCGTCAAAGAAAAATATAAAACGTAACGCGATAAACAAAATGGGGAAAAAAAAATATTATTCTACTTCGTCAACTTTACGTTAACACGCGGGCACAAACATTTCGTTTTAAAAGAGAATTGTTTTTTGTATATATTTTTTTTTTTTATGTTTTGTTTTAACTAACTCTACCGGCCGAACGGTACGCGTGAAAATTCGACTGGGTGTATTATACACTACTCTTGGAAATCGTTTCGCCATGAAACCTCAATAGACAGATGTTTCCGTCAACTGTGCAAACACACTGTATTATAATATATTATGCAGGCGAACATCGCGTGTAGGCCCCTATCGGCGTAAAAAAAAACTACACCAAAAAATTATATACCGTTTTTTTATCGGCCATAGGAAGCACCTATCTTTTTACAACGATAATATTACGATAATTGTATATATTCAACGAAACTGTACGGTTTTCTCCGTACAGTTTATAATAATTATTATAAAATATATGTGGCGAACAATAAGCGCCATTGTGGTCTGGCGTTGCGCTATGATATCATAACATACACAATACTATTATATCGTTCGATTGTATTCTAATAACCTGCGGAATATGTGTTGCAATACACGTACAAGTTATTCGCGTATGATTTGAACATGAAAAAAAGAAAAATTTTGAGCTCGTACAGCTTATATTGAATATATATATATATATATATATATTATTCGTGTACAGAGCGTATATAATAAGGGGGGCGGGACGGTGTTTTCGCGCAATAACGTTGTAGAACCCTTGTACGAAACCTCTTATAAGAAACCACTTTTGAGGAAAAAAAAATAGTCCCGCGGGTATATTATACTTGCATCGACCCTCACGATTTCCAAAGCCGGTCCTGAACTCGAGTGGGACTCGACGACGACCGGGAAAAAAGTGCAAGAAAACAATATACGAAGTATATTTCATCGAGTGAAATATAAACGTATTTTTTTACTTGGAGATATATTTTTGCAATCTATACGACGTTAATAATATTAATAATAATAATTTGTTGTACGCATCGGAATTGGAAAACACAAATTAAAATGACGACAAACAATGATACGCAAATTACATAATTTGAACTACAGATGTGTAGAAGCAATAATTAAACAATCATAGCCGCTTGGGACTACATTTCGATAAAAAAAAAAAATGAAGCGAACATACGCCGTAGTTTTGACCACATGTATATCATAAATACGCATATAGGAGGTGACACGTGTATAACATATCTACAGAGACCAGATTGTGTTTTTAAATAGGTATATTATGAAGTCATAAGTACCCAGTGAATGAGACCAAAAACTTCGGCACCTTCAAGTGTTTTACTAACTATTAAATTTCGAGGAAATCAACAAATGCCTTCAACGGGGTCTTCTAACATTCAAGTGTGGGAAAATTAATTCCTTTCTACAACTCGTTGGATTCATATTTTTCTTGTTTACTTCAATAGTTAAAAATTGATATTTTCTAATTATTTTTATTAATAATAATAATAATAATAATAATAATAAAATTAAATTTAAAAAAATTGTGTGAAAAATGAGACAAGACTTCCCAATGTTTTATAAATTATAATACAATAGTCTTCATAGGACTATATAATTATGCTTTTGTTACCAAACACTGTGTGAAAAAAATATTAATTTAAATGATGTCACATATATCGTCCCTGATTTAATTTATATACTTCTGTTAAAAACAATTGACTTGATCTTAATACGTTATGTTACATACACCGTAATTTAATAAATTAAAAGTTAATTCTTGATAAACCGAACGCATAAATTAATTAAATTAAAACTAATTAAACTTTTTAACTTGATTTTAACTTTTAACTCGTATGTTCCCAACTTTGACAGAACTACACTATTAATAATAATTATTAAAAGTATAGGACAGATAATTAAATGTCAATGGATTTTTTGAAATTTTTTATACTAAAATCTATTTCATAACCTTATAATTTTGTATGTAAACTTTTATTTAAGAGATTTTAAGGGTTTAAAAAAAAAATAAATAATACCTTCTGAAACGCTCTATTTTAATAGGGATTTTGTTTTATTATAAATAATTGTATCCTGTTTAAAATTATTATCTTTTTAGTTTTGTGGTTTTTTTGTAAATTAAAAAATATATATAATATTTTAAATATTAAAAAAAATTACTTTCATTTTTCGAAATAAGGAATAATTTTTTTTAGTCTAATTATAAACTTTGATATAGATTACATATTTTTTTTATATATAACTATAAAGTATAACATTAAATTTCAGTTTTAAATAATTAAACATTTTTCATATATTTCGGTAATTTTTTGTAATCCTTCATATCTTTACATTTAATAAGTTTTCAGGGCGTATTAAAAATTAAACCGTTTAGATTTTTAGTACGGTGCAAGTTGAAAAATCCTATAACATCTATGCCTTGATATGATAAAGTTGCGGTATGTTCGTGCGGCGAGGAACTTAAGTATTTTAATAGGTGAATAATTTTAATACCGTCTTTGCGTATACACATTGTGTAGAAGGGGTGGTCGCAATTTGTGCTGGCGATTGTTATAAGACCAATTTAGATGAAATCTTCAAGCTTATTTCCGACATGCCCTAAGCCAGAGGTTCTCAAACTGTGGGTCGTGACATCCAAAAGTGGATCGCAATAAAATGTTTGATGGATCGCGAAAAAATTTCACACGAAGAAAGTGAGCTGAAAAAGAATTATTATTATTATTATTAATTTATTTGAAACTTTGAAGACTATTCAATAAAAACGAGTTTTAACCGTAAGAGTATTAAACAGAGTTCTGGTTTTCTATTCAAAATACCTACACTTTCTGCTAAAGCTATAATAAACGCTGTTTCCCATCCAATTCTTCATATGATCTTTTGGAGTTGGATTTTCGGTAAATTTTTTTTTACATTTGTTTGCCAAATAAATCTTACTTTATACAACATTACCACTATATATAAATTATTATTATTTTTTATTAAAATATATTGTTAATATTCTAATTATCCATAGTTCATACCAAAAAAAAAAAAATTGGTTTGGGTGGGTCACCTAAATTTGAAAATTGTTAGAAGTGGGTAGCACCTATAAAAATTTTGTGAACTTCTACTCTAAGCACATCAATAGACGGTTCTTATACGCTAATATGTACACACTTATATACGGTTCGCGCGATACAGACATTATATTCAAGTATATATAATTTATAATAATGAATAATCCAGTGTCCACAAATGGTCGTGAACGGATCGTTATTGTGTAATAAACTTGCAGGTTAAGTCCGTCTTCTAACAATTATTGAGTATACCGGCGGATCGATCAGGTTTTTCTTCTTCCAGCACGATTAATCTCATCACTCAGTGCAGGTGACGTCACACGCGTCTTTTACAAATGGCATTCATTTGTTTCAGCTCGCTTAACTTAAAACTTTTACCTATTCTCGGTCAATAATGAGTTGGATTACGATTACCAATGTAATTCAAATTTCGAACGCTTCTGCAGTGAACGTTGTCCGGTACTTGGTAACGGTTTATTTGAAGATTCAATTTTATACGTTGAAAAAAAAATACATATTATTAATTCAACTAAAATACACATGGAAATTCCGCTCGTAAATAAAGTAACAAATTAATACGTCTTTGGCAAACATTTTATTTATTATACGTCCTTTTAAACGCTTATTCATGATCGTACGTTTATACTCCGAATCAGTAATCAGTGGCGTAATTAAAAGACGGTAAGGCGGGAAATAGTCCAGGGCTTTGGATTCGGAAGACTCAAAGGAGGCCCTCGTAAATACAATTTTATGTACACAAATTTTGAATTTCGTTTTGAAATTTACGTTATACTGCAGTTATAGAGACTAAAGTGTAAAAAAAATAATAATAATAATAATAATAAATATTAAAACAGTTCTTATATTTATTAATTTGATATGCGAATATAGGTAATAGAACTTAAATTTTGTCAAATGAATCGATGAATTTTGGTAGTGCAAATAGATGAGGGGCCAAAATTTGATACTGCTCCGGTTTCCCTGAAATTTTATAATTACGCCACTGAGTACAATTGGATATAAATATTACAATTAATTGAAACGTGTTTTCGATTATTTGTTAATAATAATTATAATAATGCAAAGTTCAATATTTAATACGGATAAAAATTCAAATATACGCGTCTAATATATATGACAATTATTTTTTTAATTTTCTATGTTTCGCACCGATTATCATTGTTTCTTCTTAGTGGGTCCGTGTCAAATATTGTCCTATTTTCTGCTTATATATTTTATATTGAGTACAAATGCACAATGCATACGATTAAGACCACTAATAAGTATAATAACGAAATAAATAATAATGATACCGGTTAATTTTTCAAAAAGTTGATTATTTAATCAAAAACTACTACTCGAGACCGTACTTAAAAAAAAAAGAAATAATAATACATTTAACGCAATTTTATACACGTTTAAATTATTATAATGTTGATAAATTACAAATTTATTATTTATAAGTAAACACTTAAATTGAAAACGTTTCTTCGTTAAACTAAATCATTATTTAAAGACCATTTAAAAAAAAAAAAATTATATTTCCGCACTTCAATAGCGAGTGTGTTAATTTTTCATTTTCAAACGTCAATCTATATTTTTTTCTTACTGAACGAAAATAAGTAAATAAAAATGCGTTTTCGATTGCGTTTATTATCACTAAAATACTTGGTCGTGGGTGTCGTTTTTTGTGTGTGTGTGTGTGTGTATATAGGTGTTATATTCGAAGAATATAATATATATCCGAAGATGGTAATACGCCCGTGTATTTTTATTGCAATAGTAGATTTATGTTTGATAGATATTGGATGGTGCAGGCGTTATGACTACCACGAAGGGATATTTAACTACCGGTGTTAAAAAAAAAAAAAACTTTCAATAAAGAGTGTCCAAGGGACTACATTTCCAATATCTACACTATAGAGTACTTTAAACTTAAAAGCCTATATGTTTACTCGGAAAAAATTCGTTGGGATTTAAAAATAAACACTATCGCGATTTTATTATAAAATATATTTCGTACGGGTAAGGGTTCATAATTAAATCGTTTCCGTTTAAAAATATCAAAAGTCTATATATGTAGTTATATTATAGCCGGGAGTAAAAATATCAAAGTGATAAAAGAATATAGTGTGTGAATAAACATTTTGGAAAAAAAAAAAATATATATACGGTGAAACCTCCTTTAAATTGGACACCACTTAGTAGCGGATACCAGCTCCAAATAGCGGACGTTTTTTTCTCGGGAACGGGGACATTTCCTGCACTATTTATGTAGGAAAACCTTTAAATACCGCGGTACACTCTAAATAACGGACACTTTTATGATCGGATTTTTAATCGTAATTGACTTATGCATATTTTATTACTACGTACCAGAGCCGGATTAATGGAAAATAGCCCTGGGCCAACTCAATCTGGGGCCCTAATTTTACAACAACAAAAAATTTCTTACGTGTATACACGTTTATATGTGTATTTAGTGACGCAACGAAAAGAAAGTTTGGGAAGAGGTGTTATAAATCAAATAAAAACACATAGAAATTTGTACTTGATGTTATTATTATTTTTTTAATAAAATTTTTACGTCAGAAATTAAGTAGGTACGTTACAAAAATAATGTATTAAACAATAACATTTAAATTAAAATAAATAATAATAATAATAATAATGATAATGATAATAATAATAGTAATAAATAATAACAAAGCGAATATACAAATAATGGTTTATGTAAAACATTTTTTTCTGGCTTTGCTTGATGCTAAAGTGTCCAAAACATCGTTGAATACGAGTTTTTTGCATATGTAATTTTCAATAGATATATTTATTTGTTAACACATTTAACCTATCTTCAATATGCACTGACCTTAGTCGATTTTTAATAAGAGCAAACTTTGAAAATGAGCGCTCTACTTCACAATTAGTTAAAGGTATTGTCAGATATAATCTCAATGCAATATATACCTATACACACTGTCGGACTGGTATTAGCGTGTAATCGCACGGTGGGCCCTCTAAATATTAATTTAATTTGTTAAATATTATTCTATTAAGGCGTTTAAGATCACTTGTGGGCCAAGATCTTCTTGAAACGTTAATACTCATATACTGCGAAGCTGATATTATTTCATGAATGGGTGTAGCTTGTTTGTTAAAATTGTACTTTTAGTTGAAGAAGTTTTTTTTATTTATAATATATATTTATTATTTATTTATTACATTTATTATGGTATATAATGAACGAGCGTAGTGAGCAAATTTTTGTTTTTGGTTTGGTGGGCCTTTAAGACTTATTTGCACGGTAGGCCTTTTTTAACCAGTCCGACCCTGCCTATAAATTTTGAAACACAAATGATAATCCCAAAATTATTTTGGGGCCCGGGCTATAGCCCTCTTAGCCCCCCCCCCATTAATCCTGCTCTGTTACGTACATAATATTTTTACTCATTGTTATACTATGTACTGTCTTTATAGGCGAGCGCAGGCTCCGGTTTCAGGTGTAGCTTTTATTTTTTTTTGACCGCCCACCCCCTCCGTCAACCCGAAAAATTAAATAAAATAGACGTACAAAACATAGGCAAATAGGAATAAAATGTATTATTAAAACTGATATGCAATACAAATATTGTGTGAAATATTACAATTATTTAAAGTATTAATCTTCGTTCTCCTGCTATTAAAATCTTGAACTACTCAATTGCATCGATTACTTTATGGTGTCAAGCAGATAATATCGAATAAACACCACGCAGCCACTGATCGATTGACTGATAGCTTACCGTCAAGAATGTAATATCACGCGCCAGTAATGACAATTTTATGACAAAATTGATAAAAGATTTCTGATTTTCTAAAACAAAATGAGTTACTGGCTCTTTTACCTATAAGCACCTATAGTGTTTGTCAAAAAAAAAAAAAATGTCTCAGGTGTGGATTTGTTTCAGCTCGCTTAACTTAAAACTTTTACCTATTCTCGGTCAATAATGAGTTGGATTACGATTACCAATGTAATTCAAATTTCGAACGCTTCTGCAGTGAACGTTGTCCGGTACTTGGTAACGGTTTATTTGAAGATTCAATTTTATACGTTGAAAAAAAAATACATATTATTAATTCAACTAAAATACACATGGAAATTCCGCTCGTAAATAAAGTAACAAATTAATACGTCTTTGGCAAACATTTTATTTATTATACGTCCTTTTAAACGCTTATTCATGATCGTACGTTTATACTCCGAATCAGTAATCAGTGGCGTAATTAAAAGACGGTAAGGCGGGGAAATAGTCCAGGGCTTTGGATTCGGAAGACTCCAAAGGGAGGCCCTCGTAAATACAATTTTTATGTACACAAATTTTGAATTTCGTTTTGAAATTTACGTTATACTGCAGTTATAGAGACTAAAGTGTAAAAAAAAATAATAATAATAATAATAATAAATATTAAAACAGTTCTTATATTTATTAATTTGATATGCGAATATAGGTAATAGAACTTAAATTTTGTCAAATGAATCGATGAATTTTGGTAGTGCAAATAGATGAGGGGCCAAAATTTGATACTGCTCCGGTTTCCCTGAAATTTTATAATTACGCCACTGAGTACAATTGGATATAAATATTACAATTAATTGAAACGTGTTTTCGATTATTTGTTAATAATAATTATAATAATGCAAAGTTCAATATTTAATACGGATAAAAATTCAAATATACGCGTCTAATATATATGACAATTATTTTTTTAATTTTCTATGTTTCGCACCGATTATCATTGTTTCTTCTTAGTGGGTCCGTGTCAAATATTGTCCTATTTTCTGCTTATATATTTTATATTGAGTACAAATGCACAATGCATACGATTAAGACCACTAATAAGTATAATAACGATATAAATAATAATGATACCGGTTAATTTTTCAAAAAGTTGATTATTTAATCAAAAACTACTACTCGAGACCGTACTTAAAAAAAAAAGAAATAATAATACATTTAACGCAATTTTATACACGTTTAAATTATTATAATGTTAATAAATTACAAATTTATTATTTATAAGTAAACACTTAAATTGAAAACGTTTCTTCGTTAAACTAAATCATTATTTAAAGACCATTTAAAAAAAAAAAAATTATATTTCCGCACTTCAATAGCGAGTGTGTTAATTTTTCATTTTCAAACGTCAATCTATATTTTTTTCTTACTGAACGAAAATAAGTAAATAAAAATGCGTTTTCGATTGCGTTTATTATCACTAAAATACTTGGTCGTGGGTGTCGTTTTGTGTGTGTGTGTGTGTATATAGGTGTTATATTCGAAGAATATAATATATATCCGAAGATGGTAATACGCCCGTGTATTTTTATTGCAATAGTAGATTTATGTTTGATAGATATTGGATGGTGCAGGCGTTATGACTACCACGAAGGGATATTTAACTACCGGTGTTAAAAAAAAAAAAAAACTTTCAATAAAGAGTGTCCAAGGGACTACATTTCCAATATCTACACTATAGAGTACTTTAAACTTAAAAGCCTATATGTTTACTCGGAAAAAATTCGTTGGGATTTAAAAAATAAACACTATCGCGATTTTATTATAAAAATATATTTCGTACGGGTAAGGGTTCATAATTAAATCGTTTCCGTTTAAAAATATCAAAAGTCTATATATGTAGTTATATTATAGCCGGGAGTAAAAATATCAAAGTGATAAAAGAATATAGTGTGTGAATAAACATTTTGGAAAAAAAAAAAAATATATATACGGTGAAACCTCCTTTAAATTGGACACCACTTAGTAGCGGATACCAGCTCCAAATAGCGGACGTTTTTTTCTCGGGAACGGGGACATTTCCTGCACTATTTATGTAGGAAAACCTTTAAATACCGCGGTACACTCTAAATAACGGACACTTTTATGATCGGATTTTTAATCGTAATTGACTTATGCATATTTTATTACTACGTACCAGAGCCGGATTAATGGAAAAATAGCCCTGGGCCAACTCAATCTGGGGGCCCTAATTTTACAACAACAAAAAATTTCTTACGTGTATACACGTTTATATGTGTATTTAGTGACGCAACGAAAAGAAAGTTTGGGAAGAGGTGTTATAAATCAAATAAAAACACATAGAAATTTGTACTTGATGTTATTATTATTTTTTTAATAAAATTTTTACGTCAGAAATTAAGTAGGTACGTTACAAAAATAATGTATTAAACAATAACATTTAAATTAAAATAAATAATAATAATGATAATGATAATAATAATAGTAATAAATAATAACAAAGCGAATATACAAATAATGGTTTATGTAAAACATTTTTTTCTGGCTTTGCTTGATGCTAAAGTGTCCAAAACATCGTTGAATACGAGTTTTTTGCATATGTAATTTTCAATAGATATATTTATTTGTTAACACATTTAACCTATCTTCAATATGCACTGACCTTAGTCGATTTTTAATAAGAGCAAACTTTGAAAATGAGCGCTCTACTTCACAATTAGTTAAAGGTATTGTCAGATATAATCTCAATGCAATATATACCTATACACACTGTCGGACTGGTATTAGCGTGTAATCGCACGGTGGGCCCTCTAAATATTAATTTAATTTGTTAAATATTATTCTATTAAGGCGTTTAAGATCACTTGTGGGCCAAGATCTTCTTGAAACGTTAATACTCATATACTGCGAAGCTGATATTATTTCATGAATGGGTGTAGCTTGTTTGTTAAAATTGTACTTTTAGTTGAAGAAGTTTTTTATTTATAATATATATTTATTATTTATTTATTACATTTATTATGGTATATAATGAACGAGCGTAGTGAGCAAATTTTGTTTTTGGTTTGGTGGGCCTTTAAGACTTATTTGCACGGTAGGCCTTTTTAACCAGTCCGACCCTGCCTATAAATTTTGAAACACAAATGATAATCCCAAAATTATTTTGGGGCCCGGGCTATAGCCCTCTTAGCCCCCCATTAATCCTGCTCTGTTACGTACATAATATTTTTACTCATTGTTATACTATGTACTGTCTTTATAGGCGAGCGCAGGCTCCGGTTTCAGGTGTAGCTTTTATTTTTTTTTGACCGCCCACTCCCCCCTCCGTCAACCCGAAAAAATTAAATAAAATAGACGTACAAAACATAGGCAAATAGGAATAAAATGTATTATTAAAACTGATATGCAATACAAATATTGTGTGAAATATTACAATTATTTAAAGTATTAATCTTCGTTCTCCTGCTATTAAAATCTTGAACTACTCAATTGCATCGATTACTTTATGGTGTCAAGCAGATAATATCGAATAAACACCACGCAGCCACTGATCGATTGACTGATAGCTTACCGTCAAGAATGTAATATCACGCGCCAGTAATGACAATTTTTATGACAAAATTGATAAAAAGATTTCTGATTTTTCTAAAACAAAATGAGTTACTGGCTCTTTTTACCTATAAGCACCTATAGTGTTTGTCAAAAAAAAAAAAAAAAAAAATGTCTCAGGTGTGGCTATAGCCCTATAAGCCACACCCGTGCGCACGCCTATGTTTGTCTTTATTAAACTATAGTTTAATGACTATAAATACCGTTATTATAAACAATTACACTCGAAAAATATGAATATAATAAATAAAAAATAAAAACTGTTTCATTATTATGCATTAAATATACGCGTAGTTTTAACTGATGTACAAATAATATCGATAATAATTATTGATGTACGAATTCTCCCACAACAAACTGACCGCCTCCAAATAGCGGACAAAATTTCGGCGACCGAGAGTGTCCGTTATTTAGAACTTTCACTGTATATATATATATATATATAATGTATTGTAACGATACAATTTCACTGAATCGTCACTGTCTCGTCGTATTTTACCTTAGTAGGCAAAAACACAGTGGCGCGAGCACGAGACCATACGCCTTCGTGTATGTAATATATATTTTTGAATCGGTATCGAGTTCGGGTTTGAGTCTGACAGAGCTAGCAGAAACGTCTAGTCTCTTAACAGTAATAATTAAATTATATTTTACGTATTAATTTAAACGCGTAACTATAAGTGAAAAACCACACTTCTATAGTACCGTTATATTTGTCAATTTATATATAACCAACCGCTAGGACTCGTGCTCCGCTTCACCCGTGGAAAGAGACCAATCAACGTCGTACTACTCAGGTGATAGTGTTTATTTATTTATTTTGTAATAATAAACTATTTCGTTGTTGAGATCGTGTTTGCTACTGTGTAGGGAGACAAACGCAGGTCATAGTTTCTAGGACCTGTTAAATATAAATTAGAAAACTTTATCTATATCGTTCCAACGACCCGGTTCAAAAGACCGGTTAGCGTAGTAGGAAATAGCCAGCCGACTACTCCTTAACTGGATAGGAATAGGTATAAATATCGACCACCCTTTCGGAACGCTGAGAGCGCGGCGGAGGAGGTGCGTTACAGTATAAATAATTATTTATATTTCTCGAGATTCATCCCGTTGAAAAAAAAAAATCACTCTGTACGGTACGAGACAAGTACGAATACGTTGTTTTCGGTGTTTATGTGTATAAAAAATATATCATCGCACGTACTTGCATTTATATTATACTATTCGGGATTCAATATTCTGTGATTTTACAATTAGACGCTTATTCGGAGCGAGTTAAATAATACACGCTTGTGTTTATACATATTCCGCGAGGTTAACTCTCGAAATTCCCGTGCACTCATTCCCGTGTCCCTCGGGGATATGACCCCGGCTATTTATGCCACAAATTATTCACGAGGAGAATATAATTCTGCACTGTTCGGAACTATACACGAAGTATATTCAGTGGCGTATTCAACCGGGAAAAAAAAAATGGATTATTAAATGCACACTGGAGATTTAAGGCAAAGAAAATTAAATAACATCTGTGCAGTGACAAGTCAAATATTATTTTATAACACGGCAACTGATGCGTTGAATATTTCCGACAAAGACGCACGGACGGTCTGGAAAATGGGAGTTTTCCAGGTTGCCTGGATCACGTTATGGCCTGACGGCCTGTTGTTCGACATTTTTTTCAAACCAGCTCGTCTTGTGTTTTTAATCGTTTATATCAATAGAGGTATACGGTATGCTTAAAGAATTTGACAATTATTTTGTTTTAAAAACTAATGAAGACAAACATTTTTTTTTAAGTGCAATCGCTATTATAGAGAAAAAAAAATACAGAGAACATTTTTTTGGAAAATGTGTGGCCTGGAAATAAACAGTCTCCCGGCCTGGATTTATTTCCCATTCCGCCCCTGCATATAATATGTATTCGGGTATATTGAAATTGATTCGAATTTTCGGCAACAATCAATAACGTGAAATGACAGGACGTTTTCGAAATTAAATTCAATAAAAACGTACTCGCGTATAAGTAAGTGTTGATACACAATTAACGAATAAAATATTTATTTTTCGAGCAGAGACTAAACTGATTGTCCGTGTTACCCATTTACAATAAAGATCCATTCTCGCTTCGTGCCAATTCAAATGAACTTAATACGGAAGTCAACGACGATTGGGCTCTGTATTTTATAACGTTGTAAAAGGTACATTATTTTAAATAAAGTGTAATTATTTTTTGCAATAAGTCCATGTTGTTTTCAATATATATGTATAAGTATATAACGTTTGAATTAAACGAAAAAAAAATTTTGTATCTCCTCTCCAGGAAAAATTTTTATAATATTATAATCACTAATCAGATAAACTAAAACTATTAGTATTAAGCCATTATAAAACCCCATATTTTAAACCTATTATCCTAATAGATATATATATATATATATATATATATATATATATATTAAAATATGTATATATTTATATATATTTTTTTTATTAATTACATACATAAATGTATAATATATTATATTACATGCAATATCTTGAGATAATATCTTGCAGAACAAAAAGCAACAGAAAATTAAAGAGTAATTTTAATAGTAACGCATTACTTTTTAACTTAAAAAGTAAAGTAATATCATTACATTAATATTTGGGATAACGATAATGTAATGTCACTACATTTTAGTAATGTAACGAGTAATTGTAATTTTATTACTTTTAAAAAGAAACGTGCCCAAGACTGGCTATGACTTAAAAATTAAATCCGACTTCACCAAATTCTAAGTTCACCATAGATTCTTTTATCAACCTGTATTAACTCTATATGGAAAAAGAAGGCGTTAGTCTAAAAAAAAAATCAATTTATTTTATAAGTGGCCCGGAAAAATCTTATTTGCCCGGTAAGAATTTTAGAGTCACTCCGCCCTTGGATCTGGGACACACTATATAATGAATTGTTTTTTATTGATATGTATTTTTAACACCATATTAAACCAAGGGGCAAGGAGCCTCGGAATAAAAAGATCCAGGGGCCTTTGTTGTGCCAGGCCGACACTGCGACACAGCTGTTACATATTTGATCGAATCGAATAGCACCATACTCTTCGTAATTCGTCTTGTAATAAGCGTACGCGCAATAATTCGTATACGTATAACATGTACAAAAGTTTCGTACAATCAAAATATATTCACTATATAAATTATTATGTACGTACGTATAGGTAACTTGTTAGCGAATATTGGCCCCTGAAATCGTTCTTAGCTACATAAATCCCGGATGTTGGACAATTTCCAATTCATATATTAATTTCGTAAAAATGTTACTTAAAAAAAAAAAAAAATCCAAAATACAATATTATTCACTCGCATCCGCGGTACTGCGAAAAAAAGTGTTTTCATTTTTAACTTTTTCGTTAATCGGAACACGAGAGGCAAAAAATTTTATATTTCTGACTACGCGATCAAACCAGACTAAAGCACGAAAATTCTCACACTTTAAATTCTTTTTTTCTCTTTTGGTTTTTACATATATACTCCTTGACGACGATGAACTCATTGTATAAGACCTCTTCTCCGGGTATGATGGTTCGCTGCAGTTGCGCATCAGTGAAATATAAGATACCTATCCACTTTTAGACTCTAAACGCAATTTTTTTCTCTTTTGAAAATTGAGTAACGGTCCGTGGGCGTTGTGGATGTCGCTTAAGGTCATTGAAAGTGAGTGTTTTTTCTCTGCGTCTTATACACACACGAATCACAATAAAATAAACCTTTCGTACTGCCGACGACGTGTCGATCGACCTGGTGTGATGCGATAAATATTCTGAAAACAGATTTGAATTCGCCGTGAATTTTACTGCAGAATGACCGTCCCGCTTTTCAAATTTTTTTTATCTTAAGATTTTCAAAAATTTATTATTAACATTGTTTTATTTTACTTTAAATCTGTTCGAGTAATTTTTTTTTAAGACCTATGAAAAAAAAAATTTAGAAATGTGGGGAAATCATTCTATAGTGTAATTCACGTCGAATTCATATCTGTTTTCAGAATCTTTATCGCATCACTTGGTCGAACGGTACGTTTGAAGTACGAAACATTTATTTCACTATGATTCGTGTGTACAAGACAAACAGAGACAATACTCGCTTCTAATCCTTTAAATGAATTACTCAGACGAGGATTTTAGAGTTTTGTTATTGTTATAAATTTAAAACCAATGACAAATCATCGCATTCTATAAAACGATTCTGAGCGGAGCTTCGGTGCAATTATACTATTTTATTTGTATATTTCTGTGAATATAGCGTATATAATTTACAATTGACCTTACATTGCGTATTCTTTTATTAAATCCTAAAATTAACGCTTTTATGTAATAAAAATACCAAAGCCCATAACATCTATAAATAGCTCAAAACTGAAAAAAATTATTTAAAACAATTTTATCACTGTTACGTGGTAATAAAATACATACTCGGTGAGTTTTCGCGTCACTACAAAGTAACATAACTAACTTAAATTGAAATAAAACGAGATTAATTAATAAATGAATAAAAAGCTGTATACGCAGACGAAATAGCCAGTATCGATTGTAACACGTTAATTTGACCGTCATTTCTGCACGTCAAAATAATATACACTTGGTCGAAAAATTTAAAATTGTGATTAAGGTTTTTCAAGATTTTTTTTCGAATAACGTCGAAGTAACGCGTAGGACCAGCTATACGTTATATACAATTTTCTGTCCATAATACCGAATAACTTACGTAATCTTTAATGACTCGAATAACCCAAAATTGGAAGAATTTTTTTTTATTTTAAACGTAAATTATATACAGTGCGAAGTTGCATGTTCGGTATAAATATCAAGACCCTAGGACCATTATATTCGTAATGTCGGAAAAATACTATAATGCATTTTGATAAAGTGACTTTTTTGCCGTCTTTTACATAATATAATTTTTTGGTAGTTTTTTTGTGTCGCGTTTATAGAAACTATTGAGAAAATAATTTTAAAAAACCTCTGTAAAGTACCAACTCGGCAAAATTTCTACCGGAAAATGGGTACGATTGTATGGAACGGAGTACTCGTATTATAGTCGAAAAGTTGTACACAGAAATAAATTACAGACATCATTGTAAAACGGCAATTGCGTCCTCGCTTCACTCAGAACCTAAAAAAAAAAAAAAAAAAAAGTAAACATTACACGCGTTTTAAATGTGTCATATATATTATATTTAGCACATGTCCTTGATTAGTAAAACAACGATTGTAATTTCTATGACGCGACGGGTGTACACTGTGCGTGTGTATTATATTATTATTGCAGATATCGCGAAATACTCGTAAAATTTTTTTTCCCTATTGAATCGGCTTACATTAATTGTTTGTTTTCGATAAGTATGTCGATCGTGTAATATCGCACTCGGTGTTATTCAAATATTTACCAGAATAAGAAAACTATTGTATACATATAAGACAGTGGCGTCCCGAATCCTATACTTATAGGTACGGCAATTGCCCTACATCACCAAGACACCAAAATGGATATAGATTTGGCGTGAGTTGTAGAGAAATAAAGAATGTTGTATACTTTTTTTACTTAAGAGAACGCTATGACACTCCTATGATTTTCATCAAAATAATTGCTTCACGCTGGAAAGAACCCTGAAGGCCACAGTTGTATTTAAGACATCAAATTTTCGCACATTATAAATTACAGTATTATCTACACAATAGCAGGGCGGTTTTTTAAATATCTTTAATTCTTAAAAAGTTATAAGCATTTAAAAAATACTATTTTTACAATTTTTTTCAAATCACGTAACTCCTTAAGAATTAAAGATATTTAAAAAAGAGCTCTGATATTGTATAAATAATATTGTGCGAAAATTTAGTCTCTTAAGTATAATTATAGCCTTCGGAGTTCCTTCTTTCGTGAAACGGTTTTATAGTTAAAATTTCAATTTTTGAACATTTCCTGTATTTTTGCAATACAATCGGAAACACCCAATATCCCCTCCAATTCTAGCTTGGTAAATTACGCCGATAACTTGTGCAACAAAACACTTAACAGCGCGTTCTATCGGTCGTTGTATACGTTCTCGTTTCTGTGTAGCGTCCTCTTAACGGTTTACCTATTGAGCAAAGTGTCTTCAAAAATTCCGAATTATTCGATACATTTTTTCTTATGGCAGCTGACTAGTGGCGTAATCATGAGGGGTGGAGGGTATGGACGTCGAATCACCCTCCTTGTCCCCCTCCCCATTTTTTTTAATTAATGGGATAGAATTTTAAAACAAAATATAAGTGTTTTTGATCAAAAGAATTGTGCACTATCAGATGTATCAAAAATCACCTATAGCAATGATAAAAATTCGGTCAAAAAACGGGACGCGAGAAGAACGTCAGTACGCCAACAGACGACGAATACGGGAACGAAATACGATTTTGGAGACGCTGACCAGCCTTAGTATCGACTAGACCAGAGGTATTCAAACGTTTTCATCCCACGGCTCCTTTTCGTCTTCACAATATTTTGACGGCTCCCAAATTAGTAATGACAAAAAAAAACATTGGTTATATTATGTACGTAAATTATTATAACGTTTTAATATTTATTTAATTTTCATACGACTGTACAAATCAATTTACAAATAAATCGCTACATTATTACATTAATTTTATTTTCTGGTTTTTCACCAACTCACGCGACGCCACAGTTTGAATACCTCTGGACTAGACGTTATGTTCATTAGAATCGATTTAGCGTATTGCCTGTGCTAGTAGTTTAAAAAAAAGCCTTCGATACACCAACGAAACGATTCTGAATCCAAGAATAATATATGTGGAATATAATTTATTTGTATCTATCTATTTGTCTAATTTAAATGAATATAAATTTACTTTAAAACAATTTTTTAGATTCTGAGCGGAGCGATGAATCTATTGTTTTTACAATGATGTTTATTATTATTTTTCTATCCTGTGTACAGATTTTCGACCAGAAGAAGTGCTCCGATCTCTTCGGCCACAGTTTGTTTCCGGCAGCAATTCGCATCTAGTTGGTACTTTAGAGAGATAATTTTTCGATTTTCTCAAAAGCATTCAAAAATATAACTCAAAAACGCTAAAAATGCAATTTCGTCTTAATCGATTGTTGTTTATTTCTTCGTAATTTTGAAACTAATATTCATAGAAATCTGAAATTTTCACCAAATATGTAACTTCAGACTATATTTACGAGAAAAGTAAGCTCCGCTCAGAATCGTTTTATCGAATGCAATGACTTATCATTGCTTTCAAATTTAAAATAAAAACAAAATTCTAAAATCTTTATCAAAGTAATTCACTTAAGCGATATCCACAACACCCCGCGGCTCGTTACCTTTATTTTTAAATATTTGTTCTTATGACAAAATATTGTCCCCCCTACAAAGATCTAACCCTAATTACTCCACTGCTTATAACGTGAATTACAAAAAAAAAAAAAAAAATTACATTAAATTTATGTCTCTCTTTGTCTGAAAATGAAATTCGAATTTGTCCAGCTACCTTAAGTTATCGGCGCCACTGATGTAGGACTGTAGGAAGTAGTTATCGTTAGTGTGGAAGTCAATTTGTTTATCGATTATGACGATTGTGAAATAATTTTCCCGTGTAATTTATAATAAAATAATATTTCCCGACAAGAGGACGACAGCAGTCTTCGACCGACGACTGGTGTAAAGAGTCTAAAGTGAAATATCGCAGTGTCGTCGTGACGCATCGTCACTCGGAATTTCGCGTAAAAAAAATAAAAACGAACCGGCAAAGGGCATGCGGCGATAAAACACTTTCTTGGCATCGATTTTTATTATCGTTCCCCACGAAGCCGTTATTAGTTTTATTACTTTTGTAAACGTTATCACGCACGTTGCTGCACTCGTGCAAAACACAATAAAAATACTTCTTGTCTTATATTGCTCTAACCCCGGAGATCAGCGGCGTATTTAAGATGATTTTATCGAGGCGGGGATAGATATTGGATTTTGAAAATTAGTTCGGCTACAAAACAATATATAAGGTAGGATCATTTATCGAACGAATTTTTGACTTAGAAAACGTAATTTTAAAATATATTCGTACGTATTATTGTATACCATTTTATATTAATAGATTTCGATTTATGCGTTGTCGTTATTCGTAGTAATAATTGCGATTTTCTGTTTTTCTTCGTTCGTTCCATCGATTATATGTACTGCTTTCGATCTTCGACATACAATTTTATATCGGTCATTCAATCTGTCCGAAAATAAAAATATTCCAATCAACTACAGTCCATAAGAAGGAGCGAAAAACTACCTATCAAATTAATGGTCAAAGGGGGAGGGGGATACATCTTTCAAATTTTTCCTTCTAAATACGCCGCTGATATAAGTATCGTTTTCGACTGACTATATAATATATACGTAATAAACAATAAAAGTGTACGTTATAAGATATATGTAAATATCATGTACACGACGGCGAGTACGGTTGATATCCCGTTCAAAACTTTGTCATTCGTTCAAGTACGAATATAAGGCTCGATTCAAGTATAATTAATATGTATAATAAAAATACGCGTCTCTTTTATATTATGGTTTATTGTGCACGCGTTGACAATGGAAATGGAAATAATTATAAACAAGTATATGACGACGAACAGAGTAATTATACAAGCAAATTGATTTTGTGTGTGCGTAGTAAAATAATTTGCAAAATTCATATATATATATATATATACACACAAGCATGTCTTTATTATGTCTGTCGCTTTTTCACGTCGGTTCCCTGATGATATTTATTTATCTAACGCCTGGAAGGCAATTTTAAATACACAATGTGTAAGAAAGATATATAGTGAGAAATAAATATATATACGAATATACAATTTAATTATTGATTAACGTAAGAATTATTTAGATTCCTCAAAGTTCTACGAAAGAGATGATTATGTCCATAAGTAGTGGAATAGGTGGGTATATGGAGAACTTGGTGGTTTCCAACGGGGTTAGATGGAATACGGAATAAAATCATTGAAAGGAGGTCAGGTACGTCTAATGTACCATTTTAGGAGATAGGAGATCTGCGGCAAGACGCTGAGAGGAAAGTAAAGGTATTTTCAGGGTGTTGAGAATGAGGGAATTGTCGTGAGGAGGATGCGGATGCTTCATGTTAAGTATATGCGCAGCGTAGGATAAAAATCTATGCTGGACCCGCTCTAATCTTTAATTGGTCCTTGGCCAAGCGGGGATGAAAAATTACCACACCATACTCTAGAATAGAACGAAACAAGGAAGGTTAAGGTAAAAGGTTCGGAGACAATTTGAAGATGTAAAAGCCTTGGTATTCCGCTTTATGAAATCCAAAACATTTAGAGCTCTACAAATATTGTTGTATTTATATGCAGTTAAAAATTTAATGAAGATATAAGATGGATACCTAGGTCTTTGATACAGTTAACTCGGTTCGGTACAATATTATTTAGGAAATAACGATGGTATAAATGCGAGCGGCTTCTGGAAAAGGACATATAAGATTGCATGTCGTGACATTACATTTGTCGAGACTCGAGATTAATCGTAGAGTTACGACGTTTAATCCAATCGGAAAAAATGTCAAGCTCAACCTGAAGAAGAAGGCAATCCACTGGTCTGTTGATTTTTAAAAATTCTTTCGTCTGTGCGTCTTGAACAACCGTGCACATTATACAGGGGAAGGGGGGCTAGATGTATGAATTATCATTGTGATATATATAATTATTTTGTAAGAGTGTGGCACCTATTTCAATATCTGAAATTTTCAGTTTTATCATTCAAACCATACGTTAAGGTGTTAAACTTTTTGTATTTTTTTTCCAAAAAACTACGTTGGAAACTGATATATTGAATTTGGGCTCCATATATTTTTTAAAATACCATCTAAATCTAAACTATTTATCTTTATTTTATTTAAATGTGTACACTTTTCTTATATTTATTAATTTACTTCAAAATCTAAAAATATAAGGAGACAAGTATGTTATATATATTTAAAGAAAGCAGGAAATAATAGACATAAATTAAATAATAGTCATAGATTTGTATGATCGTGTAAGTTTCCGCACCACCTTAGATATTATTGAATAGCAAATATAGTTCTAGAAATGAACTGTATATGGTATTCAAAATCATTGAGGTATTACACCCGGCGCGTTTTTTTTATAGTGGTATCCCCAGTAGGCCTAATCCACTTTTTTTTATTTACGCGTAAACATCAAATGTACAAGACGTACAAACAATACTATACAGCATATTATGACTTACATAAGTCCAAACTACTTTACAAACATGAATATTTAAAATTATTGCTAACCACTAAATTATAAGTAATTGTATAAACATAAAATTATAATTATAATGTTGTGGTATGGACTACGCTGACTCGATGTTTTTCTTCTTCATCGCAGTTGAATTGTACGTCACGGTGTACGATATGTGCAGTGTACTGAAAAATTAAAAACTAAAAAACATAAACAAAAATTTACGAATATAAGCAGCTAGTTGTGTCTACTCACAAACGCTGAATCCCTCGTATGGCATTTGCAAATGTTGCCATGACTCGTACGTCACACTCTCTGGAATCCGTACCTAATTCAGCCAGTCTTAGTAACGGTGAATGCATGGATCTGTTTGAACGGGTCCCTACAGCTGGTTGGAGCACCAAAACACGAAGACGCCGATGCTGAAATGGGCTTACCAAAATCCGAACTTTCCGGGGGGGGGCGGTTATGTCACGTCATATTTTTCCTTCATTTTGTTCGGTACCTAGAAGTCATCCTGGTCTCATACTCAGACTCACGTCACCCAGATAGCTAGAAAAGCGGCTTAGGCGGTGACAGCTTTCGGGCGTTTTATTCCTAACATTGGTGGATCTACGCAATGCAAAAGAATGTTCCTCATGTCGATCGTAAACAGCAGAGTGTTCTACACTGCTCCAGTGGTGTAGCGGAAAACAGGACGAAGACGCCGAAGGAAGGGCAGGCTATATCGTCAGGACACAACTCCTCACGGCCCTTCGGACGATTCGCGCTGATCGGACCGTCCCGTCCGATGTCGCTTTGGTTCTAACGGCCACACCTCCAGAGAATCTTCTGACTACTGAGCGTGATGAAATCACGAAGCCCTAGGTGCCTCCATTACTAACAGTGGCACATAATAAGAGTGCCTATAATCCACGGTGCCGGTATCGTGCAGCACACCCAGAGGACTGCATTGCCGAACACACACTATTGGAATTTATCCACTGAGTACAAAACTACCGGCTATCAGTCAGCATATTTATAGAGCACCGTGTTGTTCGACCTGATGATGTCATGGCCCTCTTGTGCGGACGAATGGACATTTCGAAAGATGGCAACGACGAGTGGTGACACCTAGTGGGACAGAAATTCGATTAAACGAAATGATTCAAGGTGAAAAAGAGGAAAAGAGCTCTTGAAATGTAAGTCAAGAGAGCTCGACGTCAGTGACGGGAGATCGGATTGGTCGGAAAGAATAGAAGCGAAGAACGAAGCAGCATCATCAACTGGCGGCATACGTGAGGGTTACCACCCAGAAGATTTGTGTATCGGAATCAGTCGACTGGTGGCCGGTTGATTCTTGAAGATTCACACTGTACATAGTTTCGGATAGAATGTGGTCATAGGCCATCCATTTGCCTCGAGATGTGCATTGTACGGCGTTTGCAATTTGTAAATTAAAATGTATACATAATATTTTTTTAACAATAAACAACGCGAGGCCAAGATGTTGTTCACCGGCTCATATCACTTGGTCTTATGTTTATAACTGAACAATCTAAAACTGCATCTAAAATCTAACTGAAAAATAAAATAAGAACAGTAACAATGATGGAATTAACAACAAACAAATAAATAAATAAATAATAACAATATATAGAGAACAAAAATTAAGACAAATCAAAATCACTGTAGAACGCGTTTAATATTGAATGACGTTTTAAAATAAACAAATTCGTTTCCAAACACTAAATGTTTTCTTTTAAAAACAAATGGATTTTATCTGGCTAGTATATTGTACGCGATATTAGTCATTTACAATGTATATTAGCCAGAGATAAAAATCATTTTTGTTTATTAATACAATATAAAATATATCGTATCTATATAAATATATTTATACGTATTGAATTATTATCAAGTGCAATTTGAAACTAGAAAATTATAGTATACTTATAATGAATAATTTTTAAATCACTGTAGGTAAATTGTAAAAAATGTACCTATAATTATTTAATATTTATACATTTTTAATTAATTTTATAGTAATAAGTTCAAATAACCGAATGCAATATTGGCGATAGTGGGTAGTTAAATTTGACTGGAAAAACGCGTTATTTACACGAATAAATTAGTGGTTTTTCTATTTCTATCTGATAGGTTTTTAAATCTATAATCTCTGAAGGCGACGTTTTGTGTACCTACATACCTGTCGGTGCATAAATTCGGCAATTCTTTTTAACTGTTGTTTGGATTCTAAGCCAGTAAACACTGTTGTCGTTTCGTTCAAAGTTTTCTGTAATGTAATTATTGGTTGTAGGCGCGTATTATCGCGGTATATAAATATAGAACAGTGGTTCCCACTAGGTCTTTGGGAAGGGTCAAATATTAATTTTGAAAATTAATCGCGGGCCGCATGCAGTGCGAGTCGAATTTTTAAAATCTTCTTTTAGGTAGGGGGGGGGATAATTTTTAAAAAATTGTGGTACAATCACTATTAATATTATACCGTTTTGGAATATTTATGGTTTTACGACAAATTAAACATCGTGTTTCTTACCAGAAATACAGACAAATTCCATCTCCCGACTGTCTTGAAATATTCGGTGTTCATTTTGAATTTTACGTTTTTCAATCATAGAAAATTAAAAATAACAGCTTAATATAACAGAATTAAATATTTTAACGACCCGCGATAAATTACAAACGGACAACGAGCGATCAATTGTTGGCGCAAGACTACGCAGTGGAAATAAATAAACTCATACACTCGTACCTACTTATCTGTCAATGTGTTTAATAAAAATGAACTATAAATAATTATATTAAAATTAATTATTGAATAAAAATTAAAAGTAGACGGACAAAATAAATAAGAATTTACAATTTTACAATTCAGTTTTAGTGGGAGGCGCACAACATTTTTTTGAAGAGCCGCGTAATGGGGACCGCTAGTGCAGAAGCTTCAGCCCTCTTAGCATCACTTTTTTATGCGCTTACACTGTACCAGTGTTGTAAAACATACTTTTTAAAAGTATTCAAATACAGATACAGGTACTTGTTTTTAAAAGTATTTAAAATACGTATTTAAATACTTAATGAAAAAAGTATTCGAGTATAAATACAGATACTTGGTAAAAGTATTTACAAATACTTTCAAATACTAGTAATTAAATTTTGTTTAACATTAGTTTTACTAATGATTGGGCCATATAATCTCTTTTCTATTAAAACTAAAATCACTTACTCCCTTGGACTAAAACATGTTAACACTACATATAACTTTTCGTGTGACTAATAATTATATTCTACACAGACCGACACAACTCACGGCATACACGAGTACATGACACACAAATATGGAGGAACATCCGGGAAAGAAAAATTACAAAATTATAATTGTATACATTATTTGTTATGTTATACATATAAAATATACGATGAGAGGAGATATAGAATTAATAATTGGATAACCCATAATTGTAAAAACCTTTACAAAATCAAAGTTAAAGTGATTGATAATCTTATTTTATACTTTCATTTTCTTCTTTAATAAAAAGCATAAATTTGTATACAAAAAATTCTAATTTCCTTCGTTTTGTAGTCAATATTAATGAGTAGTTCATCTATTTTTTACACCTGAATATGGGTAAAACGTTCTTTGGCGATGTAACCTAATTGCACTACACCAGTCGATAGTTACCGGTTAATTAACTGAGAAATATTATTAATTATATGATACCTAAATACTAACACATTTTGTTAACGCAAAAAAATATTTTGTTTTTATTGTTTTTAATTATTATTTGACATTAGATAATGTGTTATGTGAAAAAGAAAGTCCCAGGGAGGGGATCCATCCCCTATATCCCCCCCACCGTAATTAAGCCCCTGATTCCGAGTCCCGTGACGAATGACTGAAGCGGAGAGTATAGGTCAGCCGTTTAAAAGAAAATTAAAAAAAAATTTTTTTTTCATTTTTATTTTTAAAATAAATACGATCCGCGGCGCGTTTTATAACATACGAGGGGTATATTTAATAAGATTTTCCTTATATAGTATTATCATTGATTATATATATTATAATATATATAATCAATGGTATTATATAGATATTGTGTAGTAGCTGCACGCTGCAGACATATTCGTTTTGTCCATCGATGGCAGCACGTTTAACAGTGGTTTAGTCGAAAAAAATTACCGATCATATAGGTAACAACCCTATAAATATGAGCTTCGTTTCGTGGTCCTCGAATTTGTAATTTAATATATTAAAACAAACCCCGCCCCCCGTTTCCCTTGAAAGTCATCGTGTAGATACACATACTATAGAAGTGCAACGATATTGTTTATATGGCAAATACGTTAGAATATTAATTATCCTTTTTTATTTTGTTAATGCGAAAAGGGCGTTTTTTTTTTCTCTCTCTCTCCAAAAGCATATAATTTGATATAATGACGCACCGCGAGCGGTTACAAAAAAATTAAACGTATAATACGAAATAGGGGGGGGGGAGCGTGTTGTGTGTAACACAATTTATGTGGATATACTTTACAGAGGCCGTAGATTTAATTAATCGAATTTCCATTTTTTAATCGATCCAAAATGATATATATGTATACGTATTAATCAGAAAAAGATAGCGGGGCGTTGTGGATATCGCTTAAGCGAATTACTTGGATAAAGGTTTTAGAGTTTTGTTTTTAATTATAAATTTGAAAGCAATGATAAATCATTGCATTCGATAAAACGATTCTGAACGGAGCTTCGGTGTAGTAAATAAACGAAGACATAAACGACAATCGATTAAAAAACGAAATTGCATTTTTATGTAATTTTCGGTATAGTTTTTCCTGACTCCTGAAAAAAATATTAAGAAAATCAATTTAAACTACAAACTAGATGCAATTTGCAATCAGAAAAGGTGTTACACGAAAAGATCGGAGTACTCTTTCTGGTAGAATTTTTGGGGTACAGACATAAAAAAAAAAACACGTCATTGTAAAACCAATACATTCCTCGCTCCGCTCAGAATCTAAAATAATGATTTTTCTTTACTCTTCTGTAGAGTGCAGAGTCGTGTCGTTTATTTTTTTCCGTCGATTTCTATATCGTTTTACTTATAAGACAATCAAAACGATATTTTAAAAAAAATTTTAATTTCAAAATGCGCTAGCGCGCAAGAAGAGTGTACTGTTTACGAAAAACACAAAAATGTTGTGCTGCGCGCGGGACAAAGTGAATTAATACGGTTCACAGTGACGTAGCCAGGGGGTTTTAAGTGTTTGAAACTCCGCTTGGCTTTTTTTTATATATATTAATAATAGTAAAAATTTTTTAAAAAAACATAATTTTTTTACAAAATTCAACGACTTTTGAAATTTGAAATTTCTTCGAGTTCGGCATGTGTGCTCGCGCGCTTACACGCATATAATTTTATTAAAAATCAAAATTCTGGGGGGGGGCCGTCACTTTTAAGTTTGCCGGCTAATAACCGGTAAAAAAATATTATAACCGAAACGGTTTACAACCGTCGCGTCAGCAAACACAAAGGCAAAGAAATCTTTTGAGTTGACACGTTTTTCGTGTAAAACCTCCTCGGCTATTATGCAAAAATCAAAGAGAAAAAACTGTTTTCGTGTTTTTACTACTACCATCGCAGCAGACGCCAAACGAGTATGTTTTTTTTTGTGTTTTTGTTGGAATTTTAGGTTTTCGTTTTAAAGGTTTTTTCCCGTTAAAATTCGGTAATCACATACCTAGCTGATTTTTAAGGCTGCTGAAAATTTCCGTCAATTCATATATAATAATAATAGTGTTAATAATACTTGTTAATTTTTTTTTTAATTGTTTATAAAATAATGCAATGTAATATACATACAATATTCAATTAAATTCAATATATTAAACGAAAACACGTATAAAAATGTATAATAAGAAAACGATATATGAAAAAGTAAAAAGGAATAACGACACGATAAAGAAGGACGGAACAACGAAATACAAAAAGAACAAAATATTATGTGTATAAATAATGAATAACAATTAATCAGCCGTTACAACGGGAATAGTAATTATAAATTTAGTTAAATAATAATAAAAAAATAAAAATGAAAATTACGAGAAATATGAAATGCTATGGGGCGTGGTGAAAGATATCGAGAAAGAATATTACAGTTTGGAATTAAGGAAGAACAGTCGAACGGGATCATTTTGTTACAGGGTGCAGCAATACGGAGAGTCTTTTAAGTATAGGTATATTATGTGGATGAGAGAGAAACGGATTGTGTTCGATTCTTGGTGAAACAAATTTGTGATTCGATGGGAGTCGATGGAACCGAGGAAAATGTAAGTTTACAGGACAGATGGAACGATAGAATTTAGCCAAGGATGATAACAGATTTTTCCACTTACGATGCGAACAATTTAGAGACGAGGAAGTGAAATCTGATGTGAGAATTTTTTCAATATGGGGACGGAACAAAAAAATGTTTGATTGAAGGAACTGGAAAATCAGCAATTTCGTTTCCAGACATACCGACGCGTCCTATTTAAGTATTATTAAACTATGTGGATATGTTACCTGTTCCGTTGTGTCGGCCACGATTTCGCTGTATGGTTTTTTTTCTTTTGTCAAAATATTTCACGTCAATAAATTGACGAATTAAAAAAATTATGGTATACTAAAGTTTACACCGTTCTGTATATACAGTAAAGTAGCAAAGACTATCGTATTCGTTTTAGAAACGTGTAGAATTTTTTTTTATAAAATAACATAATTTTATCGAATGTTAATTGTCTATGTAGCTGATGGCACAATGAGACATTCCCGCGGTTCCCGAGGTTAGTCGCTTTTATGTAATCGTGGAAACCATGATGACACATGTTTACTTCGTATACGGCCGCGTATATTAAACGCATAAATAAATGAATTTTTTTAACATTATATATAATTTTTTTAAATATAAACGATTGTGTATTAAGTCTTGTAAAAAATATGTTTAAAACCATTGATTTTGGCAAAAGCATTGTTGAAAAATTCGCCCGGGAACGAATCGACTAGAATCGTTCAAAAAAAAAAAAAAAAATTATAACAATAATAATAAATAAATAAAATAAAAACAATAGGAAAATACTGAAATTATTTTTCCACTTCGATTTTCAGAATGAAAATACATTATTATTATCATTATCATTATCGTTATCGTTATTATTGTAAGTTTAATATACGCGTAACACACACACTCAAGTATTTAACGTACCTAATTAATATACAACAGAATTTTAGGAGAAACGAAAAAATCGCAATCTCGCCGTGCCGCCAGAAACGATAACATCACATTATCTTATCACTTCTATACATAAATCACGACACTAACATATAAATTACGTTATCGCTACATGATCGATACACAGATTAGATGATCTAATCTGTGATCGATAGGACACTCGAATACATCGATTACTATACAAGCATTTCGTTAAAAACCAATAAGATAAGACAGCGGAAAGATCATTGAAATAATAATATGTAAACTAACATTTTAGACTTTCGCATTTTTAAATTTCTCTGAAATTTCGGAGAAGGCTACATGAAATTCCATCCTGGCCATAAACCAACCTGCTCGATAAACAGATGGTGTGTTGGAAATTTCATGAGAAAAAAAAAATCGAATTTTAAGAGAAAAAATCCGGGTGCTTGCAAAGTCATTTGTTCGAGAATCGAGTGTTTAAAAATAATCAGACATTTTTTTTTTTTTTTCATTTACACTTGCGTGTCAATTTATTCGATCCGTGAGCCGAAGTGAATATCTCACGTGTCGATTACGTTTTGTGCATTACGATAAGTTAAAGGTCTTGCGTAACTACTTTCAATTATGAATTGTTTCATTAGCGATTAATTGTTTAGAAAAAATGTGATTTTTCGAAAATGAGTTTGCCTTAATTTTATTTCCATCCTTTTATTCAGTTGGCGAATTAAAAAAAAAATAAAAAATTATAAAAGACAAAGAGACTTTTACGCGCTAAATAACTGTCAAAGAAGCATTTATATAAATATACACGCGCAGGTTCGGATCCAGAGGGGGGTGCTAGGGTGCTATAGCACCCCCTTACCTGGTTAAAAAAAAATATTATACACTATATGTCTATAAGTATTTTTCAGTGGGCCGTGTACGTTTATAAACTAAATTGGTAACAAAAAAAAAAAACTATTAAGTAATTTTCCTTTTTTTTTTTTAAATAAAGGGGTTTGTTTTAGATGTATTTTTAAAGTTGTCACTTATGTTTATCCTTTTAAATATTTAGCACATTATTAGGACTAAAAAAAGGTCATGCCATCAGGATACAATACCTTAACCTAAACACCCCCATAAAAAAACCTAGATCCGCCACTGTACACGCGTGCATCAAAATGTCTCAAATATGCGTTAGAAATTTTTTTTAAAAAAAGTGTCTTTTTATTATTTTTTTATTTCATTGCTTTACGAACATTTTACCGAGTTTTTATTATATATTCTGATACGAATGCATTTCGCAAATTTCAAAAATAAATTTCGATTATTTCGTTCATTTTAAAACTTAAAACTTTCTATTGCAGCGTTTCTCAGCCATAGGGTCGTGACCCGAATTTGGGCCGTGAATACTTTTGTATAGGTCGCTAAAAAATTAAAACGTTGATGTAATATTTTAATTTTATACTATAAATTTATTTTATACTATGAAATAATTTAAAAAATAATTAGGTAATGAAACATTTTCCGTGAATTATTTTTCTTTATAAACAAGTATAAAATACATCATTACGGACGTTGGTCTTTCAAAGCTATATACAAATATATACTTTATCGGTTATCTTCATTCGGGCATATTATTGGAATTATTGGTAAAAATCTTTCGGAATTAAAATGTTTCGATATCTACACGCAATGGTTATACTCATTTTTACGAAGAAGCATTAAAAAAATGATTTCCTTTTGCAACAACTTATTTATGCGAATCCGAATTTTCGACATTAACAACAATTAAAACCAAATCTAGAAATAAACTCGATGCCGGAGCCCACCAAGCGTGTTTCATTTACAAACTCCATAGAACCGAGAATTGATTTGTTGGTGAAGAAACATCAAGACCAAGGAAGTCATTAAATTTTTATTCCATTCAAATATACAATTATATTATTATTATTAAGGCAAAAAGAAATTGTTCGTTTTTAAATAAAATGTAATTATGACTTGTTATTAATTTGAGTAATGCGAGAAAAAAATTAAGGGTATCTGATAAATTCTTTTAGTTTTGGTAATGGAAAAAATTAAGTGGGCGAAAGAGTGCGGGCAGTCCCCATTGAACATTATTTTCAGGAAGGTCGCGCATGAAAAGTTGAGTGAATATCTCGGGTCGCCAAGGTTAGGTTAGGTTAGGTTAGGTTAGGACACCAAGATTTGTTCTCGATTGTCTTTGCGCTAAAATTCACGATTGAATTAAATACGGAATTTTAGACTTTAAACGTGGACAGATGTGATGATTTTAGTCAAAACTATCAATATATACAACGCATCAAACAATCGAAATAACGAGTTTAAAACCGAAAACGTGGCCAATATCACGAGAACGTCGAGATATCTACACAAACAGTTTTTGAATATTTTACGGACAATGTGGCGTATATATCGTATTTCGTGCGTACTCGTGACAAGATGTTTTATAAGATAAACCGAAAAAAAAGTATAAATTCGCGTGAAAATCCTTGCCTAACACTAATGTATACAATTCAAAGCACGGACGGTAACATGTGAAAGGCGCGCAAGTAAGGAAAAACGAAAAATTTACACTCTGAATTCGGAAAAAAATAAATCGACTGGCCGAATGAAATACGAATGTGTATGAAAATTGTGTGGAATGTAATCGCGGTTAATATAATGCACGTGTAACCGCGATAATGTTTATCGTTTATAATATCTTAATCAAAAAAAAGAAAGAAAAAAAAAAGATCGGATTCAATAACACGGATTCAAATACGACGAGATACACAGGGAGGCTGTGCAATAATATTTTTAACGTTATGTACACATATAATGCGCGACTAGAATATAAATTTCCAAAAATTTTTTTTTTTTTTTTATTATCTATAAAGTATTCAAAAATATTTTTCAGTCTCCGTTAATAATAATCTCTTAATTCAATAATAATTAATTTAATCTCTATCAATTAAATTGTGTGCGTGTGGGTTTGTTCACTATATAGATATTTTACACTTCCAATTTTCAAATAGTGTATATACGTTGTGATACAATATTTATCGTCGCAAAAATTTCTTTTTTTTTTACACACCTAAATAAATAAACCATTTGTAAATATAATTGAAAAATCGCGAGCACTTGTGCAGTTTTGTCGCGTCTACTTTGAAATCTGGGTGTGATATATCGGTGACCTAAGTAAGTCTACGTAATATATAATAAGAACTCGCAAAAGATTTGGTAATTCGGTCTTATATTGTTATACCTAGCTTATTTATTTTTATTTTTAGCGGTTTGTTTTAAAAATATTGTATTTCAACGGCTATATTACAAAAGGAATCAAAATAACGAATGCAGTTAAAAAATCGTTTTGAAAAAATATACAATATAAAAGAGGAAAAAGATCAAATAAGTTATTACACAATAAATGATAATTGAAAAAGAAAAAAATTAATTGCGTAAAATAAGTAAGCCCCCGTAGAGAGGAATAAACGTATATTCAGGAATCGATTGAGACGGGACATTGGAGGACTGTGAAATTTTAGTAAAGGAATATCAAATTCCGTATGGGAATAAAACGGATTGGAAAAGAATAAAGACGTTTTGGATTGAGGATAGAACATTCGAACGGGACGCGAGGAGTGTCGCTGCATTCCGCCAGTTCATTATAATATGCCGTGTGCAGTGGGAAGGATCGTATAAGGCAAAATATAGTACGAATGAGACGGAAGTGGATTGTGTCAGATGAAAGCAAAAAAAAAAAAAAAAAATTCTTTCAAATTTGACTGAGAATTATATTGAATTATCGACTGGCTAATTGTAATAATATTAATGACAATATTTCTATGGGAACATCTATGAATTAATTTTCAATTAAATTTTTATTGGCGTACTCTATTCTCAAACGTACACATTTCATACACCTATGCTTTTCAAAGTAACTGTCGACACAATCTGAATTATTTTAATTTCGAAAAATGTTCCGTCTTAGAAACGTATTTGGATTATTCACCCTTCAAATTGGTATAGTTCTATTAAGTACCATACTTGGCGTAAGTAAAACATCACTCGAGAATTGTCAGTTACTTAAGTGATGACGGTTGATTGAATTTTTCTTTTCTTTTCTAGACATTAGCAGTTTGTATTTTTCAAGTCAATGCGATGTCTATCACAAAAGGATTGACGGGTATGATAAGTTATTTTTTCAGAAAAAAAAAAAATTATTAAATTATTAATTTTAATATTTATAAGAATTTAAGTTATAAATATATAAATATATATATATATATGTATAATATTGATTTTTGTTATTTATGCAGTGGCGCGACGCAAACATTTTGGGCCCCTACATTTTTTTTTCTAGTTCATGGGTAGGTATAAAATGTAGTTAAAGTACTCGGCTGACTTTTTACGTAGTTTCAAATTTTTTTTTATTGTTTTTTTTGTTGAAATTATTAACAATTATTATGAATTAAAATTTAATAATGTTTTTTTTTATACATGTACAGTGTCGTGGACCGTTATGTTTTTGTCAATTTCTCTTATGGTCATAATTTGGTCAATAGCGTTTAAAGGCGCTTACCAAGTGAGTTTTTTTTAGATTGTATTATAAACATATATTATTGAACGGAAATCTTACAGGAATCGTATCAATTAATTTGTGTAGCCACCGTTCTGTGGACGTTTTATATAATTATATGGGCAGTGTCAGTTATTTGGTTACTTATAGATGCACCGAACAAGACGTAAAACCGTATCAAATTTTTGAGTTCGAACGTAAAATTACAATAATAATGTGTATATTTTATTAGGATCATGTGTCACGAGTCCAGATGTTTAGATGGGTTATGGTTGCTTAAGAACTCGGATGTTTTAAAATACAATGGAAAAAAACCAAGAGCGTATAAACCAACATTAAAACCGCCAAATTATAAAATACGACCCATATATTTTGAAAACACACGCGGAACTCAAAGTTTTGGGAATATGACGGTGACGAATGATAAGCGAATAAATCGATATAGGAATGACATCATCTATTTAAAAACTGAAAAAGAATCAATCGAAGAAATCGTAACAAATATTGAAACTTCAGTACGGATTGTCCGTAGAAATGATACTGTATCCACGATAGTAACATTCATTTATATACGTAAGTAGTTTTTGAAATTAAATTCTCAGAAATATATTGAACATAACAATATGTATTTTTATTTTACAGTAATAATGTTGTTTGCGTGGACAGTTCTAGTCAATTACCAAAATGAAATACAACCAAAAACGTACACAATAATCAACGTAAGCAACTCTTAAGCGTGGTTACCGAACGGAACGCAACAAAACGGTTACGGAACAATATTGTTGTTCATAAACAAAAATATAATGGAACGAAACCAATTATTTCGTTAGGTTTATAGGTCCTTCATATGAAATAAAATTGTAATTATTAAGTTTCCTGAACTTTTTCGTGAAAAACGTTACAACCTAATAAGTTCTTAAAAGAATTGACATGAAGAACGTTATGACCGATACGTTTTTTGAACAATTACACTAAGAACGTTATAACCTATATTAAGTTCTTTAAAAAAATTACAATAAGAACATTATAAGCTAATACGTTCTTCGAACTTTTAACACTGAGAACATCACAACTAAACGGTTCTTCGAACTTTAAAAATAACGTTATGAATCAAAATTTTTATCTTTTGACCATTTTGGGTTTAAAATTATTTAAGAAATAACTTAATAATTGAATTACAAATTCAGGATGTTCACCGTTTCATGTATATGAAGTTGTTAGTTCGATTCCAAAACGTAAGAAAGTACGTAAGAATCATAACATATAAATCCAGTTATAATATTGTTTATCTGTATATTACTATACCATCCATATAGCAAGTTTAGATATAATATGTGTTATAATATTTATATAGCGTAACATTTACCGATTGTAAACTAGGCACCACAATATCATCAATTTGTATTACTCTATTGTAAAAACGATCATAATGATCGTCGTATTATTATTGATGATAGCGATAAGCCGATAAGGTATAATAATATATAATATCCAAAACTTCGAAAGAACGTAAAACTTAAGAGGACGCCACAAATTTCCCACATCCGCACGTGTTGTCTCCGTCGTTCACATGTAACAGTTCAATAATGAGAACGAATAATTGGGACTTAGTGTTAGAAGGAATATATCCGTTTGTAGAAGCTGTATAGGGAAGCGGCTATTTCGTTTCAGACATACCGACGTGTCCTATTGAATACTATTAAATATATATGTACATATAATATATTTCACTTGTACCATTTTGCGGTCGGCCGTGATGATTCCGTTTTATGTTTTATTTGTAAAAAAATATTTTCACGTCGCTGAACAACGAATGGGAGCAGACACTGTAACGCGTATGTGTGCAAAAAAAAAAAATTGGGAAAAAGAAAATAATAAAGAATTATACTGTAGTATACATATATATATATATATATATATATATATATTAGAAACGTGTAGAATATTATATAATAAATAAACGTATCGAACGTTTTAATGTCTATCGAATTGTGAACGGTCTATAATAACACGTCTGCAGTGAGACGTTTCCGCGGTCCTGCACGCAATTAATACAGTCACGTATATATACGCGCGGAAACCTTGGTGACACGTATTATCACGTTTACTTCGTATACGGCCCCCACGTGTATTAAATACGAATATATTTTAATTAATTTCCATCGGATCGAGAATAGTTATTTCTTGTTTTGCTCGAAACCTAATTACAAATTTTCAGATTTTTCCGAATTTTATTAAAAAATATTAAAAGTTGCGAGTGTCAAATCCTCCCCCTCTACTCGGGGGGCGCATTGCTGGAGTTCTGCTTCAAGATGAAAAATGGCTCGTGTTAGGTACGGCTCTGACTGGTACGAATAAAAAAATGCACAGAAAAAAAAAATCTGTACATCCCCGGTTTACAGTGAGGCGTACGTAATTTTAGCATCCCCTCCCCTAAAAAAATAGGTCTAGTTCGCCTGCGATGGCACTGCAGAGCGCAGTGACGTATCCAGGGGGAGGTCCATCGGGTCCGGACCTCCCCCAAAATTTTTTCGTCCTTATATTGATATTATTAATATTGACATTTTTTTTCCAATATTTTTTAAATACACCCCCCTTCCCCCCAAAAAAATATAATCCTGGCTATGCGCCTGGCAGAGCGTGTATAGGAAACGTGTAAGAAATCGAGGGAATAATAGAAAAAAAAAAAAAAAAGAAATTGTACGGATTTTATCGAACGCGATAACGCGTTTTATGCGAACGCCCGAAATAAAAGTTTGGCGGCAGCAGCCATGGTTTGTTTGGATTTCGAACGATATCGAAACGAAATAAAATAGAATAAGCGACAAATCTTTTTTTTTTTTTGGCGCTCGCGTCTTTTGGTGTATACGATCGTACGCGATATACGACCACCGCACCAACTCCACACTAAACTATTCTAATATTATGACTGCGACACAAGACGTTCACCGCCCGACAAATTGCCGGGCGATTTGTTTTATTTATATTCGCGTTTTGCGCGAAACGTGTTGGCCAGGGCGTATTTAAAGGAGTAATACAAGGGGGGTTGAAGCCCCGAGAAATATTTCATGCCATAAGTCACTAAATATAATATTAATACTGAAAACCTTAACAAATAAATATAATTTTAAAAAGCTAATATATAATAATATAATATAATAATCGATTGGGGGGCTAAATCAGGTCTCTGGGAGGGCTAAGCCACCCCCTTAGCCCCTTCTTAAATACGCCCCTGGTGTTGGCGCGAGAAAACGAGAACCGCCGACACTGTGAACTCGTAAAACGCATTCCGCGCGGAAAAATAATTCGGAATGATCCGTCGGACACACCGGCCGCGGGGCCCTGGAATTGGGATTTCCGAGGAGGCCCTGCAACGGCGTGTTTATGCCCTAGTTACACAATTATCAGTCGCCATTTTTCTTATTTCGTTATTCACAAACACCGTTGGCGCGATTTTGGGGGATTGAAACCTATCCGCCGGTATCATACACGACTCCCAGAAAACGGGTCCTATTTTTGTGTGTTATAGCACACACGTTGGTGTAGTAACAAAATACAAGTGTGGTGTAGCAAATTCGCGAGTGTTTTGTTATTTTGGAAGTCAGCTAAGCGGTTTGTTTTATATTTTTACAGAAAAACAATTATAATTATTGTTATATAAATGTTATAGGCAAATGTACTTGCATCAAAACCACATGGCGCTAATGCGGAGATATAAGACAACATAAATACATGCAATGTCTATATATATATATATATATATATACATATATGGATATACAACCAGATATATTATAGGATCTTCAAGTGTTTCGTACAAGTCTATAACAGTCATGAATGGATAATTTTCAATTGATTCAGCTAAATTACCACGAAAATGAATACATTCGTTTAGAAAAGATGTGTACCGAGGTCAGAGGAAATTCGTGTTGTCATTTTTTTTTTTTTAGGGATAAGACTAATATCATAGAGGTATTATAAACTATTTAATATGACACTAGTGTTATTTCGTATTTTATTTTTGGGTTAATCTCATATCGAGAAAAGAAAACGGAAAAATTCGAAACATAATTGATTATTTTGAATTTCGTATTAAATTAGTAAATAATATTGCTATTTCAACATGTTTACATCTAACATCGACGCCCCTTGATGGGACTCAACAATTAGCACACCGGAAGGCAATTGCCCCCCTGCGCTCCCCGCTTAAGTACGTCGCTGAGGAGGCGTTTAATTTAATTAATTTCTATGCTATATAACGAGCGAAAATTCTTCACATTTCTCTCAACAGCCTAATTCTATTGAGTACAATAGACGACTATTTCGGTTAACCGCTACGTAGACTTTTGCTAATTTCTAATCCTGCGAAAATGATCGTTTACCTTCGCAAGAAGACCCGGTTATTGTTAATAAATAAATTCTAAACAAACTTCGATAAAGGGCGCTGGACTTAGTCGGTTAGCCGACTAGTTTTTTTTTTTTTTTGCTTGAGCCTATTTTAACGTAGGCCCTCCGTTTCTCGTAGGCTCGTGGACACAGTGCTTAATGGTTAATGGTTAAATTGTTATCTCACTATAGCCGACCGAGCTGGTAAACTGAAATGAATTATTAAATTATTCTTTGTTAAAATACATAACGATAATATTAAAACGAGTCAGACTGGAAACCGATCGACCAAACTTTTAGTTTAACCTGCGCTTTTGAGTTATACATAGCGGATCAAGCGGATATAGCATCTCCAACCTACATCCTCAAAAAAAAAATAAAAATTTAAAGCTACTTGCGTCGTTAATTATTTTTTATTATTGTTATTTAAACGTTAAATTTATTGTAATTATAGATCAGAATCTATAATATATAGATAATGGATAGATAAGACTCGTCGCCGATAAGTTTTATACCAATAATTATGTTTTTTTATTGGACCAAATATAATGATGCGTTGTATAATTATTGATATTGACCGGCGGTCACACGAGTTCTCGATTTTCAACCGTAAACGAGCCTACACACACACACGCGCATTAAAACTTGACATTTTCGTTGGTTATATTTTATTTTATTTTTATGATAAAAAAAAAAATTCTAAAAAAATATATAGTGCGCGCCGTAAATACTCCGACGGCCAGGAAACCACCATACAGATTTAATCGGAACCCAGATTTGTAATCGTTCTTGCACACACTTCAAATCCTGAACCTTCTGCGTTTTGAGTTTTTTTTTTCTTCTTTTATTCGTTGTCATTCATTTGTTTACGAACGCGAGTAAAACGATAGAAATCATTTAAAACTCGGTTACAGTGCACAAAATTTGTCTCGTCGATAAATCGTTTTGCATATCTCTATTTCAGAAAACTAGAATTTTTCTTAATAAAATTGGTACTCAATACGTTTGAATAATAACCGTTGTTAGGCTGCAAGTACAACAAATATTTTCGGATATCGTGCCACACGCGTTCAAGGTGCACGAAATTTCAGGTGCCTCGTGTAGACAATAAAATTAGTTTATTTCGTTTTTATTCGAATCGAAATAGTTAACATAATGTGCAAATTTCCTCACCACCTTAGCTTGTTGAAAAAGACAATATGACCGTGTCATTTAAAAGCATGAGGTATTACACGTGGCGCGTTTTTTTTATAGTGGTATCCCCGTGAAGGCCTAATCCACTCGGAACGCACGGAGCCGTCAATAATAATATCCGTACAATACACCAAGCGAAAATAAACTTTTTTTTTGAAAAATTATTGTAATTCGTGTAATTTTTAAAAAAAATTTAATTTTACGTTATACGCGATTCGTTGCGTTTTAATCTTTTGAATTCCAATAGATTTTAATAATAATATTGACACTCCATATAGCTCCTATAACTTACAACTAAACGTATCATAATATTCTTAAACAAAATATAGGTATTATTATTTATCTTAAACTAACTTGACGCTTACAAATGATGAATTACACAAATATATTGCATAGCTTGTCAATTATAAGCCGTAATAAATTTAATTTATATTATAGGTAATCACTTAACTCATATTAACTAAAAACACTATGATATACGATCACCGCGATTCGATCCGGTTTCCAATAATCTCGTTCTACTGGAATGAAACGTTTTTTTAACTGATCCGCGATCGTTTATGTGTATATACAAAACTTTCTCGAACACTGTTATAAACGAAATATTTGCTGTTGTCGAACGGCTTATACTAAAACGTTAAACGTGATATTCATTCCGATCTTGTCTCGAAGACTGCAGCGCATTAAATGCGGGAAGAAAAATAGAAAATTCTAAATATCGAAACGATTAATGAAAAAGCTTAAAACATTGGAAAAAAAACACTGAAAAACTTTGTAATGACATGAAAAAAAACAACTGTGAAAATAAAAAAATAAAAAAAGAACACTGAAATAATACTGTTATACTAGAAACTGTTATAAACCCAAGTAACAAAAATAATACGCTTTACTGCGTATAAGTATTTCGATTTTCAACCAATATATAACATATGATAGTATGTTGTCATTTTCGGTGCTTATGAAGATGACAACTTATAGTCGTTGAACGCAGTCATAATGTATGATTTTCGTGACATTGATTTATAAATAATTACTACTGAAAAAAACTTTTAAAACGTACAAAAATAAAAACAACAATAAAAACAAAATTTGTAACGCTAGTGAAATATTGAACTGTTAAACACGCAAATGAAATTAACAACCTAATTTCGTTCGATTTAAATGCTTTAACGATTGTATAGACGGCCAGCCAACGTAATGTCAATAAACATTTTCGCGGTATTCGTCTGTTAAATTGTAATACTTTATTTGATGTAAAATAGAATACTAGTGGTACGTATCAATAATAAATTTTCAACAAAAATTTTTTACAGTCGAATAAAGTCGCAGGCGTGTGCCGATTTTATTGTGACAGGGTGTGGGTCAGTAAATTGTTCATTAACGTATTTACGTATAATTCAGAAAAAGAAAGGTTAACAGGAAACGATTCGAACTAATCTAAAACATAGTAATATTTATCGACAAAGTAGGAGCGAGTTAGGACAATATTGTCAAAATGAAAAATCAGTATTAATTGAAATACAAAATCGGGGGTTTCCTCCAAACAGGCAAATCGGTTTTTAGATTACACCTCGATTTGATGCTTTTCTTCTGCTTTATTTAAACATCTTTCATACTTGCAAATTGCAATACGCCTCGATAATTGGAAATTCTCTATCCATAAACGAAGACGGGACAATATATTTTTACTTGTATATAATTTTATTTTTTTTTGCTGTTATAAAATTCTATATATATATTATAACCAGTGGTGTATTTAGGAATTTATCATGGGGAAGATACAGATAATTTTCAGAACATAGAACCGTACATTATATTGATAATGTCAAATTATTTTTTTTTTAAATTTTTTTTTCACAAACAAGTAATATTATTTATTAACAATATTTTATTATATTAAAAAAAAAATGTTGGGTTATTAGTATGTACATAATATTTATTTATTTTATTTACAAACGGCAATATGGGCAATTAATATATATATAATATAACTATAAAGTACGAGTATAAGTGATAAAGTAGATTAAAAAGTAGATTAAGGCCATAGAATTAAGTATTATTGAATTGGCGGAGCATGCGGTGTATAGGTTGGTTGTTATAGGTGTAAGAGGTAGAGTGAAAGGGAACATGAGTGGTTCCTTGTGAAGTGAGAAGGAAAATGGAAGTTTATAGTGGAAAGCAAGTCTGAAGCATCCAAAATATCATTTAGGAGGGAGGTGATAAAGGATTGGTCGGCAACGATACGGCGAGAGGAGAGTGTTGGTATATTAAGAGTAGTGCTGATAGTAGAGTAGTCATGAGGTGGTTATTCTTTAAATAATAAATAATTATTGAATTAAATTGAATTAAAATTAATCTAATCGACGAGCCTCAAGCGTTTGTAGGAAAAACGTGTATCCGCGAACAGTCAACAACAATATTATATGATAAAAATTAAAAATTAATTTAAATTCATCAATTTTGGTTGTAATGTTAAATGAAATAAAAACGTCGATGGAGAAAATATTAAGAAAATTATTAATTGTATCAAATATTTCTCAAAAATTATAAAATGGAAGAAATATGCATTAAAACCAAAAAAAATTAAAATATGCATTAATATGCAAAATAAAATTAGAAATCTAGCTTCGTTTTAATATAAAACGTACTCGTATTTGTTTCTTACTCTGCTATTCTTTTGATTGAGTAAAACAAATACGCAAATGCTACAAGTCCTCTGCCCTAATAATTACCAATCTATAAAAATAAAAAAACATCAATTAGATTTATACAAAAAATATATTATGCACCTACATGGTTCTATGAAATAAAAATCTAGTCTTTAACATAACCAAAAATTATAATAAGTACTTATATAATAATAGAATTTTTTTCTCATAGTTGACCGATACACCGAGAAATACAAACAGAGCTCCCTAACGGAGTATAGTTTATAATGGCAGGTTATTTATTATTGGTTTATTCAATAACCAATATCTTAGTATTTTCCAACCACGTTTGGTACCAAATTGATTTAAAAATCACGATAATCACGATATCAAAATGATTCTTTTTTTTTCATTGTTTCATTTTCTATTTGTCTTAACACCTTAACACTTTTTATAAATAAAATTAAAATTAAAACATTCGTATTACAAAGAGTAAATCCATAATAATTTTTTATATATTATTTTAAATGTATTATAAGTTAGATTACATTTAAATATAATAAAATATAATTTATATCTTTGTGTATAAAATAGCTTGTGGTATAACCATTTTTGTTTCACTACAACGTTTTATCATGGGAGCCACATCATTATGCTCTTCCCAATAACCATGAATCCTTCTGCAGTATGCGATGTAATGACCCAAACTATCTTCATCGTGCCCACCAATGTAACCAGTTTACTGCTACAAACCTGTATCTATTAATTATAAATAGTATTTTAATTTTAGATATACATGTATATTACTTTCTTAATATGTAAGAAGGAACCTATGCTACAACTTTTATCATGCTGAAAAACAATTACTTTTATAATTTTTAAACTTACTTATTATTATTTATTAGAATTTGCTGCGGTAATATCACTTAATATACATGTTAAATCCTTTTCATTTGTCAGACTTCTAAAAATTGTGTCCAACCAAATATGTTTTCCTAGTACTTTCGTTATTGTTATTGTACCATTACAATTACTTCTGTAACATTTCCGTGAGTACGATGATAATGGATCTGGATTCATATTATCAATCGCATTTTGTAAATTTTTGAAACTTCCTGTAAAATATAATAATTATATCAAATTATTTATCAAAGTTCTTATGTGTTATAATTAATTGTATTTTCCCCTTTATCAAACTCCATTAAATTGATCGGAAAAAATATTCTTGGAACCATGTAATTAATTGTATTTTGGCTTTGTCAAACTCCATTAAATTGATCGGAAAAATATTTGGAACCATGGTTTGTTTATATTACATGTATAATATTCCCATATACTGGGTTCGTCTTTTAACAAAAGTTCCAATAAATTATTTACATTATATCGACAATTTAATTCAGTTAATCCACATATTTATTTTGTTTTACGCCCAAAAGATTCTAGTGTGTTTGTTTTAAACAAAGTTGGTGGTTTTTTTATCTCCATATTCCATAGTATTATCAGCATATTTTCGTCTCCAATGAGTAGCTCCAATTTTGTCTACTTCTTACCCAATATTTTGTCTTTTTGTAAAATGCAAAAATCGTTTTTTATTATCAGAATGTTCAACATTTGATGTGTCTGTAGTATAAAAATTAACAAAAAAATTATCAACAGCCTTTGGTTCATCGTCAACATCTCCAAACAATTTTACTCTGCAATTACTGTCTTTGCATTCACCGCTAAATTGTATAAATTTGCCTCTACCAGATAATGACACACTATGATTTTTAATTGAAAATGTATATGACAACTTATGTTGTTCCCAAAATTGACGGTTTTCAAGATTTTTCGAATATACCTGAAGTAACAATAACGGCTGATATTGTTTAAAATTTTAAGCCTTAAAACCAAATATTACCTCTTTTATGAATTAAAGACCTCAAAATCTACAATCACTATAAATAGCCCAAAATTAAAAGAAATTTTTTGAAAAATTTCTCTCGTTAATTCAGTTCGAAGTTACATATTTGGTGAATATTTCAAATTTCTATACCCATTAGTTTCAATAAAATTACGAACAAATAACGATAATCGATTTCGACGAGATCGCGTTTTTTACCGCGGTTTTTATGTAATTTTTTGATAGTTTTTAAGTTATACTTTAAGGCGCTGTTGAGAAAATTGAAAAAACGGACCTCTCTAAAGTATCCACTAGATGCAATTCGCTACCGGAAACAAAATGTGACTGTAAAGGTCGGAGCACTCCTTCTGGTAGAATCTTTGCGTACAGAATCTAAAACAATAAATTAATAATTTAAAGACAATTTTCTTTTTTTCTCCACCGCCATTTACTATGAACTCGTCAATTACCATTTCAAAGTCAGTTCGTGCAGACAAGTGTGTTTCTCATATAGTTTCTTTAAACGCTTTAAACGTGTCCAAGTACTGTTAAAATACCTTGGATTTAATTGTATTTTCCCCTTTATCAAACTCCATTAAATTGATCGGAAAAAATATTCTTGGAACCATGGTTTGTTTGGCTTCTGTATTACATGTATAATATTCCCATATACTGGGTTCGTCTTTTAACAAAAGTTCCAATAAATTATTTACATTATATCGACAATTTAATTCAGTTAATCCACATATTTATTTTGTTTTACGCCCAAAAGATTCTAGTGTGTTTGTTTTAAACAAAGTTGGTGGTTTTTTTATCTCCATATTCCATAGTATTATCAGCATATTTTCGTCTCCAATGAGTAGCTCCAATTTTGTCTACTTCTTACCCAATATTTTGTCTTTTTGTAAAATGCAAAAATCGTTTTTTATTATCAGAATGTTCAACATTTGATGTGTCTGTAGTATAAAAATTAACAAAAAAATTATCAACAGCCTTTGGTTCATCGTCAACATCTCCAAACAATTTTACTCTGCAATTACTGTCTTTGCATTCACCGCTAAATTGTATAAATTTGCCTCTACCAGATAATGACACACTATGATTTTTAATTGAAAATGTATATGACAACTTATGTTGTTCCCAAAATTGACGGTTTTCAAGATTTTTCGAATATACCTGAAGTAACAATAACGGCTGATATTGTTTAAAATTTTAAGCCTTAAAACCAAATATTACCTCTTTTATGAATTAAAGACCTCAAAATCTACAATCACTATAAATAGCCCAAAATTAAAAGACATTTTTTGAAAAATTTCTCTCGTTAATTCAGTTCGAAGTTACATATTTGGTGAATATTTCAAGTTTCTATACCCATTAGTTTCAATAAAATTACGAACAAATAACGATAATCGATTTCGACGAGATCGCGTTTTTCACCGCGGTTTTTATGTAATTTTTTGATAGTTTTTAAGTTATACTTTAAGGCGCTGTTGAGAAAATCGAAAAAACGGACCTCTCTAAAGTATCCACTAGAGGCAATTCGCTACCGGAAACAAAATGTGACTGTAAAGGTCGGAGCACTCCTTCTGGTAGAATCTTTGCGTACAGAATCTAAAACAATAAATTAATAATTTAAAGACAATTTTCTTTTTTCCTCCACCGCCATTTACTATGAACTCGTCAATTACCATTTCAAAGTCAGTTCGTGCAGACAAGTGTGTTTCTCATATAGTTTTTTTAAACGCTTTAAACGTTTCCAAGTACGGTTAAAATACCTTGGATTGATAACTAAAATTATCATTTTGCCATCTCTATAAAATTTTGATGAAAGTGAAACTATTTTGAATAAATATTGCATGAAACCCAGAAAAATTATGTTAATTTAAAATGTAAACGTCTATTTATTAAGATTATAAAACTAGATTTTGTAATTATATATATTTTAATTTAATATTTTAACTATGCATAAATATAACTGATATATTTCATTTTAGAATGGTTATTGTGATTCATAAATAATAGAGAAATGGCATTTGGGGGTGTGGGGGCATAGCTCACAGAGGTTATTTTTCGTTACATAATTTTAGCACCCCCAATATTTAGGCTCTAGTTGCGCCTATGATACACACACACACACACACACACACACACACACACACACACACACACACACACAAGGTATCTGATGTTGTTACATTATAGAATTTCACTCGTCGAGAATCGTGACCGCGGTTACCCCGGGAACCGGGACGTCAATATAAAATACGTAATAATAAACTCGTCGTATAATATAATACTATTGTTGCGAATCGCGCATTACAATTCTTGTATAAAGCGCACGATAATATATTGATGACAAGATGAGATTTTGCTCGTGGTGGATGTTGTTCCTAATGTGTCTGATGATGGCCGCGATCACAAAGGACGCGGCAGAGGTTCTGACGCAGGATCCGCCGGAACTCATCGTGGAGACGACGACCATTCCGACTGCAGTGTTTGCCGGCGGCGACACCGAGACGACGATGACTCCGTACGCTGAAGCCGAGACGACTACGACGACGACACCGTACGTCGATACCGAGACGACGACGACACCGTACGCCGATACCGAGACGACGACGACGACGACACCGTACGCAGACACCGAGACGACGTCGGTGATGTCCGTCATCACCGCGAACGGGCCGTCTTCGATGACGACAAATGGTACTGTGGTGACGAAGACACCGCAGGACGGCCACCGTTCCGAAGACGAGCTCCGCAAGCGAATTGTACGGCTGACCAACAAGTTGAACAGAGCCATCGCCGCGCTGATGATCGCCCAGAATCGCGAAGAACATCTGGCCGCGTTGGAAAAAGAGAGATACGGGTGACTTTTTTACTATGCGTTTTTTTTTAGGAAATTTTTTTATGATTTTTACGAACTTGGGGTTTACGTTTTTCAAAATCCATACTCGTATGCGCGAATTTTTTTCGTTTAGCTTTATTGCAAATTTATGTCGGATTTAATACAATAAGATTCGTCGTGTAATATTCTGTGCTCTTTGGCTGTCAGACGGTGATGTTCATCCGTGAATGTTGAATGTCCATAAAATGCGCGTGAATCCTCTGTTTTTCGAAATGTCTCCTTTTTTCCCCCGATTAAATCAAATTTTCCTAGTCGCCTATTCATTAAAATATACCCCACGCGAGAAAGGGAACCATTCTAATAGTGACTTTTCTCTTCTTTAAAATGAACCGCCGTTACTCCGTGCACTTTCAATACAGGAGGAGTATATATTTCTTATCCAGGGGTACTACACTACGATTTATATAATATATATTTCTTTTTTGGGGTATTGAAATATAATGTTTTCTCCTCCGCAGCTACTTGCAAAAGGTGGAGTTAAAGTTGGAGTTGCTCGTGGACAACGCGCAAAACGCTAAGGTCGAACTGGCCGACGACACGTACCGGGAACGGCACATCGAACAGAGGTTCTCCGTGAACCGTATGAAGGACACTTCGAGCCGTCGGCTCCAGGTGATCCGCCGGCTGTTGTCCGGTGCCAAAGTGGGCCTGGCGCACATGGGAGGCGCCAAGGTGCTGAACGCGCGCGATACGGACCGAAAAAAGCATAAGCAACAGCCACAGCCGTCGGAACCATAGCTGTTCATTATTATTATTATTATTGTTGTTGTACAGCGCAGCGTTCCTACGAAGGTGTGGGCTGGTGGTGGCGGTGACGCGTGTACGTTATGATTTTTTGTGGTTTTTTTTCTCTCTTTTTTGTTTCGTTATTGCTTACAATAACGAATCCGCGATCGCCAATTTTTTCTTTTTTTTTTTGCCATCGCGCGGTGTAGTGAAGAGAGAAAGAAACGAATTTAACCGTAATATACACCGCCGCCGCCGCCGCCGCCGCCGTCTTCGTCTTCGTGGTACGTTTCGCTCTATAAACCGTTTTTTCTACACTATTCTCAAAAATGTAAACCGTAACGTGTCATTATATACGTTAATATATATATATATATATATATAGAAAAAAAATTGTTTTCTTTCTCGCTCAATAACGTCAATAGCGATAGAACGAACCGAACAGACGTGATAATATTTTATCAATTTTTGAAAACGTCCGTTGGATTGTTGAAATTAATTTATATATATATATATATATATATTTAAATAAAATATTTATACGACGACCGGACGATTTTTCATTATTATCTTGCACATTGGCGGTTATAAGGGGGATAGGTGGATCGCCCCCACCTTGGGATTCTATATTTTTTTAATTTAGTATATCTCTGACCTAACAGCACCGACTTGTGTCATGAACTGTTGGTCCAATTATGTTATGGTAATGCTCCATTTTTCCTCTTTGAACATCATGACGTATGTAAGTGTGGTGTACGCGTATTATTATTATTATTGTATGTTGTGTAGCACATACATCCATTATCTTTAATCGATTAGCGATAAGACGACGTCGGTTTTCACTTTTAAAATTGTTGCCTCGTTTGATTTTTGCACCGTCGTCTCTCTCCGCGAACAACCGCCCTACTGTACGCGTCTGTCGACCACGATATTTTTTGTTACGCGAGCTTTAATAAAAATATTGTTCTTTTTTGTACACACGTTTTTTTACGCGATACTATTCGTCATCTATTATTTATGCATGTGCCAATTCGAGTAACGGTATATTTTTATAATTTACTTAAGTAATAAATCGTTTTGTTAAATCTTTAAATTTTTGTTAATACGAATTATTAAATAATGATACCATTTTTAGTAGTATTAATCGACACTATTAATCGCTACATTGGTGACCACGACCAAAGTACATTTTTGCGCATACGTATAAATTATATTAATAGTGCGAAATATTTTTTCTCCACCTGAAAATGACTGATGAAAAACCGGTCAAGGATGATTTGGCGACCGCGAAAATCGCGATGTCACGTGTTTTTAAAGCTCCCACATTTTGGCGCAACAATCCAGAATTGTGATTTAAACAAGTTGAGTCACTTTTTTACACTTCAAGAATTACTTCAAACACGACAAAATTTCATCATATCATTGCATCAATGGAGAGTGAAATTTTAATTCATGTTAGTGATATTGTTTTTAAATCCTCCGGAGGCTAACATGTACAAGGCGTTCAAGATCAATCGATCGTTTTTCGGAATCGGAAGAATTACGATTACGAAAACTCTTCAATGAAATCGAATTGGGGGACCAAAAACCGTCTCATTTGCTCACTGAAATGCGTGAATTAGCAGCCGGAAAAGTTTCCGACGATTTATTAAAAACTCTGGTTCCAACGTTTACCGACTCAGATAGTAGCTACAATATCAACAAGCGCCGACTCGTTAAATAACATCACGTCTATAGCTGATAAAATTATTGATGTTTCTGGTTTTAAAAACGAATTTAGCCATAATGCGAGCGCCGAAACCCTTTCAATACCCGATTCTTCGAAAATCTCTGGCTGATACGGATAATTCATCGCAGATATCCGCAGGCCCGTATTTGGGGGGCAAGTGTCCCTTGTTGCCTGGGGCGGCAGTTTTTTAGTCTTATTAGGGGGGCGGCAAATTTATTTTGAAATACAGCGTAATTGCCGTAACTAGAAAAATAAGAAATATAATTTATATATTTATACTTCAATTGGTTGGAGAAATATTTTAATAACATTGTTAATCCGGTCTCGCAAGACTCGTGTACTCTGCGAATAATCGACAATCATTATACTTTAATATCATTTACACATTGCGAGTCGTATGGGAAGTATTTAATAAAAGTACAGCGATTATTTTCACTCGCCGAGTTTCCTGTAGTTGTTTGGTTCAAAACACGAGTGATTTGTGCTGAAAAGAAATTTAATCTTGGATTTTCTCTCAAAATAGATTAATTTGTGTGTAGGAGCATTTGCAATAACGAGGAAAGTATAATCTGATTATTGGCGGAATAATCGTCGACTACACGAGTCGACCGGATTCATATTTTATCGAGAACAAATCTATAAATAGAGTGGGTTTTTTGAAGATAAATAACGACGGGTGTTGCTGTTACACTGCCGCGGCTGCCGGGGTGTGTCAAACATTCCAAGTCTCGAACGCAAACGTCTCCATGCACAGCACACTCTTTAAATTTGGTTGGTAGTTGTGCTGCAAATTATTGTAAAGAAACTTGTCATTTTTTTGAATTGTTACAAGCAGTATATTTTTTTTCGGCGTCTACTCAACGTTGGGAAATGTTAAATGCAAAAATAACATTGAAAGGGTTGTCTGAAACTAGATGGTCAGCTCGGGAAGATGCTTGTAGATCTCTTACCAGACATTGGGATTTAATCGTTGGAATGTTGAAAACGTTTTCAGATGATCCTTATCAAAAACCAACCACACGTTGTGAAGCAAAAGGATTATTAAAAAAGTTAAATCGTTTTGAATGTGCTCTTATGACTGTATTTTGGGTCGACATTTTAGAAATGTTGAACAAAACTAGTAAAACGTTGCAGTCAGTCTCAATTGACTTAATCACTGTTGTTCAACTGTATGATTCTGTATTACATTATGTAAAGTCGGCTCGTAAGAGAAGTAAATTTTTAATGTATGAAATTTTGGCTAAAAACTTATCTGGATTAAGTATATTTATGAAGAAAACGAAAAACGAAAATTACAACATGGGTCATGGTGGAAAGTAGATCTATTGAAGTGAATTTAGTTGGTAGAAAAAATTTTATTGTGAAGACGTATTTTGTTATTATTGATAATTTACTGTTACAAAAAAGAAAATCGGCTTATGATAATTTAGCCAACAAATTTTCATTTTTTCATAATAATATAATACAGTATTCAACCGAAGTAATTTGTCAACGCGCTAAAGAATTGTGCAAGGATTATCCAAACGATTTAAATATAAGTTTAGTTAGTGAGGTAGTTCAGATACAAGGACATATCAAGAGTATACAAACTACAGGTAATAATCCTAAGACAATTCATGAACTCATGTTATGGATAAGAAGTAATAACTTCTTAATATTATACCCGTATGTAGAAATTGCATTACGTACTTTTTTGTCAATGGCATCTACAAACTGTTCAGCTGAACGTTCGTTTTCCGTTTTAAAACGTGTCAAAAATTACCTAAGGTCAACTATGGGCCAAGAAAAGTGTTCTGCGTTGGCATTACTAACAATCGAATCTGAATTAACTAAGGAAACAGATTATAAAGAAATAATCCATTCGTTTTCAAATCTTCAATCAAGGAGAAAATTTTAAATGTTTTATGTAGTTACCCTATTAAATGCAATCACCGGATTAAGTTCTACGAAACCTTTAAGGAAAAAGGCCGGAGTTCCTATAATTTTTTTTTTCTTTCAAAAATGTAGTTGTGTCTTTGTTATCATTTTATTTTATATTATGCATGTGTTTAATGTAATATTTTTATACCTTGTACATAATTGTGGAGAACATAACTTTTAGTTAAAATTTCAATAACAATAATAAAAAAAAAATTTCAAGTATTCCTAGGAATTAAATTATTTAAAATATGAATGTGTCATGTAAGTTGTATTTTGTTACACAGAAAATTCCACCTTTAAAATAGGTATAATACAAGACACGGGTATATCGTTTTTTTATATAGTTATATATAATATACCTAAGTTAGTACTTCTTTAATATTAATATTATATTATAATTTAACTACATTATATAAGAGAGGGTCCGTATTTAAGGGTATGACTACGAGTTACTGAGAGTAGCATAGGCATATATATATATATATATATATATATATAAGATAATATAATGTATAGGATAGTTAATTGAATTTTCTGTGAACTAACAATTGTCTGTAACAAAAAATACATTTTACATTAAAAAAAATTACTTTTTTGAGGAGGGGGAATTACGGAAGGGAGGCTAAAATGTGTTGCCCCGGGGCGTCAAATGTCCAAATACGGCCCTGGATATCCGATCTCGAAAAACAAATCGTTGAACATACAAAAATAATCGATAAACTCGACAGATCACGATCGTATCGGGTTCACGTAAAAAGTAATATTGGCAAAGTTTTAATACTTCAAAACCTTAAAAACCGTCTACAAAACACGAACTGTGTTGATATCACTTTAAATTCGGTACGAAAGCGGAACAATGCCGCGAACCGTGCTCTTTTAAATCGAATTCCGGAAACTAAAATTGCCTTCCGCCGAGGCGACCGTCGGACGGTTTTTTACGTCACGTCGTCTTTTCATTGCCGAAATGAATACTAAAAAACAATTTTTAGTCGATACGGGTACAGATTTTTCCATATGGCCGTCGGTTAAAAATAATTCAGTACGCATACACGATTTTTTTCTATACGCAGCAAATGGTTGTAAGATACCTACATTCGGTGAGAAATTAATTACGCTCAATTTCGGACTTCGACGCACATTTACGTGGCCATTTATCGTTGGAGCGGTCACCAGACCAATTTTAGGAGCCGATTTTCTTTATAATTTTGGTTTGGTGGTCGACTTGCAAAACAGATGGTTGGTTGACACCAAAACCAGCTTATCAACAACCGGTAAATTTATCAACCATCCTTCGCTAGGTATTTCTGCTATCAACGAAAATTTTAAATATTTCGATTTACTAAAGAAATTTCCAGAGCTTTTCCGCTCGAATACGATTAATCGCAAAACGGCTTGTAATATAATAAGCGTAATTTTTTCCCAAAAAAATTGAACCGTTTCGGACTTCGGACTCTACTATTCTATTATATAGCAAGATTCGTTCAGGACCAGTGGCAGCTTGAACTTAAACGTTAAATTCAGTAGAAACCCACGGAATATTTCGTAGCGGATGACGAATAACAAACACCTCGACTTGGACGATACGAGAAAGGAGTTTGTGCGTGGAGCGTACTGACATACGGTTACTTTGGGGCGAAAGAGGAGAACTGGGTGAGGACGACCGAGCAGGGTAGAAAGAAACCGCCAGAGTACTACGAGACGCGGAGAGATACGTATTAGTCGCGGTAATGAAGAGGAAGGACGTCATCGATAGGACGCGTTATATCGTGTCGAGAAGAAGGTTTTTTTTTTAAATGTAACCAGGCCGGCCAAGATGAATTTAAAGATGGAATGAAACACAGGAACTGTCTGAACTGCGATGCTCATCGTCGCCGTTAAGAATATTATTGAACTTGTACGATACCAGTTGATTGCGAATTTATACAAATTAAAATAATCCTTCGACAGTTGATACACATACACACACACGAGGTATCTGATGTTATTACTAGGGCAGATATTTATATGCCTTAAAAACCTATCAAATATGTATACAGTTATGCGCTAAAAATTACCAAAATATTCTCTAAAAAAAATAAATAAATAAATCAATCCTAAACAAATACGAAAATTGTATTTTAGTGCGAGTACTATTTTAGTTATTATAATTAATCTCTTCAAAAATATTTTACATTTTTATAATATCATAATTTGAAATTTTCAATATGTTGAATTTAAATATTTATTTTAATTTGATTTATTGTATGGCATTGTTTCACGATCCATGAAATAAACTGTAAAATGTATAGATTATTTGTCATATCTCGAATTATTAATAAATTGAAAAACCCATAAAAACCAGATTAATAATATTTTATCTAAAACACTGATAATAATGTTATCAACTCCCTGTTGATAAATATAAAATCATAAATTTTAAACAATTATTTCGTAATATTATTCGATAATTATTATCGATTGTTTTTGGTTGAAATTGACTTTAAAATGTACAAAATCCTAAAATATGCTCTAAAAATTCAAAAGTGGCAAAATATTCAAAATAAAAGTTTGTTTATAGAATCGTTAGATAATGAAACACATTTTGGTTAAACTAGCAATTTTTTTGACCAACCAATAACAATACGCAAAAGCATATAAATAACTGCCCTAGTTATTACATTAGAGAATTTCTCTCGGCGAAAATCGTGACCGCGGTTACCCCGGGAACCGGGTCGTCAATATAATATACGTATAATAAACTCGTCGTATAATATTATATTATTGTTGCGAATCGCGCATTGCACTTCTTGTACATATAACGCGTACGATAATATATTGATGACAATATGAGATTTTGCTCGTATTGGATATTGTTCGTGATGTGTCTGATGATGGCCGCGATCACAAAGGACGCGGCGGAGGTGCTGACACAGGATCCGTCGGAACTCATCGTGGAGACGACGACCGTTCCGACTGCAGTGTTTGCCGGCGGCGACACCGAGACGACGACGACTCCGTACGCCGAAGCCGAGACGACGACGACGACGACGACACCGTATGCCGAAGCCGAGACGACAACGACGACACCGTACACAGACACCGAGACGACGACGGTGATGTCCGTCATCACCGCGGACGTGCCGTCTTCGATGACGACGAATGCTGCTGTGGTGACGAAGACACCCCAGGACGGCCGCCGTTCCGAAGACGAGCTCCGCAAGCGAATTGTACGGCTGACCAATGAGCTGAACACAGCCATCGCCGCGCTGATGATCGCCCAGAATCGCGAAGAACATCTGGCCGCGTTGGAAAAAGAGAGATCCGGGTGACTATTTTACTAAGCGCTTTTTTTTTTAGGAAATTTTTTTATGATTTTTACGAACTGGGGGGTTTACGTTTTTCAAAATCCATACTCGTATGCGCGAATTATTTTCGTTTAGCTATATTGTAAATTTATATCGGATTTTTTAAGATTCGTCGTGTAATATTCTGTGCTCTTTGCCCGTCAGACGATGATGTTCATCCGTGGATGTTGACTGTCCATAAAATGCGCGTGAATCCTCTGTTTTTCGAAACGTCTCCTTTTTTTTCCCCCGATTAAATCAAATTTGCCTAGTCGCGGTATTCCTGTCATCAGGGAAAACTTATAATAAAATATAATGTTTTCTCCTCCGCAGTTACTTGCAAAAGTTGGAATTAAAGTTGGAGTTGCTCGTGGACAACGCGCAGAACGCCAAGGTCGAACTGGCCGACGACACGTATCGGGAACGGCAAATCGAACAGAGGTTCTCCGTGAACCGTGTGAAGGACACTTCGGGCCGTCGGCTCCAGGTGATCCGCCGGCTGTTGTCCGGTGCCAAAGTGGGCCTGGTGCACATGGGAGGCGCCAAGGGGCTGAACGCGTGAGATTCGGACCAAAAAAAGCATAAGCAACAGCCACAGCCGTCGGAACCGTAGCTGTTCATTATTATTATTATTGTTGTTGTACAGCGCAGCGTTCCTACGAAGGTGTGGGCTGGTGGTGGCGGTGACGCGTGTACGTTATGGTTTTTTTTCTCTCTTTTTTTGTTTCGTTCTTGCTCACAATAACAAGACCGCGATCGCCAATTTTTCATTTTTTTTTTTTTTGCCATCGCGCGGTGTAGTGAAGAGAGAAAATAACGAATTTAACTGTAATATACACCGCCGCTGTCTTCGTCTTCGTGGTACGTTTCGCTCTATAAACCGTTTTGTCTACACTATTCTCGAAACCTTATTAAAAATGTAAACCGTAACGTGTCATGAGAAAAAAAATTTTTTTTCTTTCTCGCTCGATAGCGATAGAACGAACCGAACAGACGTGATGATATTTTATCGATTTTTGAAAACGTCCGTTGGAACAGTGCCGGCGAAAAGTGTGGGCAAATTGGGCACATGCCCAGGGCCTCGCGCGATTGAATTCTGTTTTTTGTATTCGTCGACACCTATATTTTCTTTAATTATATTATTAAAATCCCGTCGAACATTATTATAAACGATTTCCATATATAGGTACCTACTGTCTCGGTTTTCGTTTTAAAATGTGTTTTTTTTTTCTTTTGTAATCAATATTAAATAATACGCGTTAATACTTTTTCAATGTCCGGCATCAAATTGGCTATTGGCATATTTCATTCGACCGGACGCTTTTTTCGTTTTTCCCAGCATGGAGTAGTAGTAGGTTAAGGAGAAAAACTGCCCGAAATTGTAAAATTGTCGACACATATATATCGAAATTGTTTCAAATATGTTAATTTTTCATGGTTAGAAATGGGGTGAGCATGGTTAAAAAATCACTCTGTGTATACATGATACATCATATACGTTTTACATAATATAATGATAAATTTTACGCTTAAAACTGTGTGGGGACATTAGCCTTCCCCCCGTTAATTTTATTTCCGCTTTCAAGCACTGGGCCTTAATTTCTGATCCATACTAATATGATTAGCATACTAAAAATCTCACTTTAGATTGGCTTTTAGTGTGAAAATAGAAAACGTGTATTTCTGAATTGAAATACCGCATTATAGGTACATATCTATGACTGATCGTATAGAAATTTACTTAAAAATAGTATATTGTGTATAATTTTTCTTCAACCTATATTATAATAATTAATATATATAATGCAAACAACGATCGTAAAATATTAAACTCTCAACTGCAGTATGTCTGTGATTATTGAAATTATCGAGAAAAGTAAATAGTTATAGATATGCAGATATATTTTTTTAAACATAGTAAACAAAACAAAAAAATGTAGTTGTTCGCGATTGTATATAATGTTTCCTACTTCAGTGGAGATATTTATATTGACAGTTATTGTTGTAAATCTTACTTTAAAATCGTAGATTTATATATAATATTGTTGATACGATCAACGAAAACCTAAGAACATTTCTGATAATGAAGAGAATGAAAATGGTATTATGATAGCTGATGACACTTTATCAGTCAGCTGTAGGATACAACAAAATATATGCATTTACTTTAGATACCTAATGCTTTAAAGTTATTAGCCATAGGTATTTTCAATTACATTTTTATATGCACCTATATATATAATATATATATATGTAAATATATTTTATATGGAACACAGAAATAAGTAAAAATACATTTAATTGAACAATCGTAAATATATTACACTAAAAAAGTATAAATAACATTAATAATTAATACAGAATAACTAGAAATTAGCTGTTTTAAAGATGAAGCAATTGATTCTTTGACATCTATATCTCTTAAAGCCATATTTACTACATTCTTGTAATACACCGCTTTAAATTCGAGTAAATTATTACCACAAATACTGAAATCTTCAGTGGCTTGAGCTGTATTAGCAAAACGCTGAGTTTTCAAATCATGAGTTGACCATGTATTGACGTTATTATTATTTTTAACATTACTATATGAATATTAAATGTGACCTAACCTGACCTTAAGATGGAGGTAGACTATTTTGGCTTAAGAAACATTTTTGGCTTAAAGGTTTTATCCAAAAAGATAAACATTTAAATATATATGACTCTGATACGACCAGTAGTATTGCATGTGTCGGAAACATGGACTCTGAGAAAGACGGAAGAAACAAGACTTGCAGAATTTGAGCGAAAAATTCTAAGAAGAATTTATGGACCATGTATCAACTGTCACACTGGGGAGTACAGGATAAGACGCAATGAGGAACTGAAGAACTTGTTTCAAAAACCTGTCATTATTGCAGAAAATACGAGAAGGTTAAAATGGGCACGTCACGATTGGAGGAAAGAGGGCTCGTTTATTAAGGCAGTTATTAAAGAAATACCGACTGGGAAAAGATCATTAGGTAGAACACGTTTACGATGGGAGGACAGTGTTAAAAAAGATGTTAAGACAGTGGAACCAAATTACAATGGAGAGAAATTGCAGAGGATAGAGAGGGATGGCGGCAAATTTGTTTAGTTTAGAGGAATTGTCTTAAAAGCCGATACTCCCTAAAAAATAAAAAAATAAATTACAGGGGTTAACTTTAGTATTTAATATAATACCTACATTAATTTTTTATTTTTTTTTTACTTTATTTTTTGCTTTCTTTACTCTTTAATAAATTTATTAAATTCACTGAAAAAAAATAATTGAAAAGTATTTTTATAAGAATCTATAAATATAAATAATAAGTAAACCATATTATAATTAATAATTATTCTTACTTTATTTTTAATGAATAATGTTCTAGCAAGTTATCAGAGTCAGTTGATTCAAAAGTATAATTTATTTTAAAGCATACTTCCTTACATCCATCTAGTAGACCAGGTTGTGGCAGTTTTTGTCCAGAAGACTTCAGTTTGGTATAAGATGAGATTGGCAAAAAAAATACTTCTGTACATGCTTCAGAAATTCTTTCATGCCTATGAATAGCAGCATCACCAATTAAACTAATAATTTGTTTTTTAGTTCCATCTAGTGGTTCTTCATCGTCTTTATCTCCACCGCGTGTTTTTTTATATGATGGCTTGGAAGGTACTTTTCTTTTAGTACTATACTTTAAGTATTGAAAACACTGGAAACAAAAAATATTTAATCATTAACATAAAAATATGATCATTTTAGATTCTGAGCGGAGCGATGAATCTATTGTCTTACAATGATGTCCGATATGTTGATCATAGGTGGAAATCTATTAAATTTTCTGGGGGCTAACATTTTTAACATCAGTCACAATCAGTCAAATATCCAAAATACATACAAATTATAAGATATTTGAGGGGGCTTAGCATCTCTAAGCCCCCCCATTTCCGCCTATGATTTAGATGGGAATCTGCCGCTTAGAGAGTGTGCGCGTCTATGGCCACCCTCGTTATTTGCTTGGACGCGTCGGACGTACCATTTTCTATTTCGCTTCGACGTTTTTCGGTTTTTTCATTTAGTGCCAATTTTTAAAAAATTTTTGTCATCTGAACTGTCGCAGCAAAAACGCATGTACCAACAAGACCACACACCCCGTTTTTATTATACGAGTATGAACCGAACGCTTCAATTCGTGTATAGGTTCGGCGCCACTGATATTATACAATATAATTGTATAATATTATAATTTTTTTTTTCTTAAATATACGGACTAATGTCCTATTACATTGTGATACAAACATATCGATTACAATAACATTTTTTTTGTATTGTAAAAGAATAGAAAATAACACGATAAATATAACATTGTTAAAGTTTTTAAAAATTATTTAATTAATATAATTTGTATTTTATGTTATGTTTAATAAAAAAACAAAAATAGTAATTTTATTAATAACAAAAATAATAATTGATTAATTACTAGTTCGGGATCGAGAAGAACTGTGGGAAATCATGATGGTGGTGAAAACTCTTAGACAGTATGAAGTGTCAGAGGAGGAAAAAGAAGGTGTCCTGGCGGTCGGCGAGTGCTGATTTTTGTTTTTGGATCCAATGTCGTCGCAGCAGAGACCATCGGACGTGTACGCAAGTAAATTTTTGCAAACGTTTTTTATTTATTTACCACGTGGTACCAGGCAGCGGTTACCGCGACACGTGAAGTTGATAAATACAACAGCGGCTTGTCCCGTACGAAGTATAAGTATATACATATACGGTTATAAGTATAATATAACAATAGTATTTTCTGAATAGGACTTGTTCGATCGCTGCTCGCAGCGATTTCAAACCACATAACACTAATCACGTTCTTCTGTACACATATCGAAATGGTAAAAAACTGTTTCTTCAGAGAAATCTTTCCTCTGTGGACGGCCGAGGGGCTTGGATACACGAGATTCGTCCTCCCTACATAGTTCGTGTTTCGACGTTAGAAAATATTGAAATAAATTATTATCATCGTGTGTGTGTGTGTGTGTGTGTCATATCGTTTAATATATACGCGGGAAATAACAATGCGATCATTCGGGAACGCTGGTAAATTATTTGCAGGAATTCGTTTGATGTGTGTGGTATGATGTCGGAGTGGAGACTCGGTCGCATAAAACCACTCATGAATCGTATCCAAACGACGGTAGACGGGAAATTGCCTTGATAATTTTTAAACATATTTTATCGTTATTAAGCGCGTGTTAAGGCGTTATTAATAACGATTTATGATTTTTTTTATATAAATATATTACTCTTATTTTATCAATGTATATCACCGATTACTATAGTTTTTGTAGGCCAATAATTATATATATTTATAATTTATATGTATGGTCAGGATGTGTGTGTGTGTGTGTGTATGGAATACCGTAAATACAAAAAATCCCCGTAGCTCCGGCCCACGAAGCCTCGGCACGGCGTTGGCGACCTTGCCCCAGTGGTGGTCGGCCACATGGCGTTTGTCGATAGGGACACGAGAATCGGCGAATAGTCACATCCTAATGAATGTCATAAATTACTTAGCCCGTTTTTGATATCACAACTTTTCTACTTTGAGATTTTTATTTTTTTTTTACTTGGCGACGTTTTTACACGGAGTTGATGGAGTGTTTTTGTTGTGATAATCATAACAATAATACGCGTACGCCACACTTATATACATGATGTTCAAAGAGGAGAAAATGGAGCATAGCCATAACATAATTAGACCAACATTTCATGACACAAGTCGGTGCTGTTAGGTCAGAGATATACTAAATTAGAAAATATAGAATTCCAAGGGGGGGGGGGGTGATCCACTTATCGCTAACCCTCTTATAACCGCCACTGTGCGAGATAATAATGAAAAAAAGTCCGGTCGTCGTATAAATATTTTATTTAAATATATATATATGAATTCCAACGGATGTTTTTAAAAATCGATAAAATATCATCACGTCTGTTCGGTTCGTTCCATCGCTATTGACGTTATTGAGCGAGAAAAACAAAATTTTTTTTCTATATATATATATATATATATATATATATTAACGTATAATGACACGTACGGTTTACATTTTTGATAACGTTTCGAGAATAGTGTAGAAAAAACAGTTTATAGAGCGAAACGTACCACGAAGACGAAGACGACGGCGATGGCGGCGGTGTATATTACGGTTAAATTCGTTTTTTTTTCTCTTCACTAAACCACGCGATGGTAAAAAAAAACGGAAAAAAAAAAAAAAAACACAAAAAATCATAACGTACACGCGTCATCGCCACCACCAGCCCACATCTTCGTAGGAATGCTGCGCTGTACAACAACAATAATAATAATAATAATGAACAGCTATGGTTCCGACGGCTGTGGCTGTTGCTTATGCTTTTTTCGGTCCGTATCGCGCGCGTTCAGCACCTTGGCGCCTCCCATGTGCGCCAGGCCCACATTGGCACCGGACAACAGCCGGCGGATCACCTGGAGCCGACGGCTCGAAGTGTCCTTCATACGGTTCACGGAGAACCTTTGTTCGATGTGCCGTTCCCGGTACGTGTCGTCGGCCAGTTCGACCTTAGCGTTCTGCGCGTTGTCCACGAGCAACTCCAACTTTAACTCCAACTTTTGCAAGTAGCTGCGGAGGAGAAAACATTATATTTCAATATCCCGAAAAAGAAATATATATTATATAAATCGTAGTGTAGTACCCCTGGATAAGAAATATATACTCCTCCTGTATTGAAAGTGCACGGAGTAACGGCGGTTCATTTTAAAGAAGTTCAAGTCACTATTAGAATGGTTCCCTTTCTATTACACGTCGGATCTTATCGTGTAAAATCCGACATAAATTTACAATATAGCTAAACGAAAAAAATTCGCGCATACGAGTATGGATGTTGAAAAACGTAAACCCCCCAGTTCGTAAAAATCATAAAAAAAATTTCCTAAAAAAAAAAAAGCGCTTAGTAAAAATGTCACCCGGATCTCTCTTTTTCCAACGCGGCCAGATGTTCTTCGCGATTCTGGGCGATCATCAGCGCGGCTATGGCGCTGTTCAGCTCATTGGTCAGCCGTACAATTCGCTTGCGGAGCTCGTCTTCGGAACGGCGGCCGTCCTGCGGTGTCTTCGTCACCACAGTAGCATTCGTCGTCATCGAAGACGGCACGTCTGCGGTGATGACGGACATCACCGTCGTCGTCTCGGTGTCTGCGTACGGTGTCGTCGTCGTCGTCGTCTCGGTATCGGCATACGGTGTCGTCGTCGTCGTCGTCGTCTCGGCTTCGGCGTACGGAGTCATCGTCGTCTCGGTGTCGCCGCCGGCAAACACTGCAGTCGGAATGGTCGTCGTCTCCACGATGAGTTCCGACGGATCCTGTGTCAGCACCTCCGCCGCGTCCTTTGTGATCGCGGCCATCATCAGACACATCACAAACAATATCCAATACGAGCAAAATCTCATATTGTCATCAATATATTATCGTACGCGTTATATGTACAAGAAGTGCAATGCGCGATTCACAACAATAATATAATATGATACGACGAGTTTATTATACGTATATTATATTGACGACCCGGTTCCCGGGGTAACCGCGGTTACGATTCTCACCGAGAGAAATTCTATAATGTTATAACATCAGATTATTTTAATTTTTATAAATTCGCAATCAATTGGTATCGTACAAGTTCAATAATATTCCCTTAACGGCGACGACGAGCATCGAAGTTCAGACAGTTCCCGTATTTCATTCCATATTTAAATTCATCCGGCCTGCATTGTTCTCGTACCTACTTCAATATATATATATATTTATTATATAAAATATTTTACTATTTCCTCACAGTAGTGCCTGTGTGGAACGACTCTTTAGTAGTATTAATTTAAACAAAACTAAGCTTAGAAACCGTTTGTCCACAGATACTATATCTGGAATACTACATTCCAAAAATTTTCTTAAATAAAAATTGTTTTGATTTTGACGTACCCATAGATATGATAAAAAAACTGAACTCAAATATGTATCAATAATAACACTTATTTCTATTTTATTTATATTGATAATAATAATTCGGATTATTAAAAACAAAGTTTATGTTTAAAAATTAAAACAATTTGTTCCTAGGTATGGATATTAATTTAGTATGTATTATGTACCTATCTGTTAATGTGTAAGTCTGAAATCTTCAATCAATTTATATGTTTATCTATACCTATACATTAAAAATATTTAAACATGTTAAAAAAGTTATTAATTTTGTTGTACTCTGACAAAAAAAAACTTACAAGTTATAAAATTAAAATCAATATATTTATTAACCTTTTACTCGAAAATCCTTTGATTTCCTTGAAAATAGAAAAATCCTGTCATAAATCCTGACAATTTTCAAAATCTCCGGAAAGAGGAGAAATCCTTGAATCTGGCAACGCTGGAATGGAATGATAATATCGTCGCACGCGAGACGTGTCGTCTCGGTACCACGGCGAAGATAAGTGACGAATGAGGGTGGTGGCAACGTTTCTAGAAACTCCTAGATTATCGCCAATCCAGGCGGACTGGTTTGTCCGATTTGGAAACGCGATAAATGTGTGCGGTTCAAACACGAGGGAAATAGGAATGGGAGCGTTCGGGAACGCTGGTAAATTATTTGCAGGAATTCGTTATGATGTGTATTCGGTATGATGTCGGAGTGGAGGGTCGGTCGCAAGGAGACTCGGTAGCATAAGGCCAGGCACGTATACAGGGGGGGGTTTTTGGGGTTCAAACCCCCCCGAATTAATTTCTTGTCACATTAAAAAATAATGAGTAAGGAGGAAGAAATTGTTTTATTATGTTGCTGTACAATTTGTATTGCTATATTTTGTAAACCCCCCCCCGAAATTTTATTTTGTGTACGTGCCTGCATAAAGCCATTTATGAATCGTATCCAAACGACGGTATTTAGGAAATTGCTTTGATAATTTTTAAAAATATTTTATCGTTATTAAACGCGTGTTAAGGCATTATTAATAACAATTTATGATTTTTTTTTTTTTTTATATAAATATATTATTCTTATTTTATCAATTTATATCGCCGATTACTATAGTTTTTTAACGTGCATTGGCATCAAAAAAAAGATATTCGTGTTCCTATTATAAATTTATTACATATTTTTAACATTTTTTGGATTACTCAAAAGCGTAGACGTTTATCTGAATATTGTAATTCCAAAAGAATAATACTGATTTGAATCGTTTCGACAAATTCATTTTATTCCTTGTAATCGTAATTTTTAATACGTTGTACAGTCTCGTACACCATACATACATACACGCGCCGCAGTGGCGCAGTCAGATACGAGTACGTTATTCACGTCTGACTGCCGCGAGTTGTGCGAAAACCAAATAGTATGCTTGAAAGCACGTCCACCCACCACAAGGGCGGATACAGTGGTCCTAAACGGGGGGGGGGGCAATTTGTTAGTTATCAACTAAAAAAAGGTCATCATTTATTTAAAAAAAAAAAAATTCGTTGATTTTCTAGGTAAGGAAGAATAACTGTTATAGACACCATTTTACTGTACATTAATATGCTATATTTATTAAAAAAAAAAATTAATTATAATATTTAATAAATTAGTATGATTATACATAATAATATTATGAATAAAATATTTTAAATTATAAAACCCTTTTTTCTTTTATTTTTTGAAAAAATATCGATCCTTCGTCAATGTCAACTTGTTGAGCTCGGTGACAATGAATGATCGCCAATCCAGAGAGTCTTTCTTGTAACATGTTGCATCGCAGCCAAGTTTTTACTCTTTTAAGAGCGGAAAAACTCCTCTCTGCTGAAGCTATACTAACTGTAAGACTAGTTAACATTTTTAACAGTGAATGTATCGTTGAAAACATATTTTTATCACAGTGTTCTAAAGAGTTTAGAGCTGTATCAGGAATATCATTTGTTTCTTTATTCCAATATTCCTTCCACAAAATCATTTCCCCTTGCAAATGTCTAATAAAAGCTTCTCTATTTGCAAAAATGTCATTTAATCCATGTATATCTAAGAACTGATTCCAAATAGATTCAAATATTTGTACTGGGTTTTCTTGTATTTTAGAAATTAATATTTTCGGCACAAATATTCCTAAATTATACAAACCCAAAGTTTCTTCCGTAAATCTGGATTTCATATCATTTATCATAAAATCTAAAAACGGAATGTACACTGTTACACGGAAATAGTCTTCTACATTTTTAGTCTCTAGATTTGGTCTGTGATGCTGTTTTGATATTGTTCTAGGCTTTTTTACAGTAATTTCTAATTTTTCCATTTTTTCAACAGCTTTGAAGTACAAATCTTCAAACTCCTTTTTGCTGTCCAATCTAAGTTTCTTTAAAATGTCGGTAGTTTTATTTATGCAGTTGACTGCAGACTGTTTATCAAAATTTTTTTTTTGCAATATTACACTAAGTGGTTGAGTAATCAAAAATATATGTGAAACAATATAAAGAATTATAAAGAATTCGCAGTCTATTGAGTTTAATAAAACTTTGGCTTTACTAGACGACTCTCGATCGTCCCAATTGGTTATTTTTTTGAAGAGAATTCATAATTTCCAAAATTCCAGTTTAAAATTGCGTCACTGCTGTATGCCTTTCAACCCATCTAGTTTCACAAAGAGAGTGTAGTGAGGAATGTAGAACAGACTATAGTACCAAACTTCGTTTTGAACTTCCATGAAAAAATGAAATAATTTCCTTAATTTGTCCAAAACTATTCCGGATGGACTGAATTTGACAGCCTTTAGAAATTGCAAGATTCAAACTATGGTTAAAACATGGACATCTTACAGCACTGGGTATCTTTTCCAATATAGTTTTTACTGCACCACACACTTTTGAAGCCATAACACTACAACCGTCTGTAGCAACACCAACGCAGTTATTCAAATCCAAATTGAAGTTGTCCATTAGCTTTAAAACGGTTTCTCCTAACGTTTTACCATTTAATTTTGGTTCTATTTCAGAATTTTCAAAATTATATTTATGTGGGTCTATAAAACCAAGGAAATCTTCTTGAATAGTATAATCTGTATTAATATACCGCACGACTAAGCATTGAGATGTATGTGACATATCCGTTGTTTCGTCGAATATAATACTACAATAAGGAGACCGCTTTATTTTGTTTATAATATTAACGTAATTAATTTACTACAGATGGATATAATTTCATTCTGTGTAGTCTTACTGATAAAAGTAGCTTTGGAACTTGTATTTTTTAAATGTTCTTCTAATTCATTATCACCAGACTCTATTCGAAATTTCAATATTTCTCTAAAATTTCCTTCATTCAATTTGGAAGATAAAACTAATTCGTTATTTCTAAACAAAGGTCCGTCATCCCGATGACCCCTAAAAGGTATATTCTGGCGAGCTAAAAATAATACCGACTTAATAATGGGGCGCAACCTATTTCCGTTTTCTGTTATTTGTTTCACATGGTTAGAATCTATCTGCCCAACAACTTCAAGAGAGGGTTTTTCATATGTTTTTATAAAATCCTGCGCTTTCAAAACTGATTCAATATGATATTTAGTTGTTTCATGGGAACGAAGATCTCCCGTGCTTCCCATTAAATGTTTAAAACTTTTTAATGGTTATTTACTAGTAAACCAAAAGTCATATAATTTTTTTTCCAGTATCATGACCACCAGAGTAAAATAAAGTACAATATTTACAATAAAGTCCTTTTTGGCTTTCTGAATATACAACCCATGGATATATATCCAAATGTTTTTGTTGTAAATATCGACGTATTTCTTTTCCTTTTGAATTTTGCAAAGAAAATGGATAGGCATAACTTTTTGGTGCAACCCAATGGTTTTTTAATAAATTATATCGAGTATAATCATCTATAGTTTGTTGTACGTATAAGCCAATATCATATGATTTAATTATTACTTCAGTATCATTATTAAAAGCTGAATAAGTCAAATTTGTAGAACTTGAGGGTGCTAAGTTATCAGTTAGAGGCGTCAAAATTTTGGACGTGGATGATATTAATGTTTCGTCAATATTCATTCCGATCATTTACTAAAGGCGTCAAAACTTTATATGTGGATGGTATTAATGTTTCGTCAATATCATTCCGATCGTTTACTAAATTATTACTTTTTTTGAAACAGTATTGAAGAACTCGCTTTTCTCTTTTCACTCATCATTAATTAATAATTTCTAGGAAAAAAAAATATTCTTATAATAGTGGTCGTGGTGGTCGGTACAAATGCAAGTATAATATTTTGATCGATATGTACTTACGAGTTATGGATGATAACGATGTATTCGCACTAATAAAACTTAATATTACGAAAAAAAACTTATCTTTTTTAGAGATTGTATAATTAGTTCGAGCACGAAGCAATAAAATTCCGATTCAAAAATGTGTAACCACGAGCATTACAAAGAAAAAACTAACTACTTTTATAAATATTATTAAACTGTTTACCTGTTTTAGAAATATTTTTCGTTATTACATACGGACGTATAAATCTATAATTGTGTAGTGTCTACTCAGTTTCGTACGTGGTCGCCGTGCACGAGAACAAAATACAAATGCGGACAAATGCGCGATAACTCTTATTCGACAGAGTACGGCGTACGACGGCACACCGTGTGCTGCCAGACGTGGCGATTTATCGCCAAACTGGCGATTTTTAAACGTGGTGTGGCGTACGAAATTTGAATTTGGCGGGTGGCGGTGAAGTCGGCGATTTCTCATTTACCTTGGGCGATTTATTGGCGTTTTGGAATTTTTTTAATCAATTTTCATTTTATCACATGAAAAATTTATTAATAATACAGAATTTACGCGCGCGGTACGACAATACGAGTATATTGATAACTCAAAATTACTGTTACCACTTGATAACAAGTAAAATGATATTGTGTCGTTCCACGTTCGTCATCTTGTGTAGTTATTATACATTGACAATTGTATGGGTTCGTCGATTATAATTTTTTTTTTATAATTTATTATAATTATTGTGAGTGATTCGAACAATTTATAAGTTTCGGCGTGAACAATCATGTTAATATGAAAATTGGCTTTCGTATAGAAAGGGATAAAGATGGGAAAATATAATAAAATTCGAAAATATAAAAAAAATTGGGAAAATGAAACATGGGCTAAAGGTAAGATAGAAATGTTTGTATTTTAATCAGTGTTTGGAACGTTCACTTAAAAATTGAATTCGTTCACGTTCACAGCGTAAAAAAGGAACTCGTTCATGTTCTTTTTAAAACGAACAGCGTTCATTTGGCCGTTCATTTATATATATAAATATATTTATGAATCGCTTATAAAATTTATCATTTATTACTTTGAGTATAAAATTAATGAACTCATAATTAGTTTGATTTTTTAGTGATAAAATTCAGCGCATACACTTATAAGAAGAATAATTATATATAAATATAATAAATTTGAACGGCCTGAAAATCATTCAAGTTCATTAAAACTATGAACGTTGTTCACGTTCACGTTCTATTTGAAAAAAATTAGTGATGTTCACGTGTCGTTCAAAAAATATGAATGTGAATGTGTGAATGCCCATGTCTATAACAACGGTTTTTAATTGAATACATTCTAAGTAATTAAATAATTACAATTTTAAATTCTGGGCACTTACCATCGTCATTATCGTGTATAGTACTGATAATTACACCAAAGCTTCGCTCAGAATCGTTTTTTATCGAATGCAATCATTGCATTCAAATTGAATATAATAATAATACACTATCCCGTCCGAGGACCGAAGGAATGATGGACAAACTTCCACCGCCACTGACCTATCCATTTTTTATTTTGTAATCAAATAAGTGTATTTTTTGGCAGTTTTTGTTATCACAATTATTTGGCGATAAATGGCGATAATTAATTAATGATTTGGCGATATTAAATTTTATAAATCTGGTAACACTGGGCACACGTAGTGTGACAATCAACGGCAATCCGCGAGGAGCGGTAAAACCATTGTACTACGGCATAGTTAATTTAAAAATAGATGAATTGGAGAATAGTGTTATCGTAACAACTGCAGTACTATTAGATAATAGTAATAGTATAGAAGAATATAGCAGTAAAAGAATATAACATACAATATACATTTAGACGGGTCAAAAAAAAAAAAATTACAAATGAAATATAATATGATACTTTTTTTGTGAACGGGAGGGGGGGCAAATGCCCCCACTGCCCCCCCTTGTATCCGCCCTTGCCCCCACCCCATTATAACCGCCACTGTGCGAGGTAATAATGATAAATCGTCCGGTCGTCGTTTAAATATTTTATTTAAATATATATATATATGAATTCCAACGGATGTTTTTAAAAATCGATAAAATATCATCACGTCTGTTCGGTTCGTTCCATCGCTATTGACGTTATTGAGCGAGAAAAACAAAATTTTTTTTTCTATATAATATATATATATATTAACGTATAATGACACGTACGGTTTACATTTTTGATAACGTTTCGAGAATAGTGTAGAAAAAACAGTTTATAGAGCGAAACGTACCACGAAGAGGAAGACGACGGCGATGGCGGCGGTGTATATTACGGTTAAATTCGTTTTTTTTTCTCTTCACTAAACCACGCGATGGTAAAAAAAAACGGAAAAAAAAATAGAAAAAAAAAAACACAAAAAATCATAACGTACACGCGTCATCGCCACCACCAGCCCACATCTTCGTAGGAATGCTGCGCTGTACAACAACAATAATAATAATAATAATGAACAGCTATGGTTCCGACGGCTGTGGCTGTTGCTTATGCTTTTTTCGGTCCGTATCGCGCGCGTTCAGCACCTTGGCGCCTCCCATGTGCGCCAGGCCCACATTGGCACCGGACAACAGCCGGCGGATCACCTGGAGCCGACGGCTCGAAGTGTCCTTCATACGGTTCACGGAGAACCTTTGTTCGATGTGCCGTTCCCGGTACGTGTCGTCGGCCAGTTCGACCTTAGCGTTCTGCGCGTTGTCCACGAGCAACTCCAACTTTAACTCCAACTTTTGCAAGTAGCTGCGGAGGAGAAAACATTATATTTCAATATCCCGAAAAAGAAATATATATTATATAAATCGTAGTGTAGTACCCCTGGATAAGAAATATATACTCCTCCTGTATTGAAAGTGCACGGAGTAACGGCGGTCCGTTTTAAAGAAGAGAAAAGTCACTATTAAAATGGTTCCCTTTCTATTACACGTCGAATCTTATCGTGTAAAATCCGACATAAATTTACAATATAGCTAAACGAAAAAAATTCGCGCATACGAGTATGGATGTTGAAAAACGTAAACCCCCCAGTTCGTAAAAATCATAAAAAAAATTTCCTAAAAAAAAAAGCGCTTAGTAAAAATGTCACCCGGATCTCTCTTTTTCCAACGCGGCCAGATGTTCTTCGCGATTCTGGGCGATCATCAGCGCGGCTATGGCGCTGTTCAGCTCATTGGTCAGCCGTACAATTCGCTTGCGGAGCTCGTCTTCGGAACGGCGGCCGTCCTGCGGTGTCTTCGTCACCACAGTAGCATTCGTCGTCATCGAAGACGGCACGTCCGCGGTGATGACGGACATCACCGTCGTCGTCTCGGTATCGGCGTACGGTGTCGTCGTCGTCGTCGTCTCGGTATCGGCATACGGTGTCGTCGTCGTCGTCGTCGTCTCGGCTTCGGCGTACGGAGTCATCGTCGTCTCGGTGTCGCCGCCGGCAAACACTGCAGTCGGAATGGTTGTCGTCTCCACGATGAGTTCCGGCGGATCCTGAGTCAGAACCTCCGCCGCGTCCTTTGTGATGGCGGCCATCATCAGACACATTAGGAACAACATCCACCACGAGCAAAATCTCATATTGTCATCAATATATTATCGTACGCGTTATATGTACAAGAAGTGCAATGCGCGATTCGCAACAATAATATAATATGATACGACGAGTTTATTATACGTATATTATATTGACGACCCGGTTCCCGGGGTAACCGCGGTTACGATTCTCACCGAGAGAAATTCTACGATGTAATAACATCAGATACCTACCTGTGTGTGTGTATATGTATCAACTGCCGATGGATTATTTTAATTTTTATAAATTCGCAATCAACTGGATATCGTACAAATTCAATAATATTCTTAACGGCGATGACGAGCATCGCAGTTCAGACAGTTCCCGTGTTTCATTCCATCATTAAATTCATCTTATGGCCGTCCTGATTACATTTAAAAATAACCTTTATTATTATTATTATTATTATTATTATTTCGTGTATTTCAATGAAATAAAATGAACGTAAGGATTCATCTTTCCTCGTTGTACACTTGTTTAGTACACGTTTACTCGTTTATTTTACACGTTCACTATTTATTTAACGTTTACTCACATTTAGGTTGTGTAAAAAAAACAATTATTTTGAAAATGTGAAAATGTTTACAACGACGAGGAAATTCGTAGAACTCTACACATTATTCAAAGAACTAGGGGGTAAAAGAAATTTCTTTTTATACATAATAATTAAGTGTGATTCACACTCGTACGACACGACACGACGCGACACGACATGACACGACAGACAAAAATCACGTCCAATTCGCATACGACTAACAATAGAAACGATAGACACGCACTCAGTTGATTACAATTTTCGTTTTCCAATTAGTACAAATTAGGTTATACAGTAATTATAGGTAATATTAAAAAATGTATAATATTTACCTTTATTTCTGTGGTGAAGGTTCCAACTATTATTATGCTTTATGATTTGCTAGGGAGATTGTCATTGAATAGTTTTGATTTATTATAATTTTATAATGAGTGATTAATGAACCCAAGGTAGGTGTATTTATTTTACAAATAAAACAAAACATTTTGAAAATAAAGTAGGCACTTACTTTTATACTTGTAGTTCTAACTCAAACCTACAACGAAAAAAAACGGTAAAATTTGATACTATAACCACAGAATAGAACAATGAACACTGCTAAAATCACAGATTAACTACTACAGAAAACTACAGAAAAAAAATGTAATTTATAAGTTAGTTTAAATATATGAGTACATAAAAATATGTATATTTTAAATAAATTGCTTCCGACAAGCACCGACAGACCGACAAAACATTCTTTGCTCGAATGTTTTGTCGTGTGTCGTGTCGTACGAGTGTGAATCACGCTTTACACGTAATAACTGATAATTAGCCGACTGCATTAAAACAAGACAATAATAATAGAGTAAAAAATAATAATAATAATATAATTTGCGTTCAATACGTAGTAAAAATTATAATACTATAAATAAGAAACGGGAAAAACGGCCGCGCGCGGGAACATTTACAATTTTTATAAATATACAATTTACATAAGAAGATTAAAATATAATATAAAATAAATGAAAAAATACATACATAATATTATAAAAAATGAATGAATTAACCATTACAAGTTTTAACTTGTAACGCACAACGAATCATTGAAAAATACAGACGACGAAATACGTTTCACGACAGTTAAACGATTTATTTACGAGAAATTAAAAGTAAACACTGCAGTACTGTCCAACGAGGACGAAATACTAATACTGTAAATATTGCGCGAATTTACATACCTATTGACAATAAAAAAAGAAAAAAAAATTAATTCACACAATGGGGGATTTTCGCGAAACAAAAAACGAAAAGCGAGACGACCAGGCGAAGACAGAACGAACCGAACGTAAATTAATTAATCATAAATATTTTTTTTACTTATTTTACATGTTTGTGTTATATAATTTACACAATATGACGCTACATATAAGATTACAAGGGTCTAATGGAGTATATGGAGACGGGTGCCCGGCCAAAACTTGTCGGCACTTACCGGTTAACGGCTATAATATATAGTATACCTATGCCAAATTTTTTTTTTTTTTTTTTTAGTGAAATCCTCTCTAGGGCACAAAAAGTAAATATGATATCAGTAATAATTAGGGAAGTAATGCTCACGCAGTTCCCCTGGTGTCGTCGTTGATTTACCAGGAAAAAAAAAAATATCAGTAATAAATAGTATAAAAGTATGTAAAACAAAAAATCTAAAATTAGATGTCGTGTAAGTCACAAGACCATTTACGCTTTAATAGTCTTATTATATGGAGGTTTACCGGGAATTGTGGGAGTAGCGAGATTTCTAACAAGAGGATTAAGATGTGCAGATGATATGCAAAAACGAAGACGTTTTAAAAAAAAAATTGAAAAATTTTACTGTTCGCGCTGCGCACCCGACAAATACTATACGTTCGCAAAAAAATCACTTACGTTCCATAATTTCTGCGCGGCGACACTGGACTAGAAAAAAATCAGCACTCCAACGCATTGGCGTATTTAGGATTTTGGCGCCCTAGGTACGCAATTAACTGGCGCCCTTTTTCTATAACGTTATTTGTTAAACGGTCACAGCTAATCTAAAACTAATATCTAATAATCTCTTTTCATAAAACTTGACTTCCCCCTCCAATTTTTATACTTATGAACTTTTACTTCCTCTCTTTTGCAGTCTGTAGAGCTTACCATAAGGCATACATACAATTTTAATTTATATTACGTATCAGTGTCGTAGCCCCAAATTTTTTTTGGGGGCACTAAATTTTTTTTCCACTATTTTAGTCATTCTAAAATACATCAACTTATTAGTGGCTTAAATTTATATATATATATATAATTTCGGGGAGGAGGCACGTGCCCCTAGTGCCCACCTGGCTACGGCATTGTTACATATAAATATTTTCAATATAATACGTTCATTTACTATAATTAGAGATTAATGGTGCGTCCTAGGTGAACACGATTTCGTAAATTCCAATCGAGCAAGCGAGTGTCATAGTTGCATGCGGGCTGCGACCGGCAATCGCGAATGTGTTTTCAATTATTTTCAAGAATATAATGTTAGTCGCCCTGGCCAAAAACGAACGAATTTGTTTCGACGTAGGCGATAATTTTATTACCGCCCGTCTGCCGTCACTGTACCATACAATTACAAATAGGACATTCCATTAATAAAATCTATTTTGAATTTTATCGTGTCGCCATTGATTATAGAATATATTCTATAGTATTTTCTATAATCAATGGTGTCGCCCATCCGCCCGCTTTCTGTCTGCAAAATCGCGTCGTTGGAACTTTATGGAAAAACGCGTCTCGTGACTAATAATTATTTTGTTTCCACCCTCGAGACACGATTAAATTCCGTTTTGTATTCGTCGACACAGCTATATTTTCGTAAATTAATTGTGATTAATATGTTATCGATTAATAAGTTATTGTTGATTCTGTTACTATAGGGATTATAGTATCCAGGGGCGTAATTACGGCGGGGGGGGGGGATATGGGGTAAGGGGGACACTTAATACACCTTCCGTTGGGCTTTTTTTTTTTTTTACATAACACATCGTCTAATATATACAAAATATAATAATTAAAAATGATACTTTTTGTGTAAACAAAATCTGTTAGTATTTGTCATTATTCAGAGAATTCCTCAATTTATTGATATAGGTACCAACTGGTAGTATGATGCGGTTAGGTTAGGTCACCGAAGAAAGATTTACTCATATATAGTCGGATTTTGAAGTAAAAATGGATGAATTTCGCTAAATAAATTAGCTAAAAAAAAAACGAAGAAAATTAGAATATTCATTATAAAGTATTTCGTTTATATTAAATAAAATAATAAGAGTATCGCAATCACTTTAACCTCGACTGATCAATGTTGGAAGGGTCGTTACAATTATGGATTATCCATTGCTAAATTGTCTCTATCCCCTTCCATATAACATTCGTAATTACGCCACTGATAGTATCTGTATAGTTATTGTCTGTTACTGAAATAATATTGTTATTTATGAATTATAATTAAGTATACTTTTATGAACCGGTAAATACCGGTTCCAGAACCCAATTGAAAATGTTAAAAACCGGATTCGAAACAGAAATTTCTGAGAACCTGAACCGGAACCAGGACCGGTGTTTTGTTAAGGTTCCAGTACTTGGGTCACAGTTCGTTTTCGGTAGCGAATTGCACCTAGTTGGTCATTTTTTGATTTTCTTAAAAGTGCCAAAAAATTAGGACTCAAAAACTATACCTACCGAAAAATTGCGTAAAAACGGTAAAAACGCGATTTCGTCAAAATCGCGATTATCGTTATTCCTTCGTCATTTCGAAACTAATAACGGGTATAGAAATTTGAAATAATATATTCATCAAATATGTAATTTATATTACACCGAAGCTCCGCTCAGAATCGTTGTATCGAATGCAATGATTTATCATTGCTTTCAAATTTATAGTGATAACGATATTACACTCTAAAATCTTTATCCAAGTAATTCGCTTAAGCGACATTCACAACACCCCGCGGCTAGTTACCCCTTTTTTTTTTTTTTTTTGAATTTTGTATTGAATTAATAAATAATACTGATGTTTATAATAATTATTTAAAATCACTGCGGGTATATCGATTGTGGATTTAGACGCGATAAAAGCTGCTGCCAATAATTGACACTTACTGCGATTTTGCACGTTGTTGTAATAAACATTATACACATTTATACGCGTTATTCGGCGCTAATAAGACGTGTAATAATATATTTTAAAATAATATATAATATAGTCACAATTCCAGTGAAAACGTCTTCTGTCCTATACGCATTTACATAACCTTCGGCCGGTGATGACCGTCATAAAAATATGCGTACGCGGTCGTTGTAAAGTTGTGTAAAAAAAAAAAAATGTATATATATTATTTATATAAATTTTTGCGCTTGACATTTGTACAATGTCAACACCGCGCGGTGTTCGCCGCATAAACAATAATGATTAATACGACCGGCGTTATAATATAATATATGTACTTAAAATTCCAGTTGACGGTCACGGTCCTCCAGTTGTCTCGCAGACATATTTATAATGTCATAAAATAGCGCCGGGGTTTTTTTTTCTGTTCTCGTTTTTTTTTTTTTTTTTTTTTCAATAACGCGCGAATTGATTTTGCACATACTTATAATAATGATTAGCGTACAATATATTTCTTTGCCTAAACAGGTTTCGGGATAAAAGAAAAAAAATAAAACGTACGAAATATATATTTTTTTATTTTTTCAAAAGTCACTATTTTATAAAATATGTAGTGTATTTGAGTGGGACGGTGTCGAAAAACGTATGGCGAAACTAACCGATATAAATACCGATCGAATCTTTGGGAGACGACATCAGTGATCCACGCAATCGTCCGATATACGAACGAGCATTCGAATTTTTATTAAAAATTCATCGACAGTTCCCGTTGCCGAACTCGCACGCATCCAAAAACTAATCATGTACAAGTTAACGGTGAGTACGTTGATCGTATTATTATACAATTGCAGGTATTTTTATTCGTAACGCGCAGTAGCCAGTATATGCCAATAATAATTTTCGTTTATTACAACGATTCGCGATTTTCCTTTCCGTTGTATATATATATATATATATATATATTGAAATTGTTTGTAATTATTATTTAGGGTGTATTATAAACGTGTAAATATTATAAAATTGACTTCGGTTCAAGTGGATTCAGCTCGAGAAACCGCGAATAATTTTTCGATACGGCTGGTATCATAGGAACAAATCCTCATTAAATCCTAGGAGTGCTAATTGAGCCCCAACAAAAATGACTTATCACAGACACGTGAGCGGCTTCGCCCTATAGTTCTCAATAAGTGTACCGTATACATATTTTTAAATTAAAACGACGGTGGTTAACTTAAGAAAAATAAATATATACATTTTTCGTTAATAATATCAATTATTTTATATATATTAACAACAATACGATTAATTACTCGAAATATTATGTAAAATAATTGCTCAAAGAAAAGTTATTTTAATATTGTATTTTTAAAGATGCTAAAATCTATTTTTTTTTTTTCACGCAAATTTGTTCAAAACTATTTCAGTATTTATTTCAATATGTATCATATGGTTATATCGCTATATGGTCAGTGCATCGATTTGTATCAACGGAAACTATTGGTGGGTGCTAATTCGTATTCTGTGGGTGCTATAAACATCCTTAGCACCCCTGGGATTTGCGCCAATGGCTGGTGTATGTGCTCGAATCGGGGGTGTGCAGGGAGACGCAGGTCTCCTATACATTTTTTTTTTAGATTTGCCTACTCCCTTTTTTTTACTGTAACGGGGAGACGGTACGGGAACTTAAGGGACTTTAACTATGTAAAAATGGTGATTGGGGAATGGATTGGGGGGGGGGGCGTAGTCCCCATATTATATTGAATTTCATTGCGGAACGCTCATTTTTTATTTTATTTTATTAGCAGAGCTCTTCTTTAATTTTCCCTGGATATTATATAAAAAAACATTTATTTTTCATTTCAAGAGAACGATTCGCTCGATATAATATAGGAAATCGTGTAAAATTTATTACTATTATACGGTCCTTTATACGTACGCGAACATAACGTCTTTATTCGTGTACGATTATAATATTTGTGTTTTTTTTTTTTTTTCTTTTTTAGTTACTGATTGTCGCCGCATTGGCTTTGATCGCCGTCGCTTCTGCTCAATACATTTACACTTACCCGCGGAGCTACGCACCGATCTACACGTACCCGACGTACGGTTACAACTACCCGGTGACTTACTACAACTCGCCTTACACATTCCTTCGCCGATAGACAACGACTCCGATTAAAACATTGTAAGTATATAATAATAAAATACGTGTATAACATAGACCTGTTAATTTAATATGTCTATGGAGTATTAATATTATTTATTAATAGCACTTAAATAACGGTTAGTGTAAAAATAATATTCAACTGAGTTCGTAAGCACTTTTATACTCGCCCATCGAATATCGCGTACGTATACTTTTTTTTTCACACAGTTCACGCTATAAACGCACACAGCCAGTGGCGCGGTGAACTATTTTACTACATGGGGCCAGACATTTCTTTTTTACCCACCCACCCACCTACCCGGGGAAAAGTATGTACAAATAAGCAAAAAAAAAAAAACTAATAAAATGGTGTTGCCCCTAAAACAAGCCCTGCACCTTTTAATCTTACTAATGTACCAACCAAAAGGGATATCTCCAAGTCTAGTCCCTATGGTATATATATATATATATTATATATAAGTATATATAAAAATTATTTTAGACTCCCCATTGAATGTGTCATATAATTTGTGGTACCACTGATATTGATATATGATATTACCGATGCGCTATCAGATCAAAATAATAACATAGATAATGATAGATTGTTCAATCTAATTAAATAATTTATTATATAGCAGTGATGATTAGAACTTAGTAGGTTCATTTATTTGTAAATATTCTTACGAACCAATTTTTATATAACAACTAACTCACTTGTAGTATTGTACTACACTACTGAGCACTGACGTCAGACCCACCCACCCACCCACCCATCACAAATTTTGAAATGGAGCCGTGGCTCAAAAAAAAACCCCCTCCGCCACGCCCCTGCACACAGCCTATATATGATCGATTCGTGTAGCTCATGGAATATGTCTTCCGACACCTGTGTCTCGCGTTACGATTTTATTACTATAAAAATATAGCGCGATACAATACAAATATTCACCGTTTCCCATTCAAGCTATCGCTTCTCGATCCGTAATAAGACATAGGTCTCAATGTCTAACTATATACGAATATGTAATGAGTAACCTGAAAATTATATCACCGTTTTGTTTTCGTAAAATTCATTGATGTATATAACACTAATGTGTATAAAAAAGTTTTTTTTTTTTTAAAAAACACAAGTTTTTATTATAGACTAATATGAAAACAAAATATTCAACACGGGGTTGATCGAATGTTTACAAAAATTATTATTTATATTGAAAATAAAACTAAATATAAAAATACGTTTTCAGAATAAAGATGAAGGCACCCAGGTGACCAGATCCGCAAAGCTCGTGTATAATCACCGAAGAATACCGAGGACGTAAATTATTTTTCGGTACACATATATTATTATTTATACAATTATGTTTCATACACTTTATTACTGTAAAACGCATTTTTCACTCACGAGAACTCATTTATTAAATTGTTTTTTGAAGAACCGTGAAATATATTAATTTATTTCCACAATATTACGCTGTTTATTTATTTATCTTTATGAACATTAAACCTATATCATATATTATATAATACCATTAATACCAAGCTCAATAAGTAATATAAGTGTACTGACAACATGGAGGTATGATGACAATGACACTAAGGGAGATATAGACGAGTGGATCACATTGAACAACTTACATCTCATATACAGCCCAAAGGATAAGGGGACGTTTTTCTCAGCAAGGTGGCAAAAAGATTACACTCCGGATCTAAGCATAATTTCAAGAGCAACGCATAATGATAACACAATGTCGACACGCCAAGTACTAGTAAACTTTCCTCGAAGCCAGCACAGACCAGTGGTTATACGATACGGTTTACAAATACCAATAGTCCGATCAATCCCTAAGCCACATATCAATAGATTGTATATATGCTGAAGAGGGCCCAAATGACCACGACAGATTTATTTGTTCATTGCATAAAAAACACATTTTTTTTAAATCGAAGATGACGCAAGAAAAATAAAACTTCTTGAGAAGTGAAATGTTAAAATATCGATAAGGAGTAAGTATTCCATTTAATTTCATAAAAACTGTATCCAAAAATTTTTTACCTGTACAATGTACATCAATAGATTATATAATATAATATATTATATGTTGAAGAGGACCCAAATGACCACGACAGATTTATTTGTTCATTGCACAAAAAAACACATTTTTTAAACACACCGGTTTTTTTGTTTTTTAAAGACTGCCAGTCTGAAGCCTGTAAAGTGTGTAAAGTGGTAAAGTGTGACGGAAAAATGTCATTACTCATTTGATATCAATTAGTGATTGGAAAGTCACTTAGCCGCAATTCGACAGTAATTAGGAAAAGGCCTAGCCGCAATTCGACACTAATTAAGAAATAAATGCTTATCGCTCAGCCGCAATTCGACAAACTTCTTTTTTCAGCCGCAATTCCACATTTGCGAGGTAAACGACAAATAAAATGTATTATGTATTTATCCATAAACATTTCCTAGATTCCTACGTATTTTAATATCACATCAACGTCGACAATAAATGTAATTTGTAAAATACTCGTATGTAAGTGAGTGTAAAAATAATTATATTTCAATACATAGTAATAATAATACAAAAAAAATTATAAGAATATTTTTTAATTCTTTTAATTTAATCTATTTATGTAGGGTAAAAAATAAAAAACATTTTTCCAAATACTAGTTGTGACGAATTAAATTACTCCGCACGCGAATTGTCGATAAAATCGGTATTACTATTTTGTTACAATATGATTCCTATGAAAGTAATAGGAATAAAATCAGTGGCGTAACTAAATATTTGGGGCCTCGGGACAGTATCAAGTTTTGGCCCCTCGTCTAATTTATACTACCAAAATTCATCAATTCATTTTACAAAATTTAAGTTCTATTATATTATATTCACACATCAAATTAATAAATCTAAGTATTATTTTAATATTTTTTTATTTTTTTTTCTCGCAGATTCTATAACAGTGTGACGTGTGAATTTCAAAACAAAATTCAAAATTTTTATACGTACAAATTGTATTTACGAGAGCCCCTACGGAATTCTTCGAGTTCAGGGTCCCGGGGCGTTGTCCCGCCTTGCCACTGAATATATGAATTATGTCGTTGGGATATATTTTGATAATAGTTTTGACAGTTTTTAAAACTGTAATCGACTTTAAATCAGACTAAAAGGTAGTTTTCAATAATTTCACACGAAATCCGAAGAAAAAAACAACCGTGATTAATGATTGTGTCGATGACGCATTGATCAAATATATCAGCGATCGATCGAATAAGACAATTTACAAAAAAAATAATAATATTTTTATATGAATTATAATAGTTTAACACGTGTTAAATCATCCGCTGTTCCGGAATTCAACTGCGACAAAGCTGTGTATGTACATCAATACTCAGCAACTCCGATGCAATTTCTGGCATATATACGTCGCAGGACATTCGTGTCCGTGAGTCCACTTACATTTTTGCCTGACAACATCTCTCGATGGCCAATTACGTATTCGGCGGATTTTCTCGCGCCAAATTACGCTGAAATATGTTCACGACCAGGCGCAAAGCCACCGTTATTGTGCATTTGTCGTAGTAGAACTTTCTGAGCATCGTAGTACGCGTTTCCAAACACTATCCATCAAATAGTCTTGCAGGCTCAACGAGAGAAGACGCAAACGCGACGACCATTCGTCTCGTTCGAAACATTTTTTTTATATTAAACATTATGTAAACGTGATTATTTTGATAATAATAATTGAAAGAAATAAAAATAATTGAAGAATATTATTAATTTGTCGAAATTAATAAATTAATTAAGTCGAAACGGAACACGTTCTAAACTCCACACAAACTCCCCGAGACGCTTACTTATATATATATATATATATATATATAGCGATTCCTAATTATTCTTGTTTTTCCTTTCGTACGGTCTCGCTATCCTCTTGACTTCGTAATTCCGATCGTTTAGATCGGTCAAACGTTTTTTAAACGTGAAATTATCGACGGAGAGGCGTCCGTCGCCAAACCTGTCCAACCATCGTTGCACGTCTCTCGTCGACCTGATTTTCTGACCGGCCGGACTGTAGTAGTACACGTCACTGGCAGGTCGCGTTTCCATCGTCGAACCGTTTCTTCTCATCACTAATTCCCGTCTCCAGCCGAACTCGAACGGAACTTTATATTTCGGATGAAATATTTCGTCGACACCGCCACGAATGCTTAAGATTTTAAACGCCACACTAGTTTCTTCACACATTTTTAAATATCGTTTAAATAACAAGCAAAAAAAAAAATTCAATACGCGTACTCGTTCGATACTGTGAGATGCAAGTGCGATTTTACGTTCAATCTTCGTTTGTTATTTTATAATAACGAATTCTGTGTATAGCGATGGTTGCGGAGTTACGGATTGTCGCGGACGCGTTTTATTGTACTTGGCCTATTTTTAGGGTTTATTCGTTTGTCTTTCGAAATATTTTTATTTAATGTGTTTATCGTTCATATTATATAATATAATTTTTCTGCAGAGTATGTACCGCGAGATTTACCTTGGAAAAATACCGCGCAATTTGATGTGCCTGAATTTACACGTTATTTATTTTTAGATTCTGAATAAGCCAGTGGCGGATCTAGGGTTTTTTCATGAGGGGGGATATAAAAATATGTATTAATATATGTGTAATATTTTAATATTTTTTATTAATAAATTATCATTATTATTTTATTAGATTAAATTATTATTACACTGAAGTCTGCGCCCTATGGCAAAAACCTTTCATTTTTGCCCACAGGAGGGATATGATCCACATATCCCCCCCCCCCGTAGATCGATATCGTTATACTGTTATACCCGAATCTATTGGTTTTTACAATGATGTTTTTTTTTATGCTTATACTAAAAAATTCTATCAGAAGCATAGGCGCGATTTGTATTAAATTTATGTGGGTGCTAGATTTCAAAAGAAGTAAAAATCCGATGATGCAATTAAAAATTTGGGGGTGCTAAGCACCCTAAGCACCCCCCAAATTGCGCTTATGATTATACGTAACCCTATCCACATTTCAGGTAGGAATTACATAATTCTATTAATGCGAATTCGGGTGGAAAAAATAAAAAAGAATTCCTGTTATTTTAGAAAACGGTTCAAGTATATTATAGTATTTAATCAAATAGATTTTACTAGATCACGTCAAATGGACGGAGTTCATGTAAAGGGGGGCAAGTCATAAATAGCTATACTTTTCAGGATATAGAAATAATAACATAAAATGTTTTCAAATACTTTAAATTGAATTTGGTTTTAAGTTATTATTTTTTTATAATATTACAAAACTTTTAAATATTTTTTTAGGAACTCAATTTAATTTGTACTAATTTTTTTAATGACTTATGCCGTTCTGCGTCTAAAATTAATAATAATATGACTTATACTCTTTGGCATATTGTGACTTGTTACCTTTGCCATCAATATAATTTCAATTTCATGACTTATCTCTTTCTCGTATTATGACATGTTACCATTATCATTTATAGTATTTTAATAAAATGACTTGTACCTATCAGTTTTATTAGTAATTAATGACTTGATCGCTTTCAAGTTCAATTTTTTTAAATATAATATTTGTATTTTATTTTCTTATAGGTAATGAATAAAAATATAATCTATTAAAAATAATGAGTAACTAATAAAAATTTTATATTCCTTTATTAATAATATTATAAACAATAAAAACAAGTAATAACATAGTAATATTGTAATCATTAAAATTTGAGTATAACTCACTTTATAAGTATGATAACTTTAATATAAATTTTAAATTAAATAACATAATATGTTAAGAATTATAGATAAATAAAATGATTGCACAACACTTACTTTGGTACATTATAGTAATGAGTTATTTAAAAATATGATAAAATGATTGATAATAAATTTAAATTTCGTCTTCATCAGAAATAATAGGATCAGTAACCGTTTTCGTTTTAAAATTAATGTAGTACTGATGATAGATCTTCGGTATTAATGGTAATAAAGATATAAGATCTTTTTTTTTTCGTTAGTAATAGGTAACTCTTCGTTGTAGGCCATAGGTAAATTATTAAGTAGTACATTTTTACGAGACAGATCTAGTTTTAAAAACTCGTTATTTATTAAAAATTACGAAAGTATACAAAATACTTAATGGTAAATATATATTTTTAATGGAACATTTTGAGGCAGCCAGCCTACCTATAGTACAGTGCAAGATTTGATTGACCAGGTACCATATTAATATTTATCGTGATAATGGTCTATTGTTTGCTTTTTGGTGGGAGGGAGCTTATTCTCTATTGCCAAAATACGCCCATCAGCTTAGTTTAAGTACTTTTAATATTCTGAAAGTGTCTTAGCTCAATTTCTGACATCAATGACATAAGAATACGGTATTTTAAATAATAACGATTTAAACTGATTTAAAAAAAACCCCCCCTCAAAAATATATTTTAAATACAACACCGTTTATTATTATTCGACATTATTTAACACGTAATAATAATATAATCCGTGATTCGTCATACACTGTTTTCCGTGTACAGAACATAAATTGAATACCCCTGCCACTGATAGTTAACAACGTCTCAATACATGGTCAAGAACAAGAATGACTGAAGGAAGACTTAATGGGCTAGCTCTGATACACGCACACCAAGATATATATATTATATATATTGATATTGTAGAAAAAATAATAAATGTACTTGCAAAATCTTCAAGAAGATATTAAATTTTATTTTATAATAATTATTTATTACTGGACACCAAGTATTGAAGTTAGGTTAAATTTACGCGAATGGTGTAAAATATTGATGTTATAAATAAATGATTAATCAAGTTTGTGTGTTATTTAAAATGTAATTTGATGTATTTTAAAATTTCCCCCCTCCCCCGTTATTTTGTCCTGGATCCATCCATGATATTATCCATAATTTTTGTATATTTACGCGTCTGAACAAAATGAAAGTATCGTCTGCTAATAATAAGCTTTAATAAACGGATAATGTTTTTTTTCTTTTTGAAAAGTACCTAGCTTATTTGTTTCATAAATAATTCCGATAAAAATTGCTTCACATATTATTATATAAATCGAGTGCGTTGCAAGAATAACGTATATTTCATTTTAATCGCATCTGAATAAATTTTGCCGAAATCGATGAAATACGATGACTATTGCAAGGTGCAGTTGGGAAGGCGTACAGTGAAAAATTACACCGAACGTTTTCAAGAGTCGACGGGGACGAAGCAATAACTATAATGGGGTAAAAATGGCACGTGTTACGTTCAGTGTATATTTTCGTTATGTCCAGTTGGGTTTCCTCTCTACGCCGTCATCGAGAAAATCTATTTTACCGAAATCATCCGTTTCACTGCTCTCGCGCACTCTGTATAATGTATTATTTATACAATGGCCGGCTTCGAATCTTATTAATATTTACGTTTTCGTATTGGCAGTGGCGTATTCGGGTTAAACACCCTCCCCCTCCCACCCGACCAGGACCAAAAGGTCAATTTCAAAATATTATTGCGCATTGGTCAATTTATATTGACTATCGTTTAACGCTATATGTACATATATTGTCGACACTCGACACGTAGGTAGTCGACAATGATGCGAACGCACCTTATTTTTCAATTCTGTAGGCACTTAAAGAATACGGTTTATATGACTTACGACGAAGATTTTTATCGATTTCACAAAAGAGTATATATAGTGAAAACTTGCAGGAAATCGCAGGAAATACTTAAGAAATTCTACGTCGAAGACAGTGGCATATTTAAGATTTTCTTGAGGGGGGGATATAGTTTCGAAGAAACCAATATTTGGCATTAAGAAAAATGCTTTATACTTTATAGCATAAATACTCGAATGTGACGATACTTTTTGTGGCAATTTCTATATTGTGATTTTGTGCTAGAATGTTTTCTGATATAAAAATAAGGTACATGTTATACCACTGAAAAAAGGCGGGGAATCTAGCCCCCATATCTCACCCCGTAAATACGCCACTGATCGGAGGTATAGTACTGTTATCATAAATTGAAATTTATAGCTTCCCTGGCGCGAGATGTGATAGGTGATGTAGTAGAGGGAAGAGATCGATGGATGATCGAGGTGATGACGTGTGTCGTGTGTGTGTATGGTGTTTAAAGTGATTTGTTCCCTGCGTCACCCGAGTCGTTCAGACGTTGAGATGTAATTGCGTTAATGTGTAATTCGGCTAATAATTGTAAAACGTATACTAATGTCTAATCGTGTAATAATTCGGAATAAAATATCTGTCATTGTAGTAAATGTATTATTTGTGTTATTTAATCGTTCTTATAAAATACTTAACAGTACCTACATAGAGGTATAAAAAATATGGTGACAATTGAATTAACTCCCAATATCAGGTAAAGGATCGTGTAATTTCCCGTTTCGGTGATCGGAATCGGCCGCCGAGATCATGCGATCTAACGCCGTTGGACTTTTTTCTTTGGGGTTTTTTGAAATCCAAGGTTTATGCTAACAAGCCTACGACCGCCTACGCTTTGAAGGAGGAAATTGATCGCCGTATCAATGAAATTCAGCCACATGTATGCAAGACGGTCATGGAAAATTTCGAAGAAAGAATGCGTATGTGTCAGCAAAGCCATGGAGGCCATTTACCTGGTATACTATTCCATACATAACCCTATACTGTATACTTTATAGAGATGGGAATTCCTACACATTTAGATGAATCAATTCACTCAATTCAATTCATTCTAATGAGTCAATTAATCAAGTCAATTCCCAGTTCACCAATTCATTTCCAAATAATACCCACATCAAATCACTCAGAACCTAAATCACGAATCATTATTGTAAATCGAATCAATTCATTAATGATTTAAATGTATAGTGCATATGTTTAATTTTTTAACTCGTAAGTTATCATATTCCCGACCCAAGTCAAATGTGACGAATTTGTGACGAATAAATTAAATCAATAGGTAATGAGTTTACTGTTTATTCAACTCTAAATAAAATACAGTGAATAGGTATAATAAGTGCTATTACTTATTAATAAGTTTATTAAGTAATATTACTTGATACTTATTGCATTTGGAGGCACGCCACTATATCTTTAATCAAGTTAAATTATATTGTAATTATTTGATAAGACGTGTACTACAGTGTTGCACTGTTAGTGTTTAGTCGAATCTTTCAAATCGTTCAATTCATATATCAAGTCAACTCACTCTTTTCGAACATGAATATTCCGAATTGTGTTGGTACTCGACAGTACAGATCGAGATACTACAAGCTACTATAGCTTGGTAGTATCGTATTGAATTACTGTGTCGCTGATTTGTGGCTAACTGATTCAATTCATTCAATTCGCTAGAAAGATACGACTCTTCGAGTCGACTCACTCACGAACTACCCATCTCTAATACTTTACGTATCAGTAAAAAATGCACAGATTTTAAATAGAAACCTGTGTTTTCTATCAAAATTACTTTTTGCGTAAATTTTGGGGCACCCTTTATATCATGTAACTTTATACTTAAGGGGAAACTAAAGTTTCCAAACAAATTTCTTTTAATTTTGGGCTATTTATAGGAATATTATAGATTTTGAGGTTTACACCGGAGCTCCGGTCAAAATCGTTTTATCGAACGCAACGATTTACCGCATTGCTGTCAAATGTATACCTAGCGCAGTAAACAACTGCAACACTCAGAAATATTCATTCGAATAATTCACTTCAAGCGACATTACACTGCTGCGACACGCCCCACGGCTCGCTGTACCTTTTTTTCTTTTATAATTTTCCCATTTACTTATTAAATTCTAATAAATATATCCGAAACAAGTCCTATTTGCTCGATGAGCAGTAATATTTATCTATACCGGTATCCGTTTTATCTTTATTATTAGAAGAAAAAAAAAATTTTTATTTCGAAATCTTATTTTATAAAATCGTTTATAGTATGCTGAAACGAAGTTTCTACGTATACTTACTTGCACGCCCAGAGAGAAATTTCGAGTAGGTACCCATTTAAGCCGTTAACAGTCAATACCTGCTATTTGGACACCTTGGGATCGACGAGAACGCGCGCGCGCGCATTGCAGCGATCGTTAGTGTTGTATTGAAATTACGAGCACGTTTCAACCGTCGAGCCGACTATTATATATTATTATATTGATTTTGGCCGATAAACTGTATTATACTGATGGTACTATTGCAGTATACACGCACAGCGTATGAGAATTTGTGTTATCCGCGGTATCATATTATTATAATACATATACCTTCGTTAACGATGGAAATAACCGCGGGGCTTTGTTACTATACGTACACGACTTGACTTCGGGTGATTTCGACTGAAACGCGCGCGCGGGTTCAGTCGTTTATTATACACCTACGATTCAGTTCGACAAACAATTATCCCACGTTATTCGGTAACTACGCGTAATAAATATATTATGAAATTTCGTCCGACGTGATCCCGTCATCGTACACAATCCTTAAGGATCTAAGGAGGAATTCAATAACACGCACTCCGACACGGGAAAATAATAATAATAAATGCGCGGTGCCCGTTATTGCAAGTATTTCCGGAGATGAAAAACGAGTCGAAATAATATTATGTAATTTACATTGAGTAAAAATATATAGAGAGACGAATGGGATCATTGTATGAACGATTGAAATGATCCATGACGTCATTATTTGTTGTTATCAAATTTACTTATTTGTGCGCATGCGTGTACAAAATGACGTCATTAAATTTGCTTGTTTATGCACATGTATGTACAAAAAAAAACCCACGTTTATATTATAGGCATTTATAAATTTATATTTTTATGTGTATTTGCGAGTTTTGTGATTTAACTTATGCTTATACGTACTTGTGGATTCAATAAACAAGCGTACGAAACATAGTCCTATGCGTATGTATATATTTTTATGTTTTTTTTTATCATGATTAATAATTGGCTCTTTGTCGTGTGAAAATTTTGGATTTCAAAGTGGTCCTATTTAATTAAATCAAAATCCTAGTAGTATGTTCATATTAATAACTAGTTCTTTTTTTTTTTTTTGTTATAAATCCGTAGATTTGTTTGTTGCAGCTCTCCATGCTTCTCTATCGTAGCACAATTCTTTCAGGTCCTTGTAACTTCCCTTATTCGTATCCTGCATTATCTGTGTCATGTATTCTGTTCTTGGTCTTTCTCTTGCAATGCGTCTTGCAATAACTAGTTCACTCTGTTTAAATTGATTTAAAAACGGTTACCAATAAGAAACAAATCGCGGCGATTTATAAAATATTAAAGGAAATGTCAATTTTTCGGCGATTATGTGATGATTTCAAGCGAGTTATATATTCAGCCATTCAAATACGAATTAAATAAGAACGGTTGATAACAACCGCGTTTTTTTGATAACGACCAAATTCGGTAACAACAAATAATGACGTCATGGATCATTTCAATCGTTCCTACAATGATCCATTCGTATAGAGAGACCGTATCGTATTCGTATATCATACGTGATTATCTTGTACACTGAATGAAGCAGGAGCAAAAGGTGTGATTTTTGAGTGACCACGCGATCAATAAAAAATTATCGGGTGCTAGTTACGGTAAACTTATCTGTTCAATAGTGTTTCCTGATAATGATAAATCTAGTGATAAAAATCACGAAATACACATTACGCGTTTATGGCCAAAGTATTTATTATTGACTATTGTATAATAATTGTAATTTTCTTAATGAAAACTTAGTATGAAAATTAAGGGGTCGTAGTGCCTGACTCAGTTGTCTTTGTCTGATATACACGCAATATAGTAAAACCGATGACTCAGTGGCGTCATTTGGTGGGGGGGCAGGGTGGGCATTTGCCCCCCCCCCTTGTTAACGGCGGGCCGACATGATTTGTGCCGAGACGATGATGGAAATATAAGTGATAATAGTTATTCTAACCAAATCTGCAGTAATGACAAACGAGTTATGGAGTAATAATAACAAATAGCCTGGCAAACAGTGGATTAAAATTAAATTGCTAATAAAATTAAAAAGTACGCAGGTTATAACCACGATTAAAGAAGGCGATTAATTCGTGGTTACAACTTACCGCGGTAATGGATTTTTTTCGATAAACATGATTATCGTTACCTAAAGGCAGTGCGCAAATTATTAACGTTAATTCGAAGAATATGTATATACGATTTACGTTTGACGACGTACCTACCTGTATCGCGTACGGCACAAACGAATTTGTTTAGCCGTTCTTTAACGTTTTGAACGTACCTATGTTTTATGTATAATATGAGTGGCAAATGTAAAAAAATAAAAATGAAAAAAGCTTAAGGTTGTGTGTGTGGGTCACAAAAGAGAGGAAAAAAACTGAACAAGCTGCTCAGAACTGGTCACAAAACGTCATTTCTAACGTGTCACGACAAGGGAAACTTCAAAACTTGAATCTCATATTATGTACTATACGTAGATAGTCATTTATGATACGTTTATTATAGCTGACAAAATAATGAATTTCCTCCCATCCAAAAAATAAAAAAAAAATATCGGGCGATTCGTGCCCATGATAACGAAAATATCAGAATTATGTAAAACTCATTGAGCTAAATGTAAGTGGGAAATAGTTAAATGGGCCGGTTAAATCTTTTGCCTCCTCCTTTCGAAAACTGAAATGACGCCACTGATCGATGTTACGTTACTACGTCGATGTTACCATTCTTACTCTATGGGCTACAGACACTGAGTGAACACGTCCAGCAGTCAGCACCAAATCTCAACTGTCTTTTTATTATACATATTGGATATGTATATATGTATTATTACAGTAATATTATTCTTAATGAATATATGATTCATAACAAGATTACATTAATGATTTAAGATAAATATTATATTATATCTAAAATAAAATTAGTATTAAATATGATAATTAATAATTAATTCTGGTGTGTCACATGAACAAGGTTCACGACACACGCCCGAAAAAAAAACTGAAATGACGTCCCTGTAAGTCTGCTGAAGGAGCCGGTCCGCTCCTGATTTGTATACGCCTATATTTTATTTTTATAAATTACTGGACGAAAAAAAAATATCGTTTTGCATTCGATATCTTAACGGTCCGTATATATATATATATATAAATGGCACGTAATTACTCGTTCTTGCTTTGTCGTCGTCGACAGCAGCGGATCGCAACGCTTTTGTCTTCTCGCTTTTTTTTTTTTTTTTGCCTAAAGCGTGAAAATTATACACATTTAAAAGGAATAGAATACAAAAATAGACCACGTACGTCGTAGTCGATACACCTGCAATAATTATTAATATCATCACGCGTCGTTATAATAATATCACACTGCGGTTTACGAGGATTTTTTTTTCTTTTTCATCTTTTTTTTTTTTTTTTACGTTATTCCGTAATTTTACGGTTGTACAGACGTGCAGACGGCTTTTTTTCTCTTCTTTCTATAGTATATATATATATATATATATATATATATATATGATAATTTAATACAAGGAATTTCGACGCGTTACACAACACAAATGCAGTGAATTTGTAAAAAATCACGTACGCATATATACATACCATCAGTGGCGTGCCCAGAAATTTTCAATGGGGGGGATGTTATAGGTGAATAGTAAAAATACATTTTAATGAATTGTCATGGTAATACCAAAATCTTATATGTTTATGCTCCAAGCTCTCCAAAATCGTTTCTACCTTATAATTGTTTACATTTGTAAATTGTGCTATAATTAAAATGAATTTAAATTATAAGTTGTTCAATTAACATAACACCATTAAAATGAAAAAATGTACTACATTTTTAAAAATGAACAAAAAAAAAAAAAAAACTTAGAAAATAGATTAACATACATTTACTCAATAGCTTTAAACAGCTATCAAATTTTTAGACAAAGTTTCTATGCTTAACTTTGTAATTGTTTTATAATAAAAAATATGTAAAAGCAAAAATATTTTTGTAAGTAAGCTGCAATTAATTGAAAAAGCAGTAAAGATCAATACTAATTTATTAACTAGGTATTAGTATATGTGTGACATCTCTGTATAATAAGTGATAGCTACTAAATAAAGTAATAAATACTGAAAGAATATATGCATATTAAAAATATAGCTATTAGAATACAAATATATATATTATGATATGTGTATCTCATTTAAACTACCTATTCATCATCTTTATTGAATATTTTAAAGTTTAAACCGTTACAGTATTTTTAAATAAAAATAATTCATAAACCAGAATTATTAGAAAATATATATCATTTTAATACATTTTGAAGTAAAGTAGGTATATGTTAAAATAAATGTGTAAAATACTTTGAAACAATATAATAATATAGAAATATAAAGTATAAAATACAAAATATAGAATATTATGTTAAAATAAGTCCAATAATAATATTTTGGAATTCAATATACATCATATCATGACTCTAAAACAGCTCTTATAACTAATAAGTTGTTTTCTGTAGGTCGGCAAAAAAGTCAATGGGGGGGGGGGATATAACCCCTAACCTCCCTCCCTGAGCACGCCGCTGCATACCATACCCAATAATGTATATTTATATAATACTAGCTGCCCCCGTGCACTTCGTTGTCCGTAAAAAAATGTCACCTCTTAGATCGTTCGAATTTTGTTCAATTCGTTGTTCAATACATTTCTTATTTTTAATTTCCCACCTTTTTAGCGCAGCTGAGGTAACGTGTCGATCTATGACTGACGAATAAAACTAACTTTTTAAAACTTATTTCATCATTAAATAACTGATATTGTGAATGTTGTCGGCCCCGGACCCCACCACGTCACATCGCCCACCCGCGCTATTACTATTCGTTTTCGCTTAACGTTTTTACCGGCTCTTTTTTTCCTTCTGTTCATCAGCTCCTAAGGGTCGTAGCGTAATGTTAAAAAATAAATAACTTTCCTCAATACAAAAACAATTTTTCAAATCGAACTGGTATAGTTACACTTTCCAGAGATTAAAAAAAAATAGCAAAAAAAATCTCTTCAGCTTTATTATATTAGTGTGAATTATAATAATTATCCATAGTAAGTATCGATATGACGGCGGCGGTGAGAAGTGGGAACGCCTCACAGTGGGAGAATGCACGTCTGTGTTTTTTTCTTGCTGCACTGCACCGTGGGGTATTGAAAAATAAATAATTACAAATAAATTAAAACAATTAAATTATAGAATTGAAATTAAGCCTAAAACCTGCTCCGCGATGTACTCTATCAATTAAAAAAAAACAATCAAGATAATCGGATGAGTAGTTTTCAGAGAACATGCGTGACAAAGATTTCCATTTCACATTTATATATATATGGTATCAGTGGCGTATTTTCAACTTTTTTCTGGGGGGGGAGTCCAAATTTTTTTTTTTAAATTCCAACAGGATATATTGATATAAGGTATTTAATAAAAAATACCTTTGGATATAATTTTTTTTCGGTTCTGGGTGGGGGTCCAGTATCCCTGGACCCCCCCCCCCGTAAATACGCCACTGTATAGTATATACATTATAAATACATACATTTATATATATAATAAATTGTGTTTCGTTGATTACTTTAACAAAGAAACAAATTTAGACGTCTCAAGTTTGAGAGAGTCCAAATCAATATTATTTGACAAAGAAAAACGTTAGAAAACAAAATGAAACAAGTGTAGAAGAGAATTGTGTAAAAGTCGGAGACAAATTGATAATGTTGAAGTGAGTAATTATGTGTCAATAGATACACTTGAAGTTTTAAATATAACTAATAAAAGTCAGAGTAGTAAAACATGGTTGGAAAGGATAAAAATGAATGGCATTGAAACTAATATTAAAATAGATACTGGAGCTGAATTAAACATTATATCGGTAGATTTCTTAAAACAATTTAAAAATATGACTCTTAATAAAAGTAATATAGTAATTAAAGCATTTGGTGGATTTACTATAAATTCTAAAGGAAATATTGAAATTGAATTAGAGGGTAATGATGTAAAAATAAAAAGAGTATTTGAGGTAGTAGAGTATGTTGGTCTACCACTTCTAAGTTATGAGGCATGTGTTACAATGAAATTTAAAATACCCGAAGTAAATGAGATTAAAACCATAGATAGCAGTAAAGAAAGAAATAATTTTATAAAGAAAAACAAAGATATTTTTGAAGGAATTGGTAAATTTCCAGAAACGGTCAAAATTAAAATTAAGGAAAATGCGAGTCCTGTTTGTAATCCTCCTAGAAGAGTGCCGTTTAAAATATATGATAAATTAAAGGAACAGTTAAACAGAATGGTGAAATTAGATTTAATAGAGATATGTGATGAGCCAAGCGAATGGCAAAGCAATCTGGTGATAATTGAAAAGCCTGATAGTTCATTACGTTTATGTTTAGATCCGAAAGAAATTAATAAGTATGTAGTAAGAGATATGTATCAAATTCCTATGCTTGAAGAGATTAGACCGTCATTAGCCAACAAAAACTATTATAGCCTTTTAGATTTAAAAGATGGATTCTATCATTGTGAGCTAGAAGAAGAATCAAAAAGTTGTGTGCATTCAGTAGCCCTTTGGGTCATATAGATTTAAACGTTTACCATTTGGATTGTCTATGGCGCCTGAAACTTTTCAAAAATTAATGAAAAAATATTTTGGAGATATTGAAGGCGTACAGATTTATTTTGACGATTTACTTATATATGCTAGCACCAAGTATGAGCATGATTTAATAATAGATAAAGTTGTTGAAAGAGCTCGTAAATATCAAATTAAATTTAATGTTAAAAAATTTCAATATTGTGTTAATGAAGTTAAATTTTTGGGTTTCATATTTAATAAGGATGGTGTTACACCTGATAATGAAAGAATTAGGGTAATACAAGAGTTAAATGAGCCTACAAACAAACGACAGTTACAATCATTTCTCGGTATGATAAATTATTTAAGATCATTTATACCAAACCTATCAGAAATTGTAACCCCATTTAGAGAATTATTAAAAAAGAATATGTTATGGGAGTGGAATAATCAGTGTCGAATAACTTTTAATAAACTCAAAGAAATGTTATGTAATATACCTACATTAAAAAATTATGAGAGTACGAGTGAAGTAGAAATTCAATGTGATGCATCCGATAAAGCTTTAGGTTGTTGTATCTTTCAGAAAAAAAGTCCTGTTTATTTTGCATCGAGATGTCTGAGTAACACAGAAATGGCTTATGCTCAAATTGAAAAAGAGATGTTAGCTATTGTATTTGCATGTTCAAAATTTCACTCATTAATCTATGGTCAAAAGTTAAAATATTTACGGACCATCAACCGTTAGTGACTATAATGAAAAAGATATACATAAAATACCAAATAATCGATTAAAGAGATTGAGACTGAAGCTTTTAATTTATGAGATAGATTTACAATATCTGCCAGGTCGATATATGTATGTTGCAGACTTACTTAGTAGAAACTACTTGAATAGGAGTCATGTTGGTGAAGAGATATTATCTGATGTAGTGCATACTGTGAGTGAAGTAATGATAGATTTTAAAATTCAAAGGAACAAGAATTTATAAGGGAAACACAAAATGATGAAGTATTGAGAAAAGTATTAAAGTATTGTCAAGAAGGATGGCCAAAACATATTAGTGTCGAAGGAGAACTCAAACATTATTGGAAACTAAGAAATGAAATAATAAGTAATGAAGGTCTGTTGTATTATCAAACCAGATTAATAATTCCAAAAACACTTAGAAAATATATAATAGAAAAGCTTCATGAAACTCACATAGGAATTACCAAAACCAAATCAAGGGCTAAACAACTATTTTATTTCCCTGGTATAAGTGCACAAATTGAAAATTTTATACTGTCTTGTTCTGTATGTTTAAAATTTAGTAGGTCCAAAATTAAAGAACCAATGTTATCCCATGAAATTCCAGACTTGCCTTTTTATAAAGTAGCAATAGATATAGCAGATTTTGGGGGACGACATTATTTAATTGTGGTAGATTACTATTCGAGATGGATTGAAATATTAAAGTTATACACTAAAACAAGCGACTCTGTAATAGATGTTCTAAAAGAATTATTTGGTAGATTAGGGATTCCTAAGGAAATTATAGCTGATAATATGCCTTTTAGTAGTTATACATTTCTTCAATTTGCAAAAGATTGGAATTTTAAAATAACAACATCTAGTCCATATTACGCTCAAAGCAATGGATTGGCTGAGAAGGGTGTAGGTATAGCCAAAGATATGTTAAAAAAAAGTAATTACACAGGAATAGACATACAATTGTACTTATTAAACTATAGAAATACGCCGATCACTGGATTACAATATAGTCCTGCTCAACTGATGCAAAGTAGGGAATTACGAAGCACCTATATAGAAAATAAACAAAGTCTTAGGCCTAATGTTGTCACAGATATTGAGAAAATAAAACAAAATAAACAAAAACAAAAACAGTGGTATGATAAAACAGCAAGAAGGGTAAGTGATGAATATTATAAAGGACAATTAATTTATGTGCAAAACAAATTTAACAAGACATGGTCCCCGGGAACTATAATAAAAAAATTAATAGAACCTAGAAGTTATTTGATAAAAGATAGTAGAAATAAAATATTGAGAAGGAATGTACAATGGATTAAAAAGAGAAGAGAATATATAAATGATGAAGATTCTGAGACTGAGGAAAGTAATGGAAAGTCTGAAAATACTGAGGAAAAGATTGAAAATAATGAGGAATATGTTAAAAAAACGATGCAGAATAACACTAATGAAAATAATAGAACAACTAGAAAAGGCAGAGTAATTAAAAAACCAAGTAGATTTTTAACCTGAGAAAATGTTTAGTAATTGTACCTAGCTTTAAGATTAATTTATAGACATTAAGTAATTATATTAGATTGTAATTTGGAAAATTTTTATTAATTGTTGTTTAAGATTAATTTATATATGAAATAAATGTATTGGTAATTTAAATTCAGAAATTCTTGTTGGTTGTAGTTAACTAATAGTAAAGTAAACCCATATTAAATAATTGTAATTGTAATTTAAATATTGTTTTTTATATCCTAAATAAGTAAATAAGTTTGTCTAACTTTTTTATTATTAGTCTAAAGGAGGGAGATGTGGTAACACTGTGTAACTGACACACTTCTCTCCATCTTATCTATTGTATACACATACACCACTGTTCATCACTGTTATACTACTACTGTTGTTCTCTTCTGTCTGTCAATAAAATATAATGTTCTCCGTCATACATATGTTTTTTTTTTTTTAATTTATTTTAATTAATGAAACCTATATCTTTAAACAATATATCTTTGTAGAAGAAAGATATAAAACAATATCATTTTAATACATTTTGAAGTAAAGTAGGTATATGTTAAAATAAATGTGTAAAATACTTTGAAACAATATAATAATATAGAAATATAAAGTATAAAATACAAAATATAGAATATTATGTTAAAATAAGTCCAATAATAATATTTTGGAATTCAATATACATCATATCATGACTCTAAAACAGCTCTTATAACTAATAAGTTGTTTTCTGTAGGTCGGCAAAAAAGTCAATGGGGGATATAACCCCTAACCTCCCTCCCTGAGCACGCCGCTGCATACCATACCCAATAATGTATATTTATATAATACTAGCTGCCCCCGTGCACTTCGTTGTCCGTAAAAAAATGTCACCTCTTAGATCGTTCGAATTTTGTTCAATTCGTTGTTCAATACATTTCTTATTTTTAATTTCCCACCTTTTTAGCGCAGCTGAGGTAACGTGTCGATCTATGACTGACGAATAAAACTAACTTTTTAAAACTTATTTCATCATTAAATAACTGATATTGTGAATGTTGTCGGCCCCGGACCCCACCACGTCACATCGCCCACCCGCGCTATTACTATTCGTTTTCGCTTAACGTTTTTACCGGCTCTTTTTTTCCTTCTGTTCATCAGCTCCTAAGGGTCGTAGCGTAATGTTAAAAATAAATAACTTTCCTCAATACAAAAACAATTTTTCAAATCGAACTGGTATAGTTACACTTTCCAGAGATTAAAAAAAAATAGCAAAAAAAATCTCTTCAGCTTTATTATATTAGTGTGAATTATAATAATTATCCATAGTAAGTATCGATATGACGGCGGCGGTGAGAAGTGGGAACGCCTCACAGTGGGAGAATGCACGTCTGTGTTTTTTTCTTGCTGCACTGCACCGTGGGGTATTGAAAAATAAATAATTACAAATAAATTAAAACAATTAAATTATAGAATTGAAATTAAGCCTAAAACCTGCTCCGCGATGTACTCTATCAATTAAAAAAAAAAACAATCAAGATAATCGGATGAGTAGTTTTCAGAGAACATGCGTGACAAAGATTTCCATTTCACATTTATATATATATGGTATCAGTGGCGTATTTTCAACTTTTTTCTGGGGGGGGAGTCCAAATTTTTTTTTTTAAATTCCAACAGGATATATTGATATAAGGTATTTAATAAAAAATACCTTTGGATATAATTTTTTTTCGGTTCTGGGTGGGGGTCCAGTATCCCTGGACCCCCCCCCCCGTAAATACGCCACTGTATAGTATATACATTATAAATACATACATTTATATATATAATAAATTGTGTTTCGTTGATTACTTTAACAAAGAAACAAATTTAGACGTCTCAAGTTTGAGAGAGTCCAAATCAATATTATTTGACAAAGAAAAACGTTAGAAAACAAAATCTTAAAAAGAATGGCATAATAAATTTTGTAAACTAATAGCAATTTTCGAAAATAGAAACGTTATTTAAAAACAAAATTAATTAAATTTCCTATAACTCAAACGTCATTTATTTCCATTCATAAACATTATACTTTATAGTTTATATATTTTTAAATTTTTTTCACTTCGAGATTTTTATTAACACGTACAACAATAATATGTTGAGCTTTTCATTTTCAGTGCATTGCTCATACTGTATTTTCGTTTTTAATAGTTATTTGACATTAGTTAGATTGGTAAGAAATCAATTTAAAATATAACATAAATGGATAACGATATCAATTATAATTATATTATATTTTAACAGATTTCTGTTTCACGCGGAATTGTAGCTTATAGAGATATTCACTCCATAAGTCATATTCGGCGTTCAGATAAGTAACCATTGGAAAACACATAATGATGACATGGCAAAAATAATTCAACTATTCTAGTTCCCTAAACAAAAATGTGAAACACAACACTTAATTTTTTATACAAGAATATAATTTCAAAATATATTGTATATTAACAATAACAAATGTAACTTTCATTTGAATAATAATAAAAAAAAAAAAAAGTTGAATAAATAAATAAATCTACACTCATGAATTATTTTCAAAGTAAATGATTGTGTAGTTGTAAATGAACAAAAAAAAGTCCCCACCCCCTGGAAATGATTCACAGGAACTACGGGTGGGGAAATAGAAAAAAAACTTTAATAATCGGTCGTTTGCTTCGCAATGACGACAACAACGCGGTCCCGTTACTGCGCACACCACGTGATGATCGCGTCGTATTGTTCACCGGTATCCACGGACGTGATGTGCGTTTCCGGCAAGTGCAGTGCGCGTTCGTTGGAGTTCCTGTCCACACCGTCATTCATCACTTCCGCCAACCGAGCCAGCATCGCCCGGTCCCAAGACACTGGTCGTGGTTGGCCTCTAGACCGGTACAATCCATTCGGGTCGGCCGTCTTAACTCGGAACATCGTGCCCGTGGACACGGCTAGGGATTGGGTGATGGCGGACGGGTCGACCACTTCCATGACCGCCACTTGGGTCGCCGACTCGGTTGGCCTGGTCACGCCGTTCCAGTACAGACGTTTATTATCCGGTACGTTACGGATTAAATACATCCGACGTGTTGTGCCTTGCAGACCGAACGTTAGGTCGGGCATGAAAAATCGATTGCCCTACAGCCAAACGATTTCCACCGGTTATTTAGGTGTACGGCATACCCACCGGCCATTATCCAGAGACAAACAATAATACTCATATAGCGGCAAAACACTAATATATTTTCGTCGGAAACAATTTCTTCATGTCCTCTGCCCACCCAGTCACATCACATAATAAAATAGGTACCTTAAAATGCGACATTTTGACAATCTCGTCCATTAGGTACTACAATAAGAGCACAGGGGCTTCATTAAGCCGAACCTTAGATGCATATCTACTGCTCTTACACAAAAATCTATTATTTTAACATACAGCCTCGGCACGACTCATTTTTCTTTTAACGTCCGCCTTATGAAAAAAACCTCTCTTGGAACTCCAATTACCTTTTCTAAATCTATAAATACCGCATACACACAGTTTTATTCTCCCGGTACTTCTCCGCGGTCTTCCTCTCATACAAAATACGGGTTCCGTAGTTCATTTTTCTGGCATAAACCCAAACTGATTCTTTGATACTGTGCGGTAGTCTCACTCCTTATTCTCTCTTCTATTACCTTTTCCTGTAATACTCTATGACTCGTACACACACACACACACACACACATACTCGTGTACGTCTCTCTTTCCTATTGGAATATGAGCACCTGAACACTTTTCTCCCGCTTTCTGTTTGATCGAACCGACGAAATCAAAATGTATCGCTTTCTCGCCGCGACAAACCGCGTTCTGTATACGCGAAACTGAAATGAACGTGGTGCCGTTTTCCTACCGCGCTCTCTCGCCATTTCTGAAAGTGTTCCGAGGAAAACATGTCGTATACAATAACGTTACCGATACGTCGTAGGCGGAGAACCGGTGTTCCTCGGACACTTGTTGGAACAGGTCGTCGTATGCGCCCGTCCAACGGCACCCGGAGACCAAGCACCGCACGTGAGGCGAGTACCGGCAGACGCTCTCGTGTTCGGACGCCATATGTACGTACACTAACTTCGGGCAGCCGTTCGACCGGAAAGCGCACGCCACTTTCGTCACGGACATCAGTTCGTATAATTTCCGAACGGCGGGCGGCGGTAACTGCAGGTCCGTGTCCGGACTGGCGAACTCCGACCGGCACACCGGACACTCGGGCGAACAGTCCTCGTCCGACTCCAACATCTTATAGTGACAATCGTCACACGTGCTGTGCCCGTTCTCGCAGCACGTCGTTATGGACAAACACAGTTCCATACATACCGGGCACTGTAACGCACGTCGCACGCAGTCGGAAATGTGTCCGATAACGTCGTCGTCACGGCTCGCCATCGCGCAAAAACGTTCGTGGACGCAGTTCGTGGACGTCGCTACTATTTCCTACTCCGCGTCGTCCCTGTTGTGTATCGTATCAGTGGTCACACTGGGATTTTCTAAAGTTTATATTAGATAATAAGTATCGAACACACTGTACAGTTTATTATAGTAAAGACCGTAATACAGTAAACTTGTGTTTTGATTTGTGATTTCCAAACGGCAGAAAACACCACAAAATGGCGACGAGGATGGGATGTCACGTGTTAGTGTAAAAAAAAAAGTAAAATTCTACAATGATCGGACAAATTGAAGCGTTTGTGCCTGGTGATGATTTTGGCGAGTATGTGGAAAGACTGGAGCAATTTTTTGTCCTTAATGAAGTAAAGGATGAGAAAAAAGTGGCGTTCCTAATAACCTTCATTGGTCATGCTACGTATTCGACGTTGAAGAAGTTAATAGTGCCGCTCAGTCCGACAGCCAAAACGTATGCTCAATTAGTAGAAATTTTAAAAACGCATTTCACACCTGAAGTGAATGAGATTCCGGAAAGATACAAATTTCATCAAGAAGATCAAAAAACAGGTCAGTCGATTTCTGAATATATAGTGGAACTAAAAGCAAGAGCTCAAAAGTGTAATTTTGGCACATTTCTCAAGGAAGCCTTAAGAGACAGATTAGTGTTTGGTGTCAGTGATAGTAAGCTAAGAGCGATATTGTTGAAAGAAAAAAATTTAACTTTCGAAATGCATGTGAAACGGCTTTAAATTGGGAATTGGCTGAAACTGAGTGTAAAGACAAGTCATTTAATCAATTTGCTATAAAGCCTCACATAAGCAGTTCAAAACCAGTGTCTATGACAAAAGAGCAAGGAGCAAAAGTCGCAGTGTTCAGTCGTGCAAGAGGTGTGGAAAAGAACATGTCAACAAGGAGTGTTCAGCATTGAAGTGGAAATGCTATAAGTGTGGAAATATGGGCCATGTAGCTAGATGTTGTAGGACTAAGCAACGTGAGAGCCGTTCAAAGTCCAGAGAAACATATCAACATCGTAGAAGCAGAAGCAGTTCGGGTTCATCAAATCACAGTTCCATTCAAGAGTTATCAAGGGAAATGGATCAAATACACTATGTGGAAAAGGCAGTTATGATCAGTGCAGTTCAAGCGGTTGGTTCTCCATTGACAGTGGATGTGGTGGTAGAAGATCAACAGTTGGTGATGGAAGTCGATTCAGGTGCTTGTGCGTCGGTAATAAGTGAAGAAATGTATTATAAAATGTTCTCAGGTATATGTTTAGAAAATGTTACTACTAAATTGGTATCTGTGACAGGAGATAAATTAGAGATTTTAGGAAAGTTAGTAGTGAAGGTAAAATTAAGGAAGAGTGCAAAAAAACATTATGAATTAGAATTATTTGTGATAAGGAATAAAAAACAAATTTCTCCTTTATTGGGTAGATCGTGGTTGGATGTGATGTTTCCGAAGTGGAGAGAAATTATGCAAAATAAAAATGTTATGAATCAGTTTAGTCCAGAGGTTAGTAAAATAGAAGGAGTGATAGAGAAAATTATTAGGTCTAAATATCCAAGTGTGTTGAATGAAATGCCGAACCAAGTGATCAATAAATACAAAGCTGAAATAGTAATGAAACCAAATACGAAACCCATATTTCACAAAGCGTACACAGTACCATATAAGTTAAGAGAAAAGGTAAATTTAGAGTTGGATAGGCTAGTGGATTTAGGAATATTGGAACCTATTAAGTATAGTGATTGGGCAAGTCCAATAGTAATAGTGCCTAAACCTAATGGTAATATTCGGATTTGTATGGATTGTAAAGTGACTATAAATAAAAGTATCCAAACTGAACATTATCCATTGCCTAATGTAGAGGATCTTTTTGCAAGTATGTCTAATAGTGCAGTATTCTGTGTGATAGATCTGTCTGGAGCGTATCAGCAATTAGAAGTATCGGCAAGTTCTAAAGAGTATTTAACAATAAATACACAGAGAGGTTTGTATAGGTATACTAGGTTAACGTATGGAGTAGCGAGTGCACCAGCAATATTTCAATCAGTGATGGATCAAATATTGATTGGGTTAGATGGCGTTTTCTGTTATTTGGATGATATACTGATAGGTGAGGAGAATGAAGAAAAGTGTAGAACTAAGTTGGATCAGGTTTTAGAAAGACTGAGTAGTTATAATGTAAAAATAAATGTAGATAAATGTAAATTTTTTGAAGAAACTGTTGATTATTTAGGACATACATTATCTAAATCGGGTATTAGTCCACAAAAACATAAAGTAGAGGCAATAAGAAATGCAAGGGCTCCAAAGAATTTGACAGAATTAAAAGCGTATTTGGGTTTATTAAATTATTATGGTAGATTTATACCAAACCTTAGTAGTGAACTGAGAGAGTTGCACAAATTATTAAAGAAAGGTGAAAAATTTGTCTGGTCAGATAAGTGTGATAAAAGTTTTGAAAATAGTAAGGATCTGTTGTTGAATAACCGGATATTAGAAAAGTATGACCCAAAAAGACAAATAGTAGTGTGTGCAGATGGGTCACCCTATGGTGTGGGGGCAGTTTTGGCTCAAGTTGTGAATGGAGTAGAAAAACCAGTGTTATTTGTTTCTAGTACATTATCTGTAGCAGAACAAAAATATTCACAACTTCATAGGGAAGCTTTGGCTATTATATTTGCAATAAAAAAATTTCATAAGTATATTTACGGTAATAAGTTTTTGTTATGTTCGGATTCCCAAGCATTGAAGGAAATATTTAATCCTCACAAAAGTACTTCAGTGGTAGCAGTTTCACGTTTACAGAGATGGGCAGTTATTTTATCTATGTATGAGTATACATTTCAATACCGTCCTAGTAAACAAATGTCGCATGTAGACGCTTTGTCAAGATTACCGTTAGAAAGCCATATGGAAGTAGATAAAGATGCTGTAAATAGGTTCAGTTTGGCACATGAGGTAGACATAACTTTGCAAGAAGTAAAAGATGCATTAAAAGTTGATGAGGAATTGACTACAGTTTATAAATATGTAATGACGGGTTGGCCAAATGAAGTAGAAATGAATATTAAATATTATGTAAAATTAAAAAATCAATTAAACACGCAAGATGATTGCTTATTTTTCAGGATAGATTGGTTATACCGAAGGTATTACAAACAAAAGTGTTAGATTTGTTACATAAAGATCATGAAGGAGTAGTTAGATTAAAGATGGCAGCAAGAAATCTATTCTGGTGGAGAAATATGAATAAAGACATTGAAAGGTGGATTGCAGAGTGTCAAATATGTGATCAAACTCAGGAAGTTCTTAAAGAAAGAGTGGTATCAAAATGGAAAGAGGCTAACCGTCCGTTTGAGAGAATTCATATAGATTTTTTTTATTTTGAAAAGAGTGTTTTTTTAATAATAGCGGATGCATATAGTAAATTTATAGATGCTAGGTTAATGCATAGAATACAATGTGAAGATGTAATAAAGGATTTACAGATAAATTTTGCTTATTTTGGGTTGCCAGATGAAATAGTGTCGGATAACGGTCCTCCGTTTAACTCGTGGAAATTTGAGATGTTTGGAAAGGAAAATAATATTAAAATAACAAAAGTCCGCCTTACCATAGTCAGTCTAATGGTTTAGCAGAGAGAGTAAAACCATAAAACTTATTTAAATAAGTATCTATTAGATAGGAAGTTAGACAGATTATCTATTAAGGAAAAGATTATTAGATTTATAACGGTATATAACGCAACACCATCTTCAGTGACAGGACTATCACCTAAAGATTGTATATTTTCTTATAAAGTGAAAACTAAGGCAAACTCTTTAAATCCAAAGAAAAGTGTAATGAATAATAATAAAAAAAAGAAAAAAGTAGTATTTAATTTAAAAAATAATAAATATTATAAAGACATTGTAAATATAGGTACATTTTTTAAAGAGGGTGAAAGTGTGTATTATAGAAATCATTTTAAAGATCTAGTAAAATGGTTACCAGCAAAGATTGTTAAGTGTGTTAGTAAGTTTATATATATGATAAATTTAAATGGGAATATTAGGTCAGCTCATCAAAATCAATTAAGATATCCTAGAGCTAAAGATATAATAGATATTAAGCAAAAATTACCTGGTAATATAGAGTTAAACAAGAAAAGAAAGCATAAAGAGATAGAGGAAGACAGAGAAGAGGTTAGACGTTCAAAAAGAACAAGAAAAATACCAAAAAGGTTTCTTAATTAAATTATATATTTTTTAAGTTATTATGTTTGAAAATTAAAGTTGATTGTTCACTTAGATTGTAATTATATTTTTAAATTGTATTCATTATTTGATTTATCAATTTCTTTGTATATGTATGATTAATTTAAAAAAAAAGGGGAAGATGTTGTGTATCGTATCAGTGGTCACACTGGGATTTTCTAAAGTTTATATTAGATAATAAGTATCGAACACACTGTACAGTTTATTATAGTAAAGACCGTAATACAGTAAACTTGTGTTTTGATTTGTGATTTCCAAACGGCAGAAAACACCACAGTCCCGTATAGTTGTTCGGCTTTAAATCGCGAGAATATTCCACTGCTCCGGTTATATTTGTTCTGAAATAATAAATGTCTCGAAATAATATTACCGCAACGATTACAATATTATAACGTATCGTGATGGACTGTCGCGAAACTACGTTAAATATTCAGTTTATTTACTATTACTATTGGTAGTTACACATTATTGTGCGCCGGCGTTGCTATAACGTACGAAGAGCAAACACACACGTATTATATATTATAAATTCTAATACAAAAAAATAAATAAATAATTAAGAAACGAACACGCGCGAGTGTATGATGATCGCATTTTCCCTATAAAAATATAATATACTAATTTATAATAAGAATAATTTTAAATAAATTTTGTTTGCGTTTACGAACTAAAAAACGTGTTCCGGATCTAGCCTGCAGATGATTTGCACGGGGATGGATTTATATGAGGTTGCCTATGAGTGGGATATAACGCGGAGGCCCCAAATAAATAAACAGAACAATCAGCGACGATCTTAAAAAAAAAATCGTGGTGTGGTGTAGTCAGTGGAGTATTTATAATTTTGGTGCCCTAGGTACACAATATTAACTGGCGCCTTTTTTCGATAGTAACATCGCTGGCGCAATTGCGGCGACTCGAAACTCATCCACGCCTAACTCACCAAAAATGTGTTAAAATTTCACGGCTTATCCAAAACAAATCTCTTTTCATAATTGAAAGACTATTTTGATTACCACCCCACCTCTTCTCTTCAATTTTTACACTCGTGAATTTTTACCTTCTCTCTTTGGTAGAGCTTACCATGGCTATAAATGTACCTACCTATATTAAATAGTTAATTATGATTATCATACGAATAGTTAAACTCTTCATACATATATTAGCACTGATTATTTATATATATATATATATATATTATGTTAACTTCCACGTTAACCGACACACTCGAGCAAGGTATAAACGACTTCGTTTATAGGAACTTTATTACGTTTAAGGTAAATCACACAAATTGAACAATGGGTTACTTAACTTTAAACGTTCACGACTGACGATTTCTCTGCTCTCACAAACCGAGAGCACACTTCGCGATTATAAACAAAAAACAAATATTACAATTTCGCATATAACGCATTTACGACAAAAGAAACAACCGAACACAAATCGCACGACCACACTTGACAGTCGTCGCCACTCGAATAATACAACCCCGCTAACAGGCAAGGCAACTCACCATTCGACAACGCCATCTAGCCGAACTTAACATATATATATATATATATATATATATGTATATGTATGTTTGTATAATCAGGGCTTGTAAGTTCGTGCATTCAAATTTTTTTTTGCTACATAGGAAAACATGCTAATTGAAGAACAAATCTGTTTCATAACAATAGTAATAAAAATATAAAGTTTAATAGTGCATGCTTTTGCATACTTTGGGTGTTTTGGCATATAGTAGATTTTTTTGGATTCATATAATCGCATATTATCTATATATATATATAAAAAATGTTTGTATCTTTATCCGTCATAGACTTTGAAACCATCCAACCGATGTGTCCCAAACCGGTTTCATTAGAAAGGCAATAATGCAAAAATGGTTTTAGACCACTAAGACAGTGTTTCTCAAATTATGGGTCGCGACCTGCTGGTGAGTCGTCCAATATGTAACATCGGTAAAAATTCTGGAATAGCTACAGTATTAAAAACAAGTTCACTTATTGTACGGGATGAATGCACTATGGCCCACAAGAAATCTTTTGAATCTCTTGACCGTACTCTCAAAGATTTCATAGAAAATGACCGACCTATGGGTGGAGCTCTGTTGCTTATTGATGGTGATTTTCGACAAACATTGTGAGAAAAAAAACGTCTTTGTAAAATTAAAATTAGGGGGGGGTGGGAAATTAGTACATTGTTTGCTTCTTTAGTTTTTTTTTAGTTCGCGACGCCACCGAGTACAATAACCAGTGCTCGAATTGGAAAAATTAAAGAAAGGGGACTCCAAGACTATAAAAAAATTAGCGTCCTTTATAATAATTAGACTCAAACTGAACCTTCCACCAATCATTTTCATCAAATTATTACAATATAATAATACATACCAACAATTTCAACGAATATTTTTTTTACAACTTATCATTTGTTAACATAAAAAAGTTAATAATTACATAAAAATATACTCTACCTAATTAATTTTAAATAATTTCCACAACTGTTGGTTGCGTCTCACGTCTCACTCACAAAATATCATAGGCCATCACACCATAAATTTTCTATAAATTATAATAATGATAAATACAGATAAGACTTTTGTTCTTGTTACGAATTTTCAAAAAATAATCCTTTAAATAGTATTTTATTATCTTATTAAATACAACTTTACGAAATCAAAATTTCAATATTATTTTAACAAAGTAACACGTTCCGCCCCTCCCCCTCGTTCTAATGAAAATAATTCGAAGGGGACCCCTTCAAGGGTTCTCTCAAAATACAAAAAATTTGAAGAGGAGGTCTGCCCTCCTGCGCACCTTTCCAATTCGAGCACTAAGTAAACACAGGTAAAAGCTTAAGTTATTTGAATTTTTTTGTCAAATTAACATTTAACTTGAAAAGTTACTTTTTTAAAAAACTTAACGTATTAACTTTATGTTAACTATTTACAGAAGTATCCAAGTTTGGTTGAACTATATACTCGTATATTATTATTATTATTATTATTAATATATATAGGTATTATATAAATAATAATATAATTTATTATATATTGAAATATTAAATGTTTCTGTTATTTGATTGATGATTTTTTTCATAAGGTTATAACTTATAAGCGTGAGTCGTGTTTGAGTGGCCTATCCTTTGTCTTGTGAGGCTAGTTTCTTCACGCATGGTCGCCTCGGTTTCACCGAAAAGGAATACCTAGTTGATTGCGTATATATTTTTTAATTTGATGAGCCTTGATTTGTTGTCTCCCACCTATTTTATCGGATATCTGTGCACTTATTTTTTATTGCTGTTTTCAAATGGTTGTAGGTGGAAAGTGAGATGTGTACGACAGACTCATCTGTCAATATAGCTTCGAAGGCTGCCGCCTTGTCTGCCGTTTTGTTGCCCAGAATACCGACGTGTGAAGGTACCCTATTTTTTGTTTAAAATGTAAATTACATCTTTGTTTAGATAATAAAAGCAAATGTTTTAGAGATTTTCATTTAAATTAATATTACTTTAGGGGAAAAATAAATAAATCTATTTATTTTCAGAATTTTACATAATTTCTAATAAAAATTATAAATATTAGTATTTAATTAATATTGTTTAAATAAAACCCATTGATACCCATTGAGTCCCAATGTACACAATAGTGTACATACTTAAATCTCATCCAAAAATATATGAAAAAAAAGTCAAATGTTGAAATATTGGTATAAGGAATTATTAAAAGTAAGTTATGTTTTTTTTTATCTTTTAATGGCGGTTCAGATCTAAAAGGGTTAATGTGATATTTTTCTTAATACTTTAAACAGAGGCTCGAATATTGTTTATTAATTCATTTTTATTATTTGGATTTGAGAGGGAAACTATATTGAGCTTAGCTGAATCACTCAGGAATTACTATATCTTGTCAGTAGGGGATTTCTCAGTTATTTCAATGGCTTTTAGAATGGAAAATGTCTCTGCAGAGAATATATCAGTGTGGGTGGGGAGGAGCAGATATTGGTGCGTATAACGGTTGTTTGTCTTTGTTTCTTAGTTGTTTGTTTATTAGTTTAATTTATGTATCAGCTGTGTTATTTGTCGAAATGTATTATAGTATTCTATTATTCAATAAGGTATAAAACCTTTTAAATAATTATAATGTAAATATTTAAATATATGCAATTTTTTTTTTACTGCTAAAATTTCAATCAGTTATTCGTTTTAAGTGTAAATTATAGTAAAAAATCTCTAGTTTTATTAATTATTATGATTTATTTGCATTAGAATAATAAGTTATTATCGTAGCTACAGGTCTGATAGACGAGCGTGTGTTGTGTTGTAATATTATTGTTGTTGTTGTTGTTGTTGTTGTTGTTGTTTATGTGTTGTTATATTATTGTGTTGAGCACTGAGCAGTGGCATGGCCTCAAGGACTTAATTTAAGGCACGTGCATGAACTTTATAGGTGGTGGATGCTCCGAGGGGAGGTTCTTTCCTACACATTGAATGTATACGTGAGTAGTAAGTAAATCTTTGCTCTTACTTCGTCCACACAAAATAAGTACCTAGTAAAAATATTGTTAATAATAGTAATTTCAATATTACATAATAATATAAAATGACGATAGAGATGAAGAAGAAAAAAACGCTATAATTCAAAATTTACAAACTACTAAGACAAAAATATGCACTGGGTCTATAATTATTACATTAACTAAGAATATCATTTATATGTATTTTGTCTTCCAATCTATGCATATAGCATACAAAGCTTTTCGGAACTATTCCAGTTACTTCTGCGTCTGCAGCAGAAAGATCGTTTTCCAAAGCAAAACTGTTAGTTCATTCTTCTACTTATATATAAATATGATCTCAATATCTAACCTTTAAACAAAAATCTTCATATATATATTATATATATAACTACTTCTATTTACTTCACGTAAAAAAAATTTAATTTAATTTTCATCAAACAAATAGGTACAACGTAATAGGAGATTTTGTAAAAATAAAATCGAAAAAAAGTTGCGGACATTTAGTTTTTAATTATTACTTATGCATATTATTATTTTTATGTTTAAGTCACTTACACTGATTTTTTTTACTAATTTGTATTTTTATAACGCAATTCCATAATATGTTATTACTTACTCGTTTTAATTGTTTTTTATTTAAATAAATGGTATAGGTATACTACAGAATATACAGACAACAGTAAATGTTGTTTAATAAGCAAAACACGTGTTGTCTTCAGGGACGAACCGAAGGGGGGGTCGTGGGGTGATGTGTCATACCCCCTCATTTATAATATATAATACGTGTGTGTTTGCTCTTCGTACGTTATAGCAACGCCGGCGCACAATAATGTGTAACTACCAATAGTAATAGTAAATAAACTGAATATTTAACGTAGTTTCGCGACAGTCCATCACGATACGTTATAATATTGTAATCGTTGCGGTAATATTATTTCGAGACATTTATTATTTCAGAACAAATATAACCGGAGCAGTGGAATATTCTCGCGATTTAAAGCCGAACAACTATACGGGACGACGCGGAGTAGGAAATAGTAGCGACGTCCACGAACTGCGTCCACGAACGTTTTTGCGCGATGGCGAGCCGTGACGACGACGTTATCGGACACATTTCCGACTGCGTGCGACGTGCGTTACAGTGCCCGGTATGTATGGAACTGTGTTTGTCCATAACGACGTGCTGCGAGAACGGGCACAGCACGTGTGACGATTGTCACTATAAGATGTTGGAGTCGGACGAGGACTGTTCGCCCGAGTGTCCGGTGTGCCGGTCGGAGTTCGCCAGTCCGGACACGGACCTGCAGTTACCGCCGCCCGCCGTTCGGAAATTATACGAACTGATGTCCGTGACGAAAGTGGCGTGCGCTTTCCGGTCGAACGGCTGCCCGAAGTTAGTGTACGTACATATGGCGTCCGAACACGAGAGCGTCTGCCGGTACTCGCCTCACGTGCGGTGCTTGGTCTCCGGGTGCCGTTGGACGGGCGCATACGACGACCTGTTCCAACACGTGTCCGAGGAACACCGGTTCTCCGCCTACGACGTATCGGTAACGTTATTGTATACGACATGTTTTCCTCGGAACACTTTCAGAAATGGCGAGAGAGCGCGGTAGGAAAACGGCACCACGTTCATTTCAGTTTCGCGTATACAGAACGCGGTTTGTCGCGGCGAGAAAGCGATACATTTTGATTTCGTCGGTTCGATCAAACAGAAAGCGGGAGAAAAGTGTTCAGGTGCTCATATTCCAATAGGAAAGAGAGACGTACACGAGTATGTGTGTGTGTGTGTGTGTACGAGTCATAGAGTATTACAGGAAAAGGTAATAGAAAAGAGAATAAGGAGTGAGACTACCGCACAGTATCAAAGAATCAGTTTGGGTTTATGCCAGAAAAATGAACTACGGAACCCGTATTTTGTATGAGAGGAAGACCGCGGAGAAGTACCGGGAGAATAAAACTGTGTGTATGCGGTATTTATAGATTTAGAAAAGGTAATTGGAGTTCCAAGAGAGGTTTTTTTCATAAGGTGGACGTTAAAAGAAAAATGAGTCGTGCCGAGGCTGTATGTTAAAATAATAGATTTTTGTGTAAGAGCAGTAGATGTGCATCTAAGGTTCGGCTTAATGAAGCCCCTGTGCTCTTATTGTAGTACCTAATGGACGAGATTGTCAAAATGTCGCATTTTAAGGTACCTATTTTATTATGTGATGTGACTGGGTGGGCAGAGGACAAGAAGAAATTGTTTCCGACGAAAATATATTAGTGTTTTGCCGCTATATGAGTATTATTGTTTGTCTCTGGATAATGGCCGGTGGGTATGCCGTACACCTAAATAACCGGTGGAAATCGTTTGGCTGTAGGGCAATCGATTTTTCATGCCCGACCTAACGTTCGGTCTGCAAGGCACAACACGTCGGATGTATTTAATCCGTAACGTACCGGATAATAAACGTCTGTACTGGATCGGCGTGACCAGGCCAACCGAGTCGGCGACCCAAGTGGCGGTCATGGAAGTGGTCGACCCGTCCGCCATCACCCAATCCCTAGCCGTGTCCACGGGCACGATGTTCCGAGTTAAGACGGCCGACCCGAATGGATTGTACCGGTCTAGAGGCCAACCACGACCAGTGTCTTGGGACCGGGCGATGCTGGCTCGGTTGGCGGAAGTGATGAATGACGGTGTGGACAGGAACTCCAACGAACGCGCACTGCACTTGCCGGAAACGCACATCACGTCCGTGGATACCGGTGAACAATACGACGCGATCATCACGTGGTGTGCGCAGTAACGGGACCGCGTTGTCGTCGTCATTGCGAAGCAAACGACCGATTATTAAAGTTTTTTTTTCTATTTCCCCACCCGTAGTTCCTGTGAATCATTTCCAGGGGGTGGGGACTTTTTTTTGTTCATTTACAACTACACAATCATTTACTTTGAAAATAATTCATGAGTGTAGATTTATTTATTTATTCAACTTTTTTTTTTTTTTATTATTATTATTATTCAAATGAAAGTTACATTTGTAATTATTATTAAACAATATATTTTGAAATTATATTCTTGTATAAAAAATTAAGTGTTGTGTTTCACATTTTTGTTTAGGGAACTAGAATAGTTGAATTATTTTTGCCATGTCATCATTATGTGTTTTCCAATGGTTACTTATCTGAACGCCGAATATGACTTATGGAGTGAATATCTCTATAAGCTACAATTCCGCGTGAAACAGAAATCTGTTAAAATATAATATAATTATAATTGATATCGTTATCCATTTATGTTATATTTTAAATTGATTTCTTACCAATCTAACTAATGTCAAATAACTATTAAAAACGAAAATACAGTATGAGCAATGCACTGAAAATGAAAAGCTCAACATATTATTGTTGTACGTATTAATAAAAATCTCGAAGTGAAAAAAATTTAAAAATATATAAACTATAAAGTATAATGTTTATGAATGGAAATAAATGACGTTTGAGTTATAGGAAATTTAATTAATTTTGTTTTTAAATAACGTTTCTATTTTCGAAAATTGCTATTAGTTTACAAAATTAAAATCAATTATGATAATTTTTTTTATTATTCAAATGAAAGTTACATTTGTAATTGTTAATATACAATATATTTTGAAATTATATTCTTGTATAAAAATTTAAGTGTCGTATTTCACATTTTAACCTATCTGAACACCGAATATGACTTATGAAGTGTCTAGAATGTATTATAAATTTTACTACAAAAAAAATAAATAAATAATTAAGAAACGAACACGCGCGAGTGTATGATGATCGCATTTTCCCTATAAAAATATAATATACTAATTTATAATAAGAATAATTTTAAATAAATTTTGTTTGCGTTTACGAACTAAAAAACGCGTTCCCGGATCAAGCCTGCAGATGATTTGCACGGGGATGGATTTATATGAGGTTGCCTATGAGTGGGATATAACGCGGAGGCCCCAAATAAATAAACAGAACAATCAGCGACGATCTTAAAAAAAAAATCGTGGTTGGGGTGTAGTCAGTGGAGTATTTATAATTTTGGTGCCCTAGGTATACAATATTAACTGGCGCCTTTTTTCGATAGTAACATCGTTGGCGCAATTGCGGGGACTCGAAACTCATTCACGCCTAACTCACCAAAAATGCGTTAAGATTTCACGGCTTATCCAAAACAAATCTCTTTTCATAATTGAAAAACTATTTTGATTACCACCCCACCTCTTCTCATCAATTTTTACGTCTATGATATGAACTATGGACATGCGGGTCGAGCCGGGACTCGAGAATTCGAGTGTTGAATATTCAGATTCAATCAAGAGTTAGTTGAAGAGTTGAGAGTCGACTCACTGAACTGAGCCGAGTTGAACGATTCAGTTCAACAAAATGAGTTGAAATTCCCTTCCCTAAAAATCACTGCACAACAAACGACGTCGCCAAACGTGCCACCCGACGAACACTAGTCTATAATAATATATAAAATACGAACCCGGACGTATCGCCGCCAGACTTTTCGCCGCGCCGAATCTTTTCGTCGCTAAATTATTCGCTTAGTTTTGCTATAATTTTGGCTGCTGGTGATTGGAACACCAAACCGACGCGAAACATTTTAGTTTAGTGTCCTTTATGAGGTAGCCTACCGAGTTTGAACCCGTTCAGTTTGGTAACATAAGAATTCCAAAAAAATCCCTTTTTGGGATTTTTGGGGCAACTTGCTAGGCGTACCTCATAAAGGACACTAAACCAAAATGTTTCGCGTCGGTTTGGTGTCCCGGTCACCAACAGTGCCGGAGTTATAACGAAACCAAAAAAACGAAGGGGGGTTATTTTTAGTATGATACACACAGATGTACGCTCTACTCAGCAGTGGTATCCCGGTTGCTCTACGACTAAAACTAAATGTGCTACGACGATTCCAAAAAGTTATCCCTTCCAAGTACCCCACCACCCCCCATAGTGTTCATTATGTTTAGAATAGTCGACGGTTTATTTGTTAAATATCCGCCCGAGGAAGCCTACCGAGTTTGAACCCATTCTGTTTGATACACAGGAATTTCAAAAAAATCCCTTTTTGGGATTTTTGGGGCAACTTGCTGGGTGTACCTCATAAAGGACACTAAACCAAAATGTTTCGCGTCGGTTTGGTATCCCATTCACCAACAGTGCCGGAGTTGTAGCGGCGGAACATTTAGTTAGTAGTCTGACACGTATTATATATAAAACATTCTGTCTCGTTCGCACATCTCTGTCACTCGGTCGGTAAGTCCATTATCTAGAACATATTATACTAAAGCATTCTCGATCTTATCGTGAGAAAACAACGCGTTAGAAAGAGATTTTCGCCACTCAGGCAGAGCCACCGCTACCACTCTTTTATTATCGATGGAAGACAAAGGGCTATCTACCAGCACGATCGCGAGTGAATGATTGTGGAGAAACGTGAGCCTTTACGAACACGCACTTGACTTTTATTATACTTTTATGAAATTATTCGTTCGTAATTTATCTACGCATATAATAAGTTATAGGTATAATAAAACACTTTGTGTAAAGACTTCTTAATAGTCTTAGGTTCGACCAGCGATTTTTCTTTTATCTCCTGTATGGTTGAAAATCCTTGTCCTTTCAAATTCCTCTTCATTTTCGGGAACAAGAAAAAGTCACTGGGAGCTACGCCTGGTAAATACAGTAGCTACGACATAGTTTGATGCTAAATCCAAGAGTTGTTTGCCCACAATTCTAGTCGTTTCATTCGAAGTGAATAGGTACCGTGAACAGTGCATAACTTCTAAATAATACTCTTTATTTACTACTATACGACTTGGTGGTAAGAAGTAAAAACTCATAATAAACTATGTCATTGTGAAAAAAAAAAACACTGTAAGAAAATTTCTTAGGTACCTACTTTTGTCATCATTAACGTCTTCGCGGCTCTCTTTAAAACTATAAATCCCAGATTCAGACATAAAAATACGTATACTGTAACTGTATTAACTATAATGTAAAAACCAATACGATTTTTATTTTTGAGTAGTAAATACGTATACAATTAAAAAATTATTAACTCAAGAGAAATTTTTTTCGTTTTTTGAAAAGAAAAGAAATACCAAATGGCGGTACAAAACCGATATTTAAAAATTAATTTGCTTAGCTTTTTTGATGCAAAATAATAAAATATATATATATATATATACATATATCTTGATAGTTAATTCATCTTGCAATATTTTATTTTCTATTGAAATTATAGTCTGGTTTGTTCAACAGTTGATTTTAAATATATTTGTTTTAAATTTAAATTTACTACTAAAGCTTTGTTAACACAAGGGACTGTTAATGTGAGACATGTTTGGTAAGCTACCAATATGTTCGAGTACGCGCCTTGCAGACAATTCTTGTAAATGAAGTTTAAAATTTTAAAAGAGTTTGTGTTTTTTTAAACATTCATCTAAAATTTAAATATGTTCTTTGAAACTAGAAATAACTGAAATCATATTCTTTAAATTTTCTTTGCTATTTATAAGTTTAAAAAAAAAGAAAACAATCAGAATTTATTTTTCTACCATCTCTTTCCAAATTATTGAAATCATTCACTTCGATATGGTTACATCTCATTTTCCACCAATTATGTCCTTTGTGAATCTTTAACACTATTCTACATAAATCTTAACCCTGTAACATTGTGTCAACAATAATATAATTATATGTATTATTTAAGCAAATTGCTATATTAAATAATTGGGATACACCACTGATTAAATACCATAATTTAAAATACAATATATTTAAATGAATAATCAATAGTTACACAAAAGTATTTTATTCACGCACCGCTACTGTGAATAGGTACACAATTATTTGTAAATTGCGATACGTGCAGGACATTGACACTGAGACAGTCCCCCCACCTTTAAATATACAGCGCTCCCTCTCTCACAACCAAATATCAGTAACTGTTACTGGGTATAGTCAAATAGACACAGTGTTTAATAAAAAGACTAGAATAATTAACATATAAATTTAATTTATATTAAACATGTTTTTTGTGCTAACTCTTTTTTTATTAATTAATTAAATTTTCCAATTTGATAAAAACAAATGTGGCAAGCCACGGATGATAGTTCAAGTGGGTCACTTGATCAGGTATTTGTTAAGAGTTGTATAATTGTCTGAAAATTGAAAGTAACAACAAATCTTTGTACTTTTAACAAATTTTTTTTTTTTTACAATTATTTTTATTTTTTTGGTAATATTACTAATATTTTTGTGCGTTTAAGAAAACTATTTTGAAAATCCAAGAAATAAAAAGTAGCTACTAGTTACGATTTATTATATCGAAAAGAGATGCTATATGTATAAACGTCTACAAGTTTAAGTGTTCATAAGTAAAAATACTAAAAAAAAAAATTTTTATAAAACCACTCAGCTTTGCACAGAATTAGATACCAGTATGATATTTGACACACAATTTTCTATGAGTCTGTTATGGTCTAAAAAAGAATTAATGGATATCAAACAATTTTATTCATAAATAAAACACAATACAGTTTCGTATTATTAGATTAAAATAATTTAATATTAACCTGCTAACAATTTTATTTTATTTTTTCATAAGAATATTTATCTGATATATGTATCTGTAATATGAATATAACACGAGACAACATTTCGATTCAACTCGACTAATTTGAAAGTTACAAAATAGATAGTTTTTCCGTGACATTTATTGGAAATAAATAATTAAAAACAAATTACATTATTAACATTTTTATTTGAAACATTTGCAAACAAATAACATGTTATGTATTCTCTGTTTTTATCTAACTGACCCCAACCCCTATTTCATCGATACAAGTTAAACGCAACGAAAGAAAACTTATGGACGACAATAAGCAAGGTTGGGCAATCAGTAATGTTGATAAATCGACGAGCAGTCAAAATTCAATCCAACTCTTTAAAGGTCAGCTCACATTGTAATCTCGCACATGAAAAATGACTATAAAACATCTTTCAAAAACGCTGTTCTAACAATGTCTATTGCAATACAATGGTATTCCATACATAATATGACGCGACAAAAGCCCTGAAAAAACAAAACCAATATAAGTTTTTCCCCCATAAAGACTAAATGTTGAGCACATGCAATTTGTAAACATTTTAAATTAGTACAATAAGATCCTCCACGAGTTAAGTTTCGCATACGAGTCGTTTGTTTTACAACCGGAATCTTCAACCAGTTGCACATGCGACTTCTGTGTAACTTGGTTTGCAATCGAATGATGTGGGCACACGAGCGCGATTAAATCTGGATAAGACAATAGTTTTATAGAAAGTGGCGATGTGCCATGAAGAACGCACATATTTTTTTAAAGTATTTTGAACTAATTTTTTAAATTGTTTTATCAACATGTCAAGTGTTCAGATAAAGAAAATGAAGTAGACTATCATCAACAGCGCAGGCTACAAAGAGTAGTACAAAGGAGATATTATTAAATTCTTGCTTGAATACTTAGAAAGGTTGCAATGTATGACACTTCATGTTTTCCACCTCCTCAATGAATTTAACATTAATTCATTACAATACATTATAATGTGATTGTACACAACCACTCGATTGAAACAGAAATGCACGCATGGCACAGTTAGTGCACGTGACTAATTGGAAACCGATTCCAAATCAATCTCTTTGCAGCTGACCCATGTACACTTTCCACTTCACTAAACATGCAAAACCGTTAATTACTGGTCGCATGCGCAACTGGTTGGAGATTCGGATTGTAAAACAATCGATATGTGTGTGGAGAATCTAATAGACCAAAGTTGTGTTCGACAACTTTAGATACAATTCTGAGGATATTCTTTATGTAATAATATAGAGAGAACGATAATTCAAACTACAAAATACAATTAACCTAACCGTGAATGTAGGTATATGTAGGACTTCACACTACTGAAAAAGTATTTGAAATTTTATGTGCATATTTAAATCCTAATATGTACAATGTACATAGTTATACCCCATATTTAGTTCTTAATTTTTACAGCATTCTATTTTTACAAAATTCTATACTTTATTATATACAAATGTTTGGGGCGATTGCCATGTGTCCCATACAAATTTGGTTTTACCTCACTAATTATTAGACAAATCAAAAATCCAAATTTCATGTTTTAATCAATTTATTAATTACGAATTTCTATAAAAATATGTATGATATATGTGATTGATATGCCATATTATTATAATTGGTGGAAGTCCATGAAAAAGGTGTCAAATCAAGGTTTCAGAACTTTTTAGTAGAATGAAAATAATTTTAAACTTTAACTGAAAATGCAAAAACAGCATTTTAGCATTTTATGATAAGTGTATGTGACATAATTTAAAACGCATGAATAAAACCAGAAAAGTATGACTTATCATAAAACACACATTGAAATAACAGCTGTATATTGGATAAATTGAATTCACATATCACACATGAAATAGATTTTTTTTTCCGTTTTTGTTTTGATGTAAATATCTAATTTTTCACAATTTGGTGACTTCTTTTTCACACCCACCCGCAAATTACTATAACTAAAAATTCCCATTTTCATAAAAAAATATATTCAATACAAACCTGAAAATAGCTTTGTAAGTTAACTTAAAAACATTATATATATATACCTACTTATGAACTGTTTAATTTAATGCAGTACAAATAATAAGCCGTTATGAAATATTCAAAGGACTGGGATTTAATAATATATGTACTTGCTCAATCGATAAGATATTTCATTAGGATCTGCCCCAATAATAAAAGAAAAGGGTCTGGCACCACCCCTAAACAACTATATACCACTTGATACACGAAAAATATGTTGAACATGCATAATTTTGTTCAATTAGTAAAATGTATAACAATATCTATTGTTTCAAAACAAAAATATATTATAATATATTATAAAATATATTATATATTATATATAATATATTATATTGATTATATAATATTATCACAAACATCTGTCATCTCCCTCTAACACTAAAACGTAGTAAAATCACACTAAACAATTCATTTGTTTCATTTGGTTTAATTCAAAATTTAAACACTTATTTACCAAATTTGAATAGAAGAATTACATGCATAAATTACACAACTGCCTCTTTATAAAATATTACTTGCCAAAGTAGCAACTTTTTGAAAAAATCTCAATAAATTGTAATATTTTTGTCAGGTGATATTTTAATGCAAGGCTAAATGATGCCCTCAAAAATATTCTTTTTAAATTTGGTGATACATATTTAAACTCTAAATTCCCCACCAACATTACAATGTAAGGATTACCTAGCATGATTTTACTAAGTTATCTGTTAGATAGGGGGAAACAACAAATGCGGGTGTGGTGTTCTCTTCATGAAACTTGTTAATGTTATTAGGATAGTTGATTTATGGCAGGTTTTTTTTTTAAAATAAAAAAAAAATTATAATAAATAACTAACCAATGTATAACCCTTATTATGGCAAATATCATTGTACATCAGTAGATAATGACATTCTCAACAATTTCAGATAAAAAAAATAGTCATTTTTGTAGTATGGTCATTGGTCAGTGTTATCCATTCAGCCACATGTTAATAACACTCTGCAACATAATAACCAATCTCTTAAAAATATATAAACATATACATAAATGAAAAAACATTTATATATCAGTCCTTAAGGTACAATATCATTTGAGATATATTATATATTATTCTACACTTAAGATTATTGTCTACTTTCGATATATTTTAAAGGGAAACATAAAACACATTTTTTTAAACATTAGATATTACTTTTTAACAATTAAAGTATTACAGGAGTCAGAATCGTTATTCACTGATATTGCAATCATTAATTAGTTTGAAAATGGCCATTTTCTTTTGGAATATTTACCGCACGTATTTAACGACGACGACGACGATGACAACTAAGTTATCTTAGTAAATATTAAACGGCCCGTTTTCAATCCGACGAATTCGAAATACACACACGAACAACTTAAATGATTTTTTTTTTTACATCTACGAATGAGTAATTTACACGAATCGTAAACGCATCGGCTTCGTTCAAATAGTCCTCGGAACGTCGTACACACCGAACAGTGTACGAAAATATCACGGTTTTGGCGAACTACGATATCGGTCGGCTGTAGAGCGGTCAGACTAAAAAAAACACTTAATATATATACACACACACACACACACACACACATATATACACATACACACACACACTCACACACGAGTATATAGGGACTACAAAATTAGATAATATTTATTTTACTTATTTTTATTTTATTATATATTATTATTACAATGCGAATTACAAAGTATTGTTGTCATAAAATTATATGGGCTTACAATATTAATATTTTTAATGATTTAATCAATACATTAACCTAACCACAAATACCTCCGACTATAAAGGCATACAAATCTAATGTTCTAATGAAAATGCGTTTAATAACTCGACAAACAGATTTTCAGAAATAATTGTTAATATTTATATGATTGAAGTGATAATAATGATATTGAGACAAATAGTCACTGAATCTTACAATTCTAAAAAAATTATTCAATCTTTAAAACTAAAATAGAAAATATGAATCAATATTCATTATAAATAAATTTGCCCAGATAAATTTAATCAGTTATATGTCTAAGTACCTACGTATATATATATATGTAAAATGTTTTTTAAAATTTGTGACACTAAGAAATTAATTTAAACCTAAAAAAAAAATCTATGTAGACAATCTTATTTGAAGACTTTGTAAATGTAATTTTGGCTCCTTAAAAATTTGGGCAGATTGAAAAAAAAAATTGTTGACGGTCGGCGATGTGTGAGTGTACGGTTATCCGATCCGGCGACGCGAATATACGGCGGCGGCACGATAATATATACACGGTTTTTTTTAATACGGCGTGTAACGCGACGAACCGCGAGATCCCGAAACTCTGACGGAAAAAGAAAAACAATCGGGGATTAACCAAATACATATATATATCTATATATATATATTATATACACAAGTAAACATAATTATTTAAAACATGCATATTTAAGTTACTTGAACTCATACTCAAGTAAATGAAAAAGCTAAATTGTTAATCTTTTTTTTTTTATAAAATGCAATAATTAATATTATATTATTAACATTAAAATATCATGCTATTAAAAAAAAAATTAATCTTTTAACTATTTCATAAAGGATTTTTAATTGTTTTTTTTTATAGGGAGGTTTTTTTATAATACAGTAAAACTCGCTTAAGACGTTTTCCCGCATAAGGCGCTGTTTTCCGTCGGTCCCTAGACATTTCCTATAATAGCCAATGTAAAAACCACTTGTTTAGACGCTCGATTTTTTAAATTAAATTCAATAGCAAAAAATATATGTATGTAATTATAATTAATTTATAAATGTATTACCCGTTAAATTATATTCAATAATAAAAAAATTAACTCGATATTCAATTACTTAATTTTTTTTCAATTCCCGCATAAGATGTTTTCCCACTTAAGACGCTCTAGAGAGCTGGCCCCTTCAAGAGCGTCTTAAGCGAATTTTACTGTAAATATATTAATACTAATTAATATTACAGTAAACAACAAAATGTAATTATATGTATATGTAAAATAGAAGTAAAAAATCAATTATATATAATCATACAAAATTTATTAGTTAGTTTTCTGAATACTTTTACTTTTCAGTAACTGTATTAAATTTTTATTGAAAATTAAGAATTAAAATATCATAACATAAATAAGACAATATATTTGAAAAAAATCTACAATTTTATGTGTAAAAATGATTTACTATTACATAAAAAGATTATATATGTACTATTATTTCAGAAAATAGTTTTGATATATATATTGCACTGAATCTGTACAATAAATAGTCAACTCAATAAAACATGTATTTGTTTATGTATGTACACATTTTACACACAAAAGGTTAAATATTGAACTTCAATAAATAATTAATAAAATATAAACTAGACTAGTTCAGTTAACTATTTAGTACGTGGTAAGTAGACACACTATTAAAATATTTTAGTACTTTGAAATAATTTATAATCAATTTTTTAGTAAATTATAATAGTCAATGATGTCAAAGTGTGCTAATAATATTTTTAATTTTATTGTATATGGCTTTAACTACTTAAATATAAATTAAAGTATTCAAAGAAAAAGTAAAACTTAAAAGTAAAATATTTTTGTAATTTTTTTTTTAATTTAAAAAGTTTTGTTAGTATTATTACATGCAAGATGTGAACAAATAATTTGTTGGCTAAAAGTAAATCAATGTTTTTATTAATGATATACACTATCCCATTTAATAGTGATACTGGAAGAAAGTTGTACATGCCACTCAATATCTAGCAACAGCTGTCATTGCTGATGTTGTTTACCCGTTTGGACAATAATTGCTTACTGTACCTCAAAACTTTTTAATTGGACAAAGTATAGAAATTAATTTTATTTGAAAAGAGAATTTTTAATTTCTATACATACATACACATATATATATATACATAACTTGAAAAAGAATATACAACACTGTATTTTAACATAATACTATAATTAAAACAATTTATTTGTTCACTGAGAAAGAATTATTTTCATTGCAACAACTAAAGAAAAAAGCTTTAAGAATTTAATCAGTATTATTTAAACAAAAAAATGACTTACCGACGATCATCATATGAATCCCTAGCGAAATCATCATATGCATGAGATGAACTAATAAAAAGTTAATTTATGTATGTATATATATATATATATATAAATAAATAATAATAATAATAAAAAAAATTACTATTTCAGGCAATACTCTATAAACATTTCAATACTTACGATGTACGAGTGCTTGGTAATGGTGAGCGACGTGTAAATACGTAATCAGGGTCACGCATTGTTGTTCCAATTCGTGTAGAAGATGTTAAATAATCGCGACTAGTCGGCATTCTTGGCATTCTTCTATCCATTCCATAACCATCCGCAGCTGTTCGCATAAGACTACGATCATAGTAACGGTCATACAACCCATCAGCCTAAATTATAAATGGGTAATTAGAATAAATATAAATTGTTAACAATGACAATTTTCTATTACTTACTTCATACATATGACCACCAAGGTCAGTGTGAGACAGCATTGAATAATCCTCCATCTAAAAAAATAATTAAATAAGAATATAAACACAAGAAATGTACTTAAATATTTTTTCTCATTATAAAAATTAAATAAGTAAAATTATTAGTTTATTAAAACTTACTCTTGTCAAATCAGATTTCAAGCCAGTACCATAAGACCCAAGAATACGATCACGAACAAATGACGGTGGAGGCGGTGGTGGGTAAAGAAGTGCACGTGGTGGTGGAAGGGGAGGCAGAGCATCTCTTCCATATCCATATCTAAAAATGATCACAATTTTAAATATAAATTTCTATGTAAATAAATAGCTACAAGTTAAAGAACAATGTGCGAAATAAGTTGTAAGGCTCACCCTTCACGACTGCACTCCCGAGACCAATGGCCACCCTTGCCGCACCTGAACAAAATTTCCCATTTTATTTTTATTTTTGAAAGTTATGACATTTTCAATTTATAAATCAAACAAAACATGTGACTAGCAAGTTACTTCTAAACACATTTTCTTTAAACTAAATAAATATTATCATATACCTGTAACACTGTTCTGGCATGCCCATTCCAGGTCTTTGACGAACGCGGCTATTTGAAATTTGCACCTTGATCGGTTGGCCATCTAACATATGTCCGTTTAAATCTTTAATAAGTCTGCTTACATCAGTTGAATCAATATGCTAAAATTAGGAAAAAATAATTTATAACTATACACATTTAAAATTATTTTTATACAAACCATATTTCACTTAATAATTGAAGGTTTATCATGAATAATGTGTTGCATAGCATTTTGTACATTTTACAGTATTAGAGAAAAATAAAAATTTCATCTACGTTTATATATGATCATTATGTGATAAAAAAATTCTGGGAAATTGTATGATTATTGAAACATACTCAGACTGGTTCATAACACTTTTTATTCCAGAAAAAAAAATGAAATCCGTATATACATGGTACGTTATTCGTTCCAAGACTTTAATTATTAAATAAAATAAATGTAGGAAATAGTTGTATGGTAGGGGAGGATGAAAGGGGTCCAGAAGTACTAGACCCCTTTAGAAATTCCTGCATTTAATGCTCAAAAGGTAAAATATCAAATATTTAAATGAAAAGTGTAGGTACCATAGGTATTGTACCTATCCTTCAATACCTAACCATTAGCTTGTTTTAGTTTTATTAGATTTTATTTTATTTTAATAAAGTGAATATTTTTTATCATATTAATATGGCTAATTTTTTATAATTAATTATATATGCATATATGATAAAGGGGAAAAGTCGCCACTGAATATTGATTTTAGTTATTACCAGATTTACAAAACAAAAATAAACAAATTGCATTAAAGGTTTAATAATAACCCTTAGATACACTTACCACAAAACCATAAGTTCTAACAATGTCACATTCCACAACACTTCCATATCTAGCAAATAATTCACGCACTTCATTGGCTTTTGTTGTTTCAGAAAGATTACCCACAAAAATTTTTGTAGTCGGCGTATTAGGACCACGACGACTAGTAGCAGCTTCAACTTTCATGGCCAAGTCATTAACCATTGAACCATTAAGAGCTTTAATAGCAGCACGGCCAGTGTTATCATCATCCATATGCTAAAAATTTCCATTTCAAAATTTAGATGAATACTATGTGTGTCAAATGTGTTTATTACTTGTAATGTAATCAACAATACTTTATAACATTACAAGATTAATAATTTAAAAATAACTTACAACAAAACCGAAATTTTTCATAACATCACATTCAACGACTTTGCCATACTTTTCAAACAGTGGTCTGATGTCATTTGCTGTTGTTTTTTCCGACAGATTTCCAATAAAAATCTTAAAAGTCCGCACACTGCTGTTGTTAAAACTTGTGTTACTTTCAGTATCAGACGGCATTTTTTCTTTTGCTGTGAAATATTATATTTTATACATTAAATATGTTTAAATACAATTGAAAATAATTTACTAGAATGCTGAAACTATACGTAATATATTATACAATTATGTATGGTATATTCATAAAACTCAGTGTCTAAACATCCGACCACAGTCGGAGGTATAATAATACCATCATAGTATCAGTGTTTGGATAGATAATACAACCCAAATAAATTTAATAGGCTTTTCCACGATAAAATATTTAAATTCTTGTACGATTTAACAGAACTGTGTTATTCTTGATTTTTAAAATACTTTTAGACTGTTTCAAATTTTCACTCTTATATGACAGTAAATTTAGAACATACTGTATATATTTTTATACCTAGTTCACAAGTTGAAAATAATTGGTTTATTACTGATTTGTGGGAAAGTTTAATTTTAATGAAAGTTTAATGTTTTAATTATTGTGCAGTCTTTTGATACAAATAATGTTCAAGAATTAAGATTACAATTGATGTAAATATGTTGTTCGAACAATGATGTTATTATGTTGCATTTACGTTATCACAGAAAATGTTTTACCTATCTACACGTATTCGTAAATATACATTAACATGTTCACTGTCGTGACAACCCGCAATTTTCACACAGAAGTTCATACAAATGTAGGTGTGAAATATACGATCCGTACACGGTGCAATAGGTACAAATAAGGTCTTATACACACATATAATATAATATGTACGTTTACATTTTCGATCACTCGTGATTATAAAATTTATGTTAAAACAGTCCGCTGACGAATGACGACCGGTGGACAATTGCAGAATTCGATAAGGAGTTTGTTACGTAAAATTACGAGGAGTTAATTTTGTTTGCCATTATTATAAGTTTTCAAACGATTAAAATGGTCGTATCATATAATACTCAGTAGATGCGCGGAGACGGAAACACACGACCGTTGAAGTAAACGTGTTAAAATAAATACCGCTAATACGTAGGTAACGATACGATATTTCACACGGTCGAATTTCAATTCTGAAAACTTTATGATAAAAGGTTGCGCTCAACGATAATCTACTACACGCTGAACACTGACCGATCGTTTGAACAAATATACGAGAAAAGTATGAAAATCGGCAACCGAGCAACGAAAACCAGCGAGTTTGATACGTTCGAACGACCATAATGTTAGAACGCGGAAATAAGACGCGCGTTTCTTCAATGACGTAAAACCACAGCCGACCGCTCGGTACAACAACACGGATAAAACTCGACAACGGGTCGTAAGCACAAGTACGTAAACACCGAATACGGGCGTGTACGAGACGAATAAAATTTTGACGTAGTGTGATCGACGAACGTTGCGGCGAATGGAAACCGAGCAGCGTACGAGACAGAGAAGACGTATAAAGGAGGCCGAACCAAAGGGCCGGCGCGCGGGACGGACGCGATCGCGTCACATACGATTAAAACGGCTTAATATAACGCGCGCGCGCGCGCGCGTATGTAGTACAACAACAACAACAACAACAACAACACATAGAGGGTATTACCGGCCGTCTCCTCTGCAGCAGTGTCCTCTTCAGTGGTACAGTCAACCAATTGTCTGCCCCGTTTGTGATCAAAATCTCGCATTTCTCGTCAACACCGTGATGTGGTCGAACACTGTCGTTATATTATTATTATTATTTGTAATTAAAATTATTATCGGTAGACGTTACGGCGTGCGCGGCGGCGAGGCACTACACACACACACACGCGCGCTACGACCACGTCATTAGCACTCACCAAAACGACGCGGACGACGCGGAAGACGAATGCGACGACGACGACGACGATCGAGTGTTGCTGCTGTTGTTTTGGTGTCGTTACGAAAACGTTCGTTGAGACTGCGTTGCGCGTTACGACGGCGGTGGCGGCGTCCGGAGCGAAACGACCGGGGAAAAAAAAAAAGGCTGAAAATATCGGTGGAAAAAATATTATTATTTTCACGCGACGGCGACGACGGCGGCGTGGGAACAATAAAGAAGGCGGACGACGGTGAGAGAGAGAGAGAGAGAGAGAGAGTGTGAGGCGAGACGCGTTTCGTACGAGAAATGGCTCCGTTTACCGTGCGCGCGCGCGCCGTGTAATCCGTGTCGTTGTGTGCGCGTACGTTTGTGCGGGGTACGCGATCCGAGTCGCGGACGCCGCCGGGAGAGGGAGCGGCGATTGCGCGACGTCTTTGCTCTCGCGTCATGGAGGAAACCGTACGCCGCCGCCGTTTCCTCCATGAAAAACAACAGGTGAACGACCGCCCGGCGCGGTGCCGGCGGGAGGGGTCACGGCGTTTGGCCGTCCGCGGGCGGCGTACGGCACCGGCTGCGGCGGATTTTGCGGGAAAAGACATATTATGGCGGCGACTGTATAACAGAACGTTTTTGTTGCGTTGGTCGCTCGTGATGCCCCGGTTTTTAACCGGAGTACCGCCGACAATGTTATTCGTCTCGGATTCAAAAAAAAAAAAAAAACACCTCGTACCTACAAAAATTTAAACCGTTTTTTTTTATTATTATTATTATTATTTATTCAAATAACACACGCGACGTTTATCGATTTTTTTTAAAATGCGTTTTTTTTTTTTTTTTTCCAAGAGATTTGTACTCGACTCCGCGTCATTGTTTTAATAATAAATTATATTGGAAAAAAAAAAAAAAGTCTCGACAATTAGGTATCTCGGATTCTTTTGACGGAAAATCAGTGGCGGATTAACGCACAGGCCAAGCAAGCCTGGGGGCGCCTTAATTTTAAATCGTATAAAGTTCACGATGTCCAGCACTATAGTGGCACTAATTGACGTTCCCTTGCAATCAGTGGCGTATTTTCAACTTTTTTCTGGGGGGTTCCAAATTTTTTTTTTTTGAAAATTCCAACAGGATATATTGCTATAAGGTATTTAATAAAAAATACCTTTGGATAATTTTAACAAATAAGTACATTTTATTTTTAAAAAAATGTTTTTTTAATTTTTAAGTACAAAATGTAATCGTCTTTTTTTTTTTTTTGGTTCTGGGGGAAGGGTCCAGTACCCCTAAATACGCCACTGTCTGTACCTATAATATATATAGCAAGTCATTTATGACTTCTGAACCTTTTTTTTTCTTCTGGGGGGAGGGGGGTCGAGCCTTGGGACCCCTTCCCCGAAAATACGCCACTGCTTGCAATAATTTTAAAATAATACATTTTTTTTCGGCCGATTCCGCACGATTTAGAAGAATTAAAAATTTTTTTGGAAAAAAATCTTGAATTTTAAAGGCGTTATTTTATACAGGGCCTAGGGGCGCTAAATCTCTTAATCCGGCACTGCGGAAAATAGAAAAGAAAAAATTCTAAATATAAAACGACGCGATTTATTTAGTTATTCACGAATACACCGTGTAAATAACAGTTCGGTAAAGGTCATGCACGCATCACTTTTTTATCTATTCAAGGAATTGCAATATGTGTGTACCCACACGGACAAATGAGACCATTATATAATATTTACAATATAATTTATCCTATACAATTGAGATTTTTTAATAATAAAAAAAAAAAATTATATTCTTCAAAATCATAATAGGTGCTACAAATTAACTCGACTCTGCGTGACAAATTCTACGCATTTATTGAATTACATAACACTTTTTCCTTATGGGTAATTGTTTTATTTTTGTGTATTTACTTCTAAACGTAATGCTAGTGGAAAAACATTGAAGTTCAATTCAACCGGTAATGATTTACCCTTGTACATAGGTATTTTTTTCATACTTTGAATTTTTTTTTTAAAAATTGATATTAAATATTGTGTATACACTGAACCCATACATAAAAAAATAAAACAATTCATTGTAATAAACAAATAATAATATGTAATAAAAAAATAAAATAAAATAAAGTAATTATATTTATGTTTTTTTTTTTTTACATGTCAGACCGTACAACGGCTGCTTTATTTGGCCAACCGTCACAAAACGTCTTGGCTTTTTTCACCTTTCTCTTTGCAGTCTCTTCTCTGGTTAGTCAGGTTGAAATTTTATTTACAAACAATATTTCTACGCACAATATATATATATGTATGAATAAGAACACGGAATTCACATTTTTTCAAATTTAATATATTTGATTAATTTAATTTTCTTACAATTAAAAAATGTCATTTATGTTTGTGTTAAATATGTCACTAAAAATATTAGGTACCTAAGTATACTATTTCTTGTCATATTTGTATAATTTTCATAATTTAACTTTTAAGCGTACAATCGTATTATTGTTACAAATAATTATCAACAATTTTATTTATTAGTATTAAAAGTATTGGAAGTATAGTGTGTACAGTGTATGTTTAATTTTTAAAAATTCATACGCTGTATATTCCTACGTTTCTACTTCGGAATTTACAAAATTTAACATTGAACACATTTAAAACCTACACGCATAGTTACAGACAACATGAATTACATTTTTTTTTTTTTTTAATGCGTTATTATACTCATTATATTATAGTGACAATTTTTTTTATCAAGTACCTACTAAATATAGTACTTAGTATATAATACTAGATTATTTGTATAATATTTACTAATATAATATGGCAATCTGAATTGTAATTATATTATTTAATATAACATAATACATACCTAATATATTATATAATATTGTAATTATATTATTTATACAATAAATAAAATAGTAAATCTAATAGCAGAGTACCTATATTTTTAAATTTATATTTTATAACATGCAGAATGAATACGACATGATGAATGATGAATGAGTAGGACAATGTCAGTCTGGCCAATTACTCCCCTCCCACTCACCAAAAACACACGTTTTCAATTCTTCGTAATACAGTTTAAGAAAAAATTGTTTAAGTTGGTTGCACTAGGGAGCTAGTGTGTGCGCAATTTTGAAAACAATATTTTTGTACCTAACCTTTAAATAAGTACAAATTTAAAAAACCTTTTTAATAATTTAATTTATAAATTCTAGACTTAAACTTGTTAATTACTTCATATATATTAACTGAATGTAAAGTCTTTCCATATACAAACAGAAAAGGTTCAAGACGTATTTGATTAATCGAGGATCTGAGTTCGGATTTTAAAATTCTCAGCTTGGAAAATACACGTAACTTATTTGCAAGGAATTGTTAAAACATATTTCATTGCTAGACAAAATTATTATTAATAATTAATAGGGCTCGGATTTAAATGCCCTATGAAAAAATGCATTTATGACCTAAAAATATAAAAAAAATGCCCTTTCAAAAAATTTAATTAAATCATTTCATTTTTGTATTAATGAAATAAATAAATATTAAAATTCAGAAAAAAAATGTTTGTTTAACGTGAAATTATAAATATGTATATAAAATTATATGTAAAATATAAAAATTGGTTGGTGTGACAAAGATAAATTTCAGCCTTGTCTAATTTAAAACCAGATTACAGATGTTATATAGTTCAAAATGAAAATGATTTATATTACGGAGTACTATGTTTATATTTCAATGAAGTCAATTTTCTTAGTCATAATACGAGAAATAGGTCAAAAATGTCTTAACAAATTTTTAAAATGTCAAAAATGCCCCAAAAAGTATAAAATCCACTAAAACTGCAAAAAATGCCCCAAAAAAATTTGTAGTTACAACATGGAGTACTTGGAACACATTTGTAGCTTGGAAAGCATCGTGAAAGACATTCAAAAAAAAAAAAAAAAAGATGCAAATGCAATTAAAATCCGAGCCCTAACAATTAATATTACAAAACATTATAATAATTTAATATAAAAATAAATAATTAATATACTTAATTATTAGTATTACTAGATAAGCTATACTTCGAAGTCGATTCATACAATATTAGAAATACTTAGACAAACAATTTTTTAATATATTTTTAGTATAAGGTTCATTATTTTTCTTGTAATTTTTGTTTTTGCTATTTTATGGCGGGTCCCTAAATCGCTTAGGCCCCTGAAAAATGCCTGCAGCCGGGCAGGCCAGACTGACATTGGAGTAATGGATTGTGATTTCAACATAAGTTTATATGTTATTTGTACACAATAAGAATTACGATATAAATAAAAAATAATAATTTTTAAGCAAACAAATTTTATATACTTATTCTAATGTAACAAATTAATATAGTATTGTAATATAATGTTATACCTTGATATTAAATAAATTTTTTGATTTGTAACTGATCACGTTCTTCGACAATGTTCAGATGTAAAACTTATAAAATACATAGGTCTCAATCCTCATATGCTTCGATTACTATGAAATTTACAAACAGTCATTGAAGAGGCCGCTTTTAATAGCCCATTCCTTTGTTTGTTTATCCCATGGGCAACCGTGTTGACGTGCAAATCTCAAACAATCGTAGTGTCCACCTACCGCAGCCACGTAGCACGTTTCTTCATGCCACAGACAACCGTGTTCGTACACATATTTTAGACAGTCTAAATGTCCGTATTTTGCTGCCGTGTAGGTCAAACGTATCGCTAAGGGACCATAACCACTATTCTTGTGAAGAAATTTTAGACAGTCCAAGTGTCCGCCGGTGGTAGCTGTCATGAATGACTTTACATCGAATGCACACCCATTTTCATGGGCGAATTCTAAACAGTCTAAATGGCCACCTTCTGAAGCTCTGCAGCACGTTAATTTATCCCATGGGCATCCATTGTTATGAGCATATTCTAAACACTTCAAGTGCCCATTTTTGGCGGCGTTTGAACACGTATCCTCATTCCACGGACACCCGTTCAAAAAAGCATATGACAAACAATCCAAATGGCCGCCTTCTGCTGCCTTGGTGCATGTAATTTCATTCCACGGGCATCCGTGGTCATGCGCGTATGTCAAACAATCCAAATGTCCAGTACTGGCGGACCATATACACGTTCTTTCATCCCATGGACATCCACTTGTATGCGCGTATTCCAAACAATCCAAGTGTCCGTTATAACCGGCCAACATACAAGTCTTTTCATCCCACGGACATCCATTTTCATACGCGTATTTTAAACAGTGGAGTTGGCCACTATTCGCAGCGTGGTTAGTGGTATCAGTGTCCCATTGACATTTATTCTCGTGTGCGAATTTCAAACAGGCTAAATGTCCATTTTTCGCAGCAGAGTAACACGTACTCGCCTTCCACGAAAATCCTAACCTGTGAGCAAGCATTAAGCAATCCAAGTGTCCGTTTTTAGCGGCCGTGGAGCAAGTCTCAGTATCGTATTTATCAATTTTCTTTTTTTCCTTTATGGTTTGCAACAGTTTACGACAACAACTTTGTATATCGCATTTGATTACATTTTTCGGTACGCTATTGTACCAGTCCTTTTGCAGTTCACCGCACGAATAATAAGCTAATTTAGCTAGGGAGAACATGATACGTTTTAATTTTCACGGGATAATCTAAAAACGCGAAGAATTCGACTAGAAAAAAAAAAAAACCATAATTACTTACGCGTAAATTAATTATAACTTTAAGATTAAAATTTACCTTAGTGATACGGCTAATGTACGATCTTGTATTATCTCTATTGATAACCTCAACTAATTACACATTTGACTTCGCAATAAACGTAAACAATCTGTAAACAAACAAAAATACTGAATACATAACTATGTATAAGAAAAACATATTTATGAAAAAAATGCAAGTTTTTAATATTAGTGTTTGATGATTTAATATAATAATAATAATAATAATAAACTTAATAAAAGTACAATTATAAAGTATAAAAAAAAAAAATCTCTAAACAAAAACAGACACCGAACCAATTCGACGTACACATTATTTGTCTTTTATGTAGACGCGCATACACTGGGACGACGTTAATCGACGAGAATAAAATCGGTCACTTTCTCTGGCGGCACATAATATAAACCGCTATGCTAAAATTTTTTCAGAAATAAATCGAAACACCCATTGATATTGTATCATTCGACACCTAGACGTTCCGTTTATCTTTTTCATCCGATTACACGTAACCTGTGAATAATCGATAGTGTAAAAAAAGAAAGACTGTAATAAACGCATTGTTGATACGGCCAAATCGATCGAAACTTTTGCCCGATCCGAAAATAATTACTTGTAATGCCTTTGCGATGGGATTCGAGTCGTACGCGAAGAATATTATTGTAACAGGTACGCAAGTTCTGTTCGCGAACCCGCGACAATCTAAACGTACGATGTTCTCGTGTGCGGTACAACGGAAACAAGGTACGCCGTACGACGTGTAGGTACTATCGAATTGCGGGTACGACGCTATAAACTTAATATCGTAACGAGACGGACGATGAATTTAAAAGCGTTTTACACGTATTATCGAATTTACAGAAAAAAAAAAAAATACAACAGAAACGGATATATATAATATAATAATATATATATATATATATATATATAATATAATTAATATATATATATATTGAGCCGAGTGACTGCGTTTTGCGATGAACGGAAAAAAAATATTAAACAAAATTGAAAAATACCTGTACGGATACGACGGCGTTTAATAACGTTTGGACGCCAACGACGGTCCGCCGTTCCAGTAGCGCGCCTGCAGCTGACCGACAACCGTCGACAAAACACTGCAATATAAACACAACCACCGTTAATACATTTTTTTTTTTTTGCAATATTTTTGTCAATATTTACGGGCCAAGATCGCGCGAACGACACGGCAAGTAATGCGATCGGATCGAAAGTGAAAAACCACTAAACGGCCACTACGCCGACGGTCATTACGCCGAAAGGTAACGTTTGCGTCTTTGTAATCACAACAACAACAACAACAGTGCGAGCTTGAAAACGACGGCACCGACGTTTCGAGCGGAACGACACGATACACGGCGCGAGAACAGTCTCCGTCGGCTCGCAGGAAAATGTTTCATTGTTTCGGTGTTGGGGGGTGGCCGAATACGTGTCCGGTCACGACCGCTAGAGCGCCGCTTTTTTTTTTTTTGGAAGATAAAAAAAAATTTACCAAATCTTTTATGGTAGGTTACGTTCGAACTCCGCGATATTTCGTTATCAACGTGTGGTTTTTTTTTAGATAATAAAAAAAAAAAAAAAAAAAGAGGGCTTTTTTTTTTTTTATTTAGAACTCTTAGTGTAGATACTATTAAGTTCGACAATTAATTGAAAGCACAAAAAAAAAATATATATATAGCATAATAAAATAAATAATAATAATAAAAAAAAACTATTAATAATAACAACAATGATGATAATATAGTAATCATAAAATGTAACAAAATTAAGAACAAATTAGATGATAAATTTCATACATAAAAAAAGAAGAAAAAAAACAACAACAAAATAAAATATAAATTAAACAGAGAATCCAGCCTCATGTAAGAAGGAAATAATAAGGATAATAGCAGGAGCGGAGTTTGACTTCAGGATAGCAGGGAGATTAAAAGGGATATTTAAAGAGATAAGAGATTTGGATAGAGTAATACGCTTGACGGATAAAGAGGGACAATCGAAAAGGATATGGGGATAAATCGCAAATTTCTTCCTCTGATCCCTTTTAGTTACGCCACTGATTATAAACACTGGCGAGCCACGGGATGTTGTGCAGAATGTCGCTCAAGTGAATTAATTGGATGAAGATTTTAGAGTTTATTGATATCGTTATATACATTTGAAAGCAATAATAAATCATTGCATTCGATAAAACGATTCTGAGCGGAGGAGTTTCGCTGAAATATTTTGGGTATATAAACTAATCCTTTTTATGTATTAAATACCACAAAACCTATAGGTAATTGCTATAAACGGTGCAAAATCAAAAGAAAGTTTTTGAACATTTTTTTCCTCTTAATGTAATAAAAAATCTTACATATTCGACGAATATTTCAAGTTTATCTAATTCTATACACCCATTAGTTTCGAAATTACGAAGAAATAGGTAACGATAATCGATTTCGACGAAATCGCGTTTTTGTACCGTTTTTACATGTCATTTTTCCAAAATTTTTGAGTAATATTTTTTGGCGCTTTTGAGAAAAAAAATGCCCTCTTTGAAATACCAACTGAATGCAATTTCAAAATTTTATTTTGCACATGTCAACAGCATCGACAAAAAAAAAAAGGAAAAGCTCGATATTATATATTTTACAGGAAAAACTCTCACGCTTCCTAGAGTTGTCCGATTTTCCTAATTTTGTTGTTGTTGGAAAAAGGAAACTTCCTACTGGGCGCATTGGTCTCCGATTCTCAAAATTATATTTCCAAAAGTAATAATAAGAGTCTGAATATGAACAATTTTTACAATATTTTTAACAAATTTTTTTTTTTTTTTTATAGTTTTTTATTAAGGTAATCTAAAATCGAAGTCCAGTAGGAAGTCTTCCTTATTGTAAAACCATATAATATGGAAATATTATCTCAATGGAGTATTTATTTATGGGGGGGGGGCTGATGGGGTTCCAGCCCTCCTCCCGAAATTTCAGGAACTTTCTTTATTTATTCCTATGTGTCCCTATGGCCATAGGATGTAATATTTTTAATAAATTCCTAATATGAAGTTGTTTTTAAAATAATAAAAATTTGGTAATTTGTCCTAATTTTAATATTTATGTTGGGTTGCATGAAAATTTACAGAACCGATAACTCGTTATCAGTTCTGTAAAATTAAAAACCGTTCGGTAAAATTTCTAGATGTTATCAAATTTACGGTTTTCGGATCGATAGTTTGTAGATCCGATTTTGGTTCTGTATAATTTACAGGACTGTTTTCCACATAGAATATTCTATGGTTTACTAGTGTCCTTATCATTTTTCTAATTTCTCGCCAAAAACAATAACATTTGAATAACGATAACGATAAGATTAAATGTATGTATATACCATCTACCAAGTAAGCGGTTATAACCTCATTAATATAAAATATTTACAATATTTTCATGAAACGCAATTTGTTCTATAACTTGTAATATACAGAACCGATAACTTTATCGGACCAACAGTTTACGGAACTATTTTCATGCAACCCGGTATTAGTCTTGGATAAGAATTTAGAAATAATTCAACAATAATATTTACTCAATGCTCTAGCCCCCCAAAAAAAATATTTCTAAATACACCCCTGTATTATTTACATAATTGTAATATTAGTATATTATTTCAGTCGAACAAATTCACTGAGTGCCGACTGCTGACTGGAAGTCTAATATTGCCGAGTGGGAGGGGGGGAGGGTGAGACACGACCCCTCTTCGGTTCGTCTCTGATAGTGCTACACGTAAAGATCGGAATAATCCTTTTGGTAGAATTTTTGCAGGGTACAGACATAAAGAAACATTAAAAAAAAATTTTGTTTTTAAAACACATCATTGTTGTTGCCCTACATGGGCAACAACGAGAGGAGATGAGGATAAATTACGTGTATTTGAAAGTAAAGTTCTCAGGAAAATATATGGACCCGTGTTCAACAATATGGAACAGAAATGGGAAATAAGAAGTAACGCGCAATTATACCATTTATACAGAAGAGAAGATGTGGTTCAATTCATTAGAGGGGTAAGGATAGAATGGGCAGACCATGTATGGCGGGCTGATGAGAGCATGTTAAAAGGAGTACTGCTGACAGATAAGATAAGTGGAAAGAGACCAAGAGGAAGACCGTGAAGAAGATGGAAGGACAGCGTCAAGGAAATACTAGAAGAAATTGGAGTGGACTGGGAACAGGCGTATAATAGAGAGCGGTGGAAGAAAATAGTTCTGGCGGCCAAGAGTCTGAATGGCTCGTAAGGCCTTTAAAAAAAAAAAAAACACATCATTGTAAAACCAATACATTCCTCGCTCCGCTCAGAATCTAAAACGACTAAAACACATCACGGGTCACAATTATGTCAATTGTAATTATGAGTGGCATATAAAGTAACAACGGATGCGTTTGCGAGTTGAAAATGTGCAAAAAAAAAATTTGAAACAATAACTGGCGTTCTCGCCCGTTATCGACGATGCATTCGTCCTGTGTTTAGACGCTCCTGTTGTTTGTACTCGCGGTGGACCACTTTAGCACGTAGAGATCTTTAATTGCCTACTCGAAGCGCCGGGCGTTCGTTGATAAAGCCACGGAAACGTATATATTATTTATTTTATTTGTAACATCCCAGTAACCGGCCATTCATATAACAGTTGCGATTTGTGAACGAAGTATTCGAAACAAAATCATCTTTATTTGAAGCGAATTATGCAGAGTAGTGTTCGGGATCGAAATTTAGCATACATAGGCCCGTGATTTTTCAGACATATAGAAAAAAAAGAATTATACAAATGAGGTTTGAGGCCGTTGAGGTTAATTAAAAAACGAAATCTGATAGTAAAACCCATTGACTAATACGGATTATAATAATACCCATCTTTAATGACATTTTTTTTGTCTTTATTGTCATAATTCATAATTTGTACATTGTAAAATATAAAAGATATTTTATATGTAATTAATTTTGTTGCAGAAACATTTCATTTGCATACAGTAATTATACGCACAGCGTATCGAAATAAATAAAAGTAGGTGTTAAAATGACGGCGTTTATTACAATAAAATAAAAAAAAATTGTGTAAATAGTAAATAGTTTTGTTAGATAATAAAAATCACGTATAAAATAATTAAAATATGTATAAGTATGTAAATTATAAATAGGTAAATCAATATCAAAAAAAAAATGTATAAATAGGTATTGTACAGTTTTGTTAAATATTAAAAATCACATGTAAATTTTATATCTATATATCATACGAGTATAAAGGAATGAACGTACTTATATCAATATAATAAAAGTTAAGTATGGATAAAATTTAAGTAAACATATTGAATTACAAATTCAACTTCTTGAGTACACTTGTGATGTTCTTAATTCGTTTAATTTATCAATAGTCATTATTAATTTTCTCCTTGGACCAAATAAGCTACAAACAAGTTTTAATGAATAAGAATACATTCACATAAAACAACTTTTCGAGAATATAAACTATGTTATATAATCATTTATATCTAATACAGTTATGTTAAATAAAAGTAAAGAAATAAAACAATATCGTTAGTGCAAAATATTAAATAGTAGCTGGTAAAAAAAATAGTTATTATTTTAGTCGTTTTACTCATATACATCTATATAATATTATACTAATATTTTTATTTCGTATAGAAAACTATTCTAACTAAATTATTATTTTTTGTCTCCAACGAATGGCCAAAGAGTATAACGTGTCTAATTATTTTTTTAATAAAAAAACAATACAAATTGTATTTTATTTTTGTAGTAATCGTTTAAATAATAGCCAACAATACAAATGTCATAGCGCTATCTATTTAACGCAATATTTTATTTTCATTGCCAGGCGTGATAATTCGTGATTCTATCAATTAATATACAATATTAATACAGCGTGACGAAGTTTCGACAACTCTCATTTTATAAAATTTTAATGAATTCTCCTCTATAGTGTGAATGGTAAAAGACTCGAAAAAAAAACCTAATTAATAATTTAAAGTATAACTATCTGATTTATTATCTAATTACGACTCGTATCGCAATTGGCGTGGCTTACATTTATATTTTTATACAATATGGAATACATTTTCTAATGAAGAAGTAAAATAATATCGTTCAAAATTCAATGGCTATTAATTTGTTTATTCATAAGTTTACTATCGCCATACAGATTAGAATATATTGTGTGTATTTAATTTATGCTACTATGAACCACTAGTTAGTTAAAATAAAAAATAATAATGCGAAACAAATTAAAAATACATATTATAATTATAAACTACACACGTTATTATAATATCACTGTAGTTTTTATAGTCAATAATATCGCAGGATTTATTGTGACTTAAAAAAATAACTCGTTTAAATTCTTAACTATCGGTGTAATATTAGATATAATATAGTTCGAACAGTTCGATCATAATCGTATTCATATCATAAATATAATATATAAATAATGTGCGTTTATTTTACCTAATTCCAATGTCTTTCAAGTCTTTTTCAGATAATTTCAAAAAATCATCATATCGAATGTTTTTTTTGTCGAAAAGTGGCCAATATTTTTCCAATGACAACTGTTTCAAAAGTTTTTCCAAATGATAATCTATACATAAGGAACATAAATAATTATGATACATAAAATAATGCACGCTATTATATTATTTTAGGGACATTCAATAAAATACGTATCAATTATTCACCTAGAAGTTCATGGCGGTTTTGCTGGTCAGTTTTGATTGTTTCATATTCATTCGACCATACAATAGAAGTGTTTAATTTAATATTATTTTCTTGTCTATTGCAATACTGAGACAATGATTTCATTATTCTTCGGAAGCCTTTAGAAATAGCTGTCATAGTCATAGTCTTGCCAAACCTATCACTAATAAAGAAAGTTCATTTATCATCAATTAATATATTAGTTCATTAGGTATTTTATTGGCAAGTTTTTATTTATTGTTTAATGCTTACGTTGCTTTTTTAAGTCATATAAAAGTATACAAAAACAATTTTGAATGTAAAGATTTCAAAAATGCTCGTTTTGGGTTGTTCTCAAGCGATTGTTATTAAATATCTTTCAAAAAAAGTACACGTGGTAAATTGTAGGTAAGATTCTATTCGTAATGATATTAAAATTATTCGTTTTGAAAACTATTTAATTCATTAAAATAAATCAGAAAATAGCCAACAATATAATATGTACGCATGTATCGATTGTTCGCCCTGCTCCACTCATACTTTAGCCAAATAGTGTTGTAATTTTAAATTTGAAAACAATGATAAACAATCAAGCGGGGCTCAGTTTGATAAATTAAAAATGTTTTACTATTGCTATTTTGATAGTGTGATTTCTTAAGAATTTTTATGCAGGCCTATCAATCGATTGGATATTATATATATATATACATATAAGTATATTGTACACTTTTATTTAATCTATACAGGAGCTTAGTGAATAATGCGTAAGTACTTTAAAAAATATTAATAAACAAAAAAAAACAAAGCACATCGTCGTAAAACTAATGGTTACTCCTAGTGCAGCTTAAAGAGTTTAAAATACATATGTATATTGTATATATGTCTGTACGACGATAAATACGAATATCACGATGTATTAGTTTGAAAACGTTGAATTTTCTTCTGTCATTCAACAGAATATATTATTGCGTATATTGGTATATTCACGTTATGTATGTAACTAATATTATTAAGAAATAAAGCATATATTATTAAAAATACATTTTGTATACTTAAGAGTCTACTTATTATAATCTCTTTTTAGTTTTTATACTGTAAGAAATCTTGCGAGAGATGTCTTTGATTATAACGACAGGTTAATCTGTCACTATATGGGTTTATCATATATTACGAATCCATATATAATAATATAAATTCTATTTATACGTCTAGACTTCATTGTCTATATTCTATATAACATACCTACGCGTTAACGTGATGGTTACCACATCCGAAACGTTAATTTAATTATTTTTTCGAGAAAATTCCAAATTTAGTTAATTAATTATTTTGAAAATAAATAGCTAAATCATTTATTATAATAAATTATAATTAGGTTCACCTTTTTTATACCCTGGGAATTTGCTATTTCTATTACAATCACTTTCAATCGAACTTCTATAAACCAATAGCTATTCCGTATTGTAATATACCTAATTTAGAAAAAAACGGATACAATATAAAAAAAGATTATTTAATACTATTATTAGAGTTGAACGTGTAATATTGTAGTTTAAATCTACCAGTCTATCATTTATGTTGAAGAGGAATACTTTAGTCAAGTTTATTTTTTCGATTCTATCGTTTAGGTTACTTGACTGTTCAATATTTAGGTATTAACCGCGGTAGATCATTATGGACAATTATCAAACGATCGAACTCTGGAGAAAAACGTTCGTCGGTTAGGTGGGTAGGTAGGTATTTTCAATTTTGTGTTTACCAGTAAAAATAATATACTAACATTACGTTACAATTAGCTTGCTTTTCAATGAAATACTCCAATATTTCTTCTTGATTGTACAGCACCGCATAAAACATCGCCGTTCTGCCTAATTTATCCGGAATCTCCAAAATGTCAATCTATATATATATATATATATATATAAAAAAAATACTTTAAATTATTATTCATAAAACATTCGATTGTAATTCTAAGAATATTTCGATCGTGTCCATTTGTTCGTCAGAAACGGTCGGCGGCGTATTGTGGTACATATATATATATATATATATTTACCGTGGCTACAAAGACTGCAATAACATACCACGCTCTACCTATATATAGTTACACTATTTACACTCATTAGTTTGGAGTCTTTAGAATGCGGCGGAATACTTAACGATGCAATTACACCAGTTTGCAGAGCGTCTGTTCAATTATCGATGGCAAAAATGTGACTGTGGGTAAATTTGTCTTTGGGTATCCAACGCTTGTATAATATGTCCACCTCAAATACTACATACCGATGGGAGGAAGAAAAAAAACAAACTCAATAGTTGAATCATTAGAAGTTATAACCTGTTAATCCCCACTCCCGTATATACGGGTCTTATAATAACCAACGCATGCACTACTGCTGCAGGTTCCTGGAGATGGCCATTAGACGGCGGCCGCACGTTGGTCATCATCTAACGAATATATATTTATATAATACATATATACTAGTATATTAGATGTATATATATATATATATATATAAGACGTTTGTCATGAAGGAAGAATATTGTGACGAGAGTTAGATGCAAGCAGTGGACGTGTAGGAAGAGGCTATGGAGTGGGGGAAATAGTTTCATAAAATAAAAAAAATAATAATAATAACAGATATTTATAGAGGTCGGAAACTAATTATGAAGGTAGGATTGAAAAAAAACCGCAATAGACATATTGTGTGCATACTGCAATGTTAAATGCGAAAGCGATAAAAAAATCGCAACGATTTAAATAGAATTTTCGCATTTCGTTTATGCGTGTATAAAATCGTTTACATGAAAATAAATTACAATGGAAACAACATATTATTATATATGTTATATAGGTAGTGTATATTATAATTTTAAAAATATTAAATTTACCTAATTTTAATCAATACTTATATATATACACATACATATATATATATATATATATATATATATATATATATATTATGTATATTTAAAATGTCTTAATATTATTTTTTAACCCTAAAGTTTAGTGCCTAAACAATAAATCGTGATTTAGTGTATGGAAATTTAAAGAATTTATATAATATATTCCAACGTAGCGTTTTGTTCGTTATTTCAATTGGACAACAAAATATTGTTTTATTGAATTTTATATAGTTTAACCGATAGTTAATGCTATATGTAATTATTATAAGTAGGCGGTATAGCACGTTTGAGTTTCCATTCTCATTTTTAAATTACAGAATATTCGAGAAAAAAAACCTATTTTTTATTATATTATACACGCATACAGCTCAAAAGTCATAAAATCAGCAGGACCCTATAATAATAAGAATTCCGCATATTATACACTCGAGAGTCTTTCTGATATTGGATATCATTATTTTTTTTTTTTATTTGTCATAAAACTTAATGAGTATTTTAATGTAATCTTTAAATTGCAAATAAGTTGCAGTGCAGTAGTGTTTCTATGTATATAAATCATACATTTACGTTTTTATATTTCTTTGACATTTCTCATAACATTTACACACATACAAATTGCAATCGCGTCAAGTTTTCTCATCGTTTTAAAAATTATTTTGAAATAAAACCGTACATGTTTTTATTATACTATGTGCTATGTAAATATATGTTTAAAATAAATTCAATTCCGTGTAACGTTTATTTCAAGGTTTATTAGTTTAGATGTTTACGTATAGTAATCGTTTAAAAGACACGTCTGTCACGAAAAGTCAAACGAATTTTAATTAAATTTGATACAGGTGTAACGATTATGGTGTTTTATCGAGTGTTTAGAATACAATATATAGGCACTATATAAATATCTTATATTATGTTTTACGCGCATGTCATCTTTGATATAATTTTTACTATCTAAACCTATTTGACGGTATAATATTAAAATATTTAAAAAAAATACTAACGTGTTCTTTTATATTAATACGATTATATTTATTGCGTGTACTACTTCGTAATGACGTCTAAAACATCTGTAACACTTCCATTTACCTAATTAATTATTATTTGTTTTTTTTTCAACCAACGGTCAGTGTATAAAAGCTATATGTATAGTGCCGAGTGCTGACTATCAAACATTCGAACATTACAGATTTCTTTTGTATGTTCATTATATATGTTTCATTTTTAAAAGTACCACACAGTATACTGTATTCATCTAACTGCGTCTTAACATAAGATATATATATATATATATATATATATATATATATATATATGTATATATACACGTGCGTATAACCCCTACACGGAGATTTATTTCATACATTAGTTACAGAATGCATTAAACAAAACGTGAACACGTACACTTCCCCCCTTCTCCTCACGTAAACTGTCAGTCGATCGTCAGTCGTGTTCTTTCAACGTGAAAAAAGTACACACGCTTTTTAAATTTTTTACTTACACGATAAACTTAATTTATTTGAACAACGTTATGATCAATTTTAAATTAATATTATACTGTTGGTTTTAATTATTGTTAAGAATATATATTATTATTATTATTATTATTATTGACCTTGAATATTTTTTTTTCTGTTAACGTGAATAAAAAAATGCGTATTCGAATTCGTGTTGCATTTTAAATATATAATATCTAGACATTAAAACAATTCGTGTACTTATATATTACAATCTATGAACGACTTATGTAAATCAATATTAGACCGAAATATTCGGTTTATTTGTAATGAAATTCAATTCGCTCTTGTATTGTTCACTAAAAGTCTGAAAACAGTGAATGCACAATGTTTAATCGGCGGTGCTTGAAAATATTTTCCATAAATTATTTATTGTAATCTTATACTTTCGTACACCAGTTATTATAATAAAAATGTATTAGGAGTTTAATTAAATGCAATTTTAATCAATCGATCGAGAGATAATATAGTTTACATTTGCTTTTATTTTAAATTACCTTGAGTCAATACAACATTAACGTCGTTGATGAACCCTCGCGGTCATTAATAAAATAGTCAACTAATACTAATTATTATATATGCTGAAGGTGGTGGTTTTGGGGTTAAAAACCATCCCCGAATTGACTGGCTTACTTTTCCTTTCATCTTAAGACAATTAAAAAAAATAAAATACAAAAATATTTCTTTAAACGTATTAAAAAAAAATATGTTCATTTATGCTAACCAGTTACAGAGTATTTACAGGTATTATACATTTTGATTTATCAGGGGCATTCGATCATATTGAAACTGTTATACGTGTTTTAAATGAAATGCGCACAAATTCAAACGATGAATTTCAAAAAATTTTATTAGGAGACTCATAAAATACTTAACGAGCCAGGATGCCATGTTAATATACCGCACATTGCATTAAAAATCGATATAATCGGAATAACGTTCCATTTACGTATTTAAGGTCAACAACAAATGAAATTCGACTGCTTCATTTAACTCTCCTCTGAATTATTCGCAACGACATACCTACCAGTATAGGTGGTCCAAGTATAGTTGTTTCAAAATTTATCAAAAAGGATGGACTTTATTTTATTTTTTTAAACTATACAAATATAAAAAATATAATATTAAAACTAGGTACTTACTGAATTTCTAAAATATTATTATTTTTAAATATGTACTTATACGTATAATTATAATCTGCAGGTTTGGGATTTTATAGCACTTAAAATTTGCATAAATATGTACTCTGTAATATTATCTTAAACATGAGAAAATATGCGCTAAAATATGCAATAAAAAGGTCAAAATATGCAAAAAAAAGAAATACAGAAATTTAATATTTATTAGTTATTTATCATTAATCATTAATCATTTACGTAATCGATCTATTTACTTCGAAAATTCGATTGGCAATAAATAATAATCTGAAAACACGCCTATTAAAATGACATTATTTTATTATTAAATAATATTAAGATTTTGATTAATTTTATAATAAATAATAAGTATAATTAATTATATATTACGTAAAATAAGACTAATTTTGATTTAAAAACAGTAAAGAATGCAAATATATCTCAAAAAGTAAAAAAAGCACTAAAATCTAAAAAAATCACAAAACACACAAATATATGCAAAATTAAATTTCAAATTTTAGTTCTTCAAGTTATGAAACAAATTTTAAGCTTACTCTCGTATTTCTTAAGCATCTTAAAAGAAATATTCAAATGCTATAAAATCTCAACTCTGCAGATTACGATATTATTAAAAGTTGGATACTAAAGTTTAAAAATTAAAACCACCCCTAAAATGACATCCTGAGCATGACCCCGGTCAAGACGAACCACAAGTACCTATCATCAATTCATAGTACTTTCCATTAGTCTAAACACGGTGCGTAACATCGGATATGTATTTTTGGTTGCCTACGTATAACGTAATCAGGAAAAGTCACAATAATAATATTGTATTATAGATTTTAATTATGCAAACGCGCGAACAATTTATTCAATACATAAACGAATGGTTTTCAAAATATTGCATAAATTTTTTAAAAATATTTCTAGTTTCATGGAGATGTTTTATCGTCAAAGATGTCTTATATTTTTATACGGGTAACTATTAAAGTCGGAAGTAGTAAATTTTTTTTTATGACGTCGGTGTGTGTATTTTCTTTTTTACTTTTTGTTATGTCATAACTATAAATTAACAGTTTTTATTGTATTGAGTAGGTAATAGTATATACATATAGAACAATGAATATTAAATATTATTTATGTTGGATACGCTCGTAATTTTAAAACACGTTGTTTTACAAGAAAAAATAAAACACAATTCGATTATTATGATCGTGATTACTATAATTAGTATGTAATGACATGTGTTTTCATAATATAAATATTATAATATTAAATTACAATTATCTAAATTTTTTGATTTGCATAAGAAGTCGAAAAATTCATACAATTAATAGGTACTGTACACTGGAAGTTTTGCACGGGTTGTTTTCAATTTTAAGATTTCAGAACTATCTTGTTTTATCGAGTTTCAATCAAATTGAATATTTATCTTCTAGAGCAGAGGTTCCCAATTTTTTTTGCCACGGAACCCTAATTGATTATACTTTTCCTAGCGGAACCCTAGTTTGATAACAGAAAATTATTACCTTGTAGTATTTACTATTTATATTCTTGTGTTTGATTTGAAAAGAAAGAACAAATATAAATGAAAAACAATTATTTTATGCATTAAAAAACATTTACTGTACAAAGTACAATATAAGTATATAAGTATCTGTTTTTATCAATTTAATGAAAAGAATGAAATTTTGTCACATATTTTCTTAAAATATCACTAGAATTATAGAAATACTTAAATTAAAAATACTAGTAGAAGCATGGAACGGTACACATAACGCATGTGTGCACAAGCCCGGATTAAGGGGGACAGGGGACATGATCCCGGGGCCCATTCCTTTTAGGGCCCACTTTTTTTCACAGGACTATTTTTGAAACAAAAAATTTTAAAGGGATTTCAAAAAATTATATTTTTATCACAAAAATGTCTTAAATATTGAATAATAAATTGATCATAAATAATTTATTAATAATTTAATCATATAGTATATAATAATTAATTATATTGGGTAATTCAAAATACCAAATTTAAAGTACAGTGGAAACTTGATTAACCGTCACGCTGTTATCTGTCATCAATCATCATCATCCAGAAAAAAAAACGTATACTCGACGAGTGCGGTAATTTCGTTGCGGTGTAAACAATATACAATAACATCATAGAATGTTATGAACCTGGTTAACTTTAAGACTAAATATAGGTTCACCCGAAAGCGTTCAAGCTATCCCGATTGGCGATTACGCATTTACGCTATCACATATATTAAAATATTAAAATGATATATTGCAAAATATCGACTTAAATCAAAGTCTGCAACATTTTGCAAAAAATAAAGCCAGAAAAAAATTGTAACAAAAAAAAAATATTAAAAATTAAAAAATTAAAGTAAGATCATATTACATTAGTATTTAGTTCAGTTATTTGTGTAATAGATACATATTTTTCTTTTAATGAATCGTTAAAATTTGAGAGGGGCCCACTTAATATCATATGTTCCGGGGCCCAATGTAACCTTAATCCGGGCTTGTGTGTGCATCTAGCCTATATAGGTCAGCGCGCGAACAACGGCGGCGCGGTTGTGATTCTTTTTTACGAAAGTTTTGTTTTATTTTTGGACGGAACGCGGAACCCTTGTGGCCTTTCCACGGAACCCCAGGGTTCCGCGGACCACCTTTCGGGAAACGCTGTTCTAGAGATTCGGATAAATATTTTCTAAATATTGGTTATTAAAAGTTGGAAAAATACTTATTTTCAAAAATATTTTTTCGAACGACGAAATGAAACATTTTAAAACGTAATAAATTTTTATTATTTTAAATGGTAATATTATTATATCAAAATGATACAAATTGAACCCAAAATTATTAGAACTATAATAAAAAGAACTGGCTACTGAATTTTATACTTTCTTGAATTAGTTTCCAAACATAAAACATTTTAATATTTTTACATTTTAAAAAATCGTTTATTCTATCGTACATTATTTTATACTGGTAAGTAAAAAAATATGTTATCACTTTTATCCAGTGACGACAGATTGTATTCGTAAATAAAATATTATCTTGTTATCCTTTAAGTTACTATTTACTGACACCTTGCTCTATTTGCATGGTGGTGTTTTTATTTATTTTTTTAAATACATATTGGTAAGTAAATATCCGTTTAGTTCATGTAAGCAATACTGGTGTTTAAATAAAATATTTTGTATTCACATTCTAATAGACTAACGGTATACTATTTAAGATTATGCGATTTATGTTAAATTTATGAATAATAACAGTAATAGTAATATTAATAGTAATAATAATAATAATAATAATAATAATAATATCAAAACTTTTCGTTTGCATTTATTTGCTTTTTAATCTTTAAACGATCAGATAGTTAGTGAACTAGTTGGTCAATAATATTCGATAATACAATATACATATTACACTATTTTTTGAAATTTTTTTTTAACATAATTATTATTTTTAGTGTAATGTGGATTTGGTTTGTTTGGTTTTAAATTTAAATAGATCGTCTTTGGGGAAAATGTTAAAAACATGAGAAATTATAATAGTTTAGTATTTTTATAATTCGAATTAAATTATATACATATATGATAAATTCTTGCCGTTTAAATGTTTAATAGTTACAACTTGGATATAATAATATAGTCTTTTTCTCATGATAAATTTAAATATTATATACGAAATTCTTAATCGACTTCTTTTCTATGAAATATACGCAATTTACTATTTAATAAATAGTTTTTACTTGTCAGAAATACCATATAATCATGAGCATTACAAGATCGCATTATATACCACCTTTTTTCCCCTCTACAATAAAAATGTAATGCTTTTTACGTGTTTTTTTTTATCTCCGGCACTATATACCTTCCCACTCGGATACTGACTAAATACGAGTTCATTTTTTTTCCATTCCCCGCGTATCCCCATATTATGTATGTGTTAAATATAATTATAGAGTCCGAATGAAATATATTGATATTGTCGAGTTGTTTTCCGGATCAAACATTATTATACATATATATATATATATATATATATATATATATATATATATACCAAACACTATACGATGTAAATAAAGCGAATAAAGTTAAACGAAACTATATTTTATAATATAAAAGGTTGTGTATAGGAATGAGCAAGTAACATGGGCGGCCAGCTGGTCCGCTGTTGTGTAACAAAACCATATATTAATTTAATAATTTATTCGCGTGGTTACGTCCCTAGTCGGTCTACTTTTTAGTTAAAAATCGCTTAGATTAAAATATATTTCATTCAATTTATGAATGTAAACTATAATTTTACATAATGTATATTTACACATATACCTATATTATATTTTACACAATTCAGTGAAGAAATTGTCTTTTAGTTTTTTTTTTTGATGGGGGGAAGGTACATAAAAGTTGAAAAATTATATTTCCAAAAGTAGTATTAGAAAAATACTTTTTAAAGTAAAATATTAACAAAAAGTTTTAAAAAATGTATAATGTACTATTCAAATACTTCTGTAGTAAAAGTATTTTTATAGTACTCATTACTCAAATATTGAAAAAGTTTTTAAGTAATATAAAAAATATTTTATTTTGATATACTAAAATAAAAGTTAAAAATAACTAAATTTACATTTTGTCTAACCAATATTCATTATAATATGATCAGAGTTTTTGGCGATTGGCAAAGTAAATAGTTTATTTGTACACTGTACTTACGTGATAGAAACTTCAGATAACTTATATTATTAACATTTTGACAATCTTTAGAAATATTTAGATTAATATTTGATGAGATTATTTTATAAGTTGTCATTTTGAAAGTTTGTTTGTGTAAGTAATAATATCACTTCTAAAAGGAATTGACAAATAAAAATATTCAATATTTATTGTATTTAGAATATTTGATTAAATTTACTTTAATATTTATACCTGAAACTTTTAACTCAAATATATGTATGTATCCTCAATTACATAAAGTATAATACATATATGTTGTGAATAAAATATTCAAATGTATGTATGTATATGTATTCAATTATATCAAATTATATATATTCAACTGTTAAGAATTTATTTTAATTCAATTTCATAACAATGTTTAATTTAATAATAATAATATGTGTACTCTTATTTTGGATTCATAATATTCTAACAGCTGAAATATTTAGAATACTACCAGGTACCTACGATTTACCTATAAATATTGCAAATTTTCCAATAATAATAATAATAATAACAATAATAATAATAATAATAATAATAATAATTGCATATTTGGTCTTGTGATTTTAGAAAAATACTAAATAATATTTATATAGTAGCAAAAAAATTTATTCTTATTACAGACATAAATAATTACTTGTGTGTAAAACATAAAAAATATTGATGTGACATGGCATAGTTATAAAATTGAACGATATGAAATCATTTGATTATTAAGCATTTTGATAATTTCCAATATTTCGCTAAGTTTAAAAATGAGTTATTCTTCATATTCAAATTTACTCTGTAGCATAATGTGTATACATAGTTAGTTTCCATACAGTTTAAAGGGAGTGATTACAATGTTACTTTAATGTATTTGTCAAGAATCCCACGAAAATAATGATTTTTAAATCTTTGTAATTATCAGCGACTACCAAATTAGTTTTTAAAGTTATTTTTCAAATATTTTTAACATTATTAACAAATTATAAAGCTATTAAATTATTTGTTGTCTGTTATAAATTAAATTAATAATAAAAAGTATCTAAAACGTTTTCGTACTTACATGAAATGTCTTCTCCACTATAGATACGTTTCCGGACATGGTAGCGATCATTAAAGGTGTCTGTTTATCATTGTTGATCGCAAATAATGTTTTTGGGTCTATATCTACAATGCGATCGACTAGATTTCCGTTTCCATAATAGCAAGCATACATCAAGTAAGTCCATCCTTTTTCATTCGCTAAATTTACATTAGTACTGGAAAAAGAATATTAATTGAGTAAATAACTAAAATTGTTTTAGAATAATAATAATAACGAAGATATTCCTTTTTAAGTGACGAATTTCACAAGTAGGTAGTAATTACTAAAGCTTTTAATAAATTTAAATTATATCGATTAAAACGAATATAACATGGTATCGAAATATATATTTTAGAAACATAGAATTCTTTGTTTTATCGTTAATGTTTTTATAAAATGTTCCTTCTTAGGGTAAATGCGTAGATATTAGAAATAAACATCTATCTATATGTCGCTCAAAATTTAAGAAAACTATTTTATACTATAATAAAAACGTTTAAAACGTTTAGCAAAAACTTCATGATAGGTTTTCTTTTTATGATACATGCATGATAGATAATATATTATATTTTAATACGATTATTTATAATTAATTCCAATTTCATGGTATACAGCCTGCATGGCTGCATGTTAGAAAAGTGCAACGTTATTAGACGTAAACGTTATGGGAGTGTTAGGTACCTATATATATACGTATATATATATATTCGTATATATAAGAAAAAGGGATGGCTTTAGGCTTGGTGGTAGTATATAATTTGTTGTCATAACATTTTTTCCATACATGTATCGTACACAAGTATAATATGTATTAAATTACTATTATTTGAATTAACTGTAACAATTATGTTGTCATTCAAGAAAAAGTGCTACAGAAAAAACTCAATAAACTATAATTATATATATATAATATATATATATATATATATATATATATATATATATATATATATATACACATATATTTAAACAGAATATACTACCCACGTACTTAAGATATATCTATAAATGAACACTAAATAAAAACTAAAAATTATTGTGTTACATAATAACAACAAATACCTAAAATATATAATAAGTATATTATACCTATAATATTATCACATATCCTAACGCGTATGTTGACTGGTTTTAAATAACGTTTTAAGTTTTAAGTGTATTCTATTTTATAAGACAAATACGTGTAAGTTAAATGAGTTATGTTTATGTAATATACTTAAAAACTGTTTAAAAGTTTGTTTTATATTCAAAATTCAAGTATACATATTGAATATAATATTAAAAAATATAAATATTATTAATAACGTTAACAAATGTATGCATACATATATATATATATATATATAAATAATACATATATGAACAGTTACTATTATAACTTTCAGCAGTCGATACAAAAATGTATTTTATGCTGTTGCAGAGTACGCGTACACAAGGTCACTTAGCAACTACTTAAGTAACATAAATTAGAAATAAAGTCAACGAAATAAATTAGAAAATTATTATACACTTAGAGTATGCATACTGTTGTTCGTGTAATATTGTCCAGTTTCGTTAAGTTACAATAAAAGTATCAGCTATAACGATCATATAGTTTTATAAGGCCTCAAGGTCCTCAGAAAAAAGTAATCGGTAAATCATGATCAACGGACAACGGTCATGTTTGGCAATAACCTTCTGGCGACAATATACTGTTAGTATAGGTATAAATAGAGTTTATTATTTTTATAAGTATAAAATTCTTAGTAAATTTGTTTTAACCAACTGTAAGTCTAAAAATATACTAATATAATGCGTACCGAATAAAAGAAGAAGAAAATAACGTTATTTCAATAACTGCAGAGGTTAGTGTTATTTTTCAATTCGTTTCAATTTATAATTTTTTTTAGTTTTAATTAACGCTATTACTGAGTGTAGTAATATTATTAATATTTATTCGTGATATTTTTAACCGGATTTTACGGGGGCACCAGGATACATACTGCAGAGTGTTAAAAAATATAATTTCAATATAATTTCTTTGAACAATTAAAATTAGGATTTTATTTATATATAAATAGTAATATATATAATAAATAGTATATTATATACTGCACTACTACTATATAATATTTACACGAATCGCTCCTCGAACGTTTTTAAACCTCGCGGTCGAAATATTTATATCGATATAATATAATGTGCATATATATATATATATATATATATATATAATTATGGTTATAAACCTGAAGATTTTTTTTTTTTTGAAGTATGCGTTTAATATGAACATGTTATTATATGTATTTTTGTAGCGAGATCCGATCTCTACGCCACTATATATCGACGTTATAAACATTATTAAATTATGATAATTACGCCTACACCGTTAATACTGGTATTCGTGTAATTGGTTTTATTGTCACAAAAAAAAGTAATAATAATAATAAAAAAATACAAAATCCGTATCAAAAAAAAAAAAAAAAAACAACCGATACCTATTCGTGTTATAAATAACTATATCATATGTGTATGTGTGTGTGTGTGCAAAATTGTAAACTGCATCAACCCACAGGCGGAACAAGCGAGCAAGAAAAAAAATATGAATAAAATAAAATTTACCACTAAAAGCCAGGGGGCATAATATTCTATATTATACTCTCTTACTCGTTCTCTCTCTCTCACACCATTATTTTAGACGACTGCCCTTGGACTTGACTGGAATGCAGCGGGAGATTAATCGGAACGTAGATCCCAACTGTGCAAAATATGGTTTATTGCAAAATTTAAAGAGAAAAAAAAATCATTATAAACGCGCGGGTTATATAATATGAACGACATACACGTAAACTAATAGCTAAATATCCTTTTGATTTAAATACTAGCGCTGAGCTGCTCGTAAAAGTGTTTAATGTATATTTACATTATAATAGGTATAATTTGTATTTATCAATAGCTGCTGTTCGGTACCCGACGTTGTTCAGGTGATTAAAACCCTCATAATACAAATAATCCTAAGTAGGTACCAAATTAATATTTTGTTTCAAATGTTTTTAAAATAGTCCTAAATGGCTATATACTCGTAGTATATGGCATAGTTCTCGTCTCTCGGTCTTTTTTTACGCGAACAGATCGTTCTAGGAAAACGTTCTATACAACAATTCTTACAACCAAGATTTGGTAACCATGGAAATAAATATATACTCAGGTATATATTGTCCCTATGGTAACTGACGGTAGAATCTCAAAAAGTTTGGTTTGGCGTCTTTACTCGAACGATGTCTTCCGCAAAATCGTTACAGCCCATTTTAGAATTAAAATTACATTTATCGAGTATAAAAACAATACGATTTTCGCCATTTAAGTACAAAGTCGTTGTAATTGGTCATTGAAGGTTTTACTGAGCTTTTACACTTGCACTACAGCAAATGAGTTGACAGATCAATGATACGCGTCATTAACAATAAAAGGGAAATAATTAAATTATCCCTTTTGTATAACATAATTTTAAACGACTACGTCATGTACATAGTACAATGAAGCGAACAGCGATTTCATCAGAACAATAAATTTTATTGTTCTTATGTATCCATAATATTGCATAGTATGCAAATATAAACTTTTTTTATTATAAATATTGTCATGGCCAAAAGTATATCTTACTTAATTTAATAAACAATAGAAGTATATAACGTAATAAACTAATAATATATATATATATATATATACTGCGGTATGCCTTTTAAAATATATCGTACCTATGTACCTAATTTAAAATTACGAAAAAATAAAAGATAAAATCAATTTTTCGGACGAGAAATCTAATAGCTGCATCAATCATATTCATACATATTTGTGTTCGAACTTTTTAAATAATTAAAAATTCTCGAATATTCAAATTTAACGTTTCACACCGCGCTCGAGAAGTTTTTTAGAAAAAAAAATCAGTAATAGCTGAGAAGTAAATAGCATTTAAAGTTACAAGATACCTGTATATAGGAAAAAACGATTAAAGTAATCGAGTTGATCAATAATTTTTGTACTTTCTGAGAAAATAATGACTAGTTTTTAACGAGAGGGGGTGGGGGCAGAAAGAGAAATTGTAATAGTCACTGATCGAGAAACATAATTTTAGAAAAAAAATTAACCGCTTGCTATTAAAAAGAAAAATGGTAACGAGCTGCGTGGTGTTGTGGATGTCGCTTAAATGAATTACTCGGATAAAGCTTTTTAGAGTCTGATTTTTTTTAGAATCTTAATGTGCCCCTGCCTAACATGCATTTGAAGTATTCGCATTATTTCCTCTTCTTCCCCCTCTATTAAGTGTGTGATTATTTTATTATTTATAATTACTCGATCCATTTTTAGTGATCTGTGAACGATAGATAAAATATAAGAATACGCGTGTGCAAATTTGAAATTTCGAACTGAACCGAAAATGTTTAATGTCAGCCGTTGCTCGGAAACCGTACCTTTTACGCAAAAGCGCATTTCGGTTTTAACTAAACCCGTTTAAAAATAACCGTACAGTCTATAGACCAGGGGTCACCAATTATTATTATTGGAGGGCCACATTAGATATTCGGAATATTTTCGCGGATCAAACTCAATTTATGAATACAATTTAGGCAAAATAAAAAAAAACCTCATTTAATGAACCAAAATAAACAAAAAAAGTACTTAATGTGTAAAACAATAGATTTAATAGATAATATAAAACATCGAAAATAAAAAAAATTATAGAATACATCAATGCAAAAAATAACAACGGGTCTTGCTCTCAACCAATTGTTTGAAATTTGGAGTATGATTAATAACTGACGGAGGGACTGATGATCGCATTATTACAAAATGTACTCGTAATAAAGAATAATAAAACATAATACGGACAATAAAATAATTTCACTTATATTATATTATGCTCCACTGCCAATATAATCTACTGCCGTCGGTAAAAACCAAAAATGTACAAAAATATTCGTTTTTTTCCTATTTGTTTGCGGGCTGGATACAATTCATCCGCGGATCGCCATTTGGTGACCCCTGCTATAGACTATAATAGAACAATATCGTGATTTCAAACGATAGGAACAAACTATTGAAATGGCTTAGAATATTTTGTTCGGCATTTCGAATTAAATATTTTCTATACGAATAAGTCATGATATTTTCAATATCGTTATGAACCGAATTATTGAGGTAAATTCTACGGAGATCGCCGAATAAAAAAAATATTGTAGTTTTCACGAATGTTATTTCGAATATAAGAACGAAAACACTACGTGTATTCTCTACCTACTGCAGTGCGCGTGTCAAGTTCAAAATAGTCCACGAATATATTATAATATACGCTTAACCGATCGCGTAGGTGTACCGAGGTTTTATCGAATTTGTTTTTCAATAACGATATAAGTAGTACGTGATCTGTTAAATGGATCGTCGCGTACCTATATTATAAATCGATTTTTCGTATAATAAAAATATTATCATCATTTATCTCGGAACAATTTAAATTAATATTATAGAGAATAATGTAACGTACACGCTCGCGTATATTAGAGGCCTGGTAAAGTGATTGGTCATCAATGCGAGGAGTATCAAACGCCGCGTACCTATCATACTATGGATGTTGGTGGTTAAAGTGGAAAATAATCACAGGGAGGATTATTACGACAACAACAAAAAAACGTCCACTGTACTCCTCTGCAGAGTTTTGCTTAGAATTTTAATAATTCCTTCACGAAAACCACATTATAAAAAATATTCTTTTATAAGCGTAAATATTCTTTTTTTTTTCTGTTGGAATTGCAGTGTATGATGTTTCATAAAAATGCATTAAAACACTGAGAAAACAAATAAAAGTAACAATATTTACATAAATTATAAAATAGTTAAATCAATCGAAATCTGTAAAAAAATTACTTTTAAACAGCCATACAATTAATCCAGGGGTCGGCAATATAGGCGGCCCGCGGTCCGAATCCGGCCCGCGGAGGGGAAATAACTGGACCGTTAAAATATTTTTTTTTTTCAATGCTGGTTTTTGCACGTAATAGAATAATATAGAATATAGATATATGATTTATTTTTATAATGTATAAAAATAAATACATTTATTGACTATTATTCAAGTTTTTTTCTGCCCCTCGAAATTTTTTTTTCAAATTATCTGGCCCTCCATCGAAACTAATTGCCGACCCCTGCATTAATCTATACACTTGGTGATGTGTATTGTTTGGGTATATTTCGTTACTTTAAAAAATAAAAAAAAATAATAATAATAATAATTAATTTACTAAAAATAATATCGCGTTCAAGTTGAACGGTGGTAAACTTCACCCGATCTAATCAAGGCGCCCGAGGGAAGGGGGGGGGGTAGACATTACAGACGGAGTTCACAATTCTTTTTTCATTTTTTGTTAACTTTTTAAACAGTGGCGTCATTTCAGTTTTCGAAAGGGGGAGGCAAAAGATTTAACCGGCCCCATCTAACTATTTCCCATATTTACATTTAGTTCAATACAATTTTTATTGTTTATCGAAAAAAACCCCAGAACCGAAGTAAGTTGCAACCACGAATTATTCACCTTTAATCGCGGTTAAAACCTGCATACTTTTTTATTTTATTATTAATTTAATTCTAGTCCACTGTTTGCCACGCGATTTGTTATTACGCATTACTATAGATTTGGTTAGAATTATTTATATTTACATCATAGGTTCAGCATGAATCATGCCGGCCCACTGTTAACAAAGGGGGGGGGGCAAATGCCCATCCTGCCCCCCACCAAATGACGCCACTGTGTTTAAATACAATATTCCCCCAAAAATGTCGTTTCGCTCAAAATATTCTCGAACTCTGAAATATGGTTTTATTATGCGCTAAAAACTTTTCGTATATCAGTTTATAGGAAAATGAATCGATTGCACACCACTCGTTACCGCTTTTACACGCCGAATGATAATTGGTTTTCATTTTTTTTTTTCCAAATTATTTTAACGCACTTGTACGAGCAATTAAATACGATTAAATAAACAGCTGAAGCGCCCGACGCTCGCGGAATTTTAGACTAAAGGCCCGTTTCACACGGCACCGCGGTCGGGTGCGGTTACTCGCGGCCGTCGGTGTGACGATAATAGCTGCGGGTAATTAGAAGAGCTTTCCCCATATAGGTACGTGCCCGGATCGGCCCGGTACCGACGGTGTTCACTAAACAACCGGTGTAAAAATAAACAGTGGTAAGGGGGAAAAACGATCGCGCGTTGCGTACACACGCGGCCGCAGCGGTCAGTTCATCAACCGGCAGCGGCCACTCGTCTGTGTAACGACGACGCGCATAAATCGCCGGGTACGCGCGCGCGTTTTTATTTATGAAACCGGGTAACCGGTGCCGTGTTACCACCGGTTACCGGGTGTGTGTGTGTGTGTGAAACGAGCCAAAGGGGACGGATAAGTCCGAGTTAAAAATCAAGACGGGCGACCCGTCGTCACCAGTGGCGCCCATTGAGCTAACCATGTAATGCAACTGCATGTCCACTCAGTAGTGGGTGGGTGTGGCCGTGGGGGATAGTATGTCATACCTATCATAATATATTGTTATACTGTCATCTAGTGTCTATAAAAGTATTGTAGGAAATAGTATGTACAATAAAATACAATGCAATAAACATTATGCATATTTAGGTATTAGGTACTTCAAGTAAAATATCTGTTCGGCTGGCGGTGCCGAAACAGTGTGACCTCCCGTCCGACGCCGCAGAAGTTTTGTGTTGGTATCCCACCACACTATCATATATCTAGTATCTACCGAGTAGTCCGAGCATCCTGTTTGACGTGTGTACAATATTCTATTTTTAACAATGTTTATTATGAACAAATTGACAAAGTAATGGAATTGCGAGTTGTGCTTCGTTTAATCTGGCATTTACGTCTTATTTTATTTTTGAACAACTTACGTGCACGCTGTACTCGGATTTTGATTTTTGTTTTTTTCAAATTCAGTTCAAATAGTAGTTAATAGAAGTAATTAGTAAAATATTAGGTGTATCATTTTATTTTTATATTTTTTTTTTTTTTGTTATAACATTATAATTTATTTTAATAAAAGTATATTAATTCTTATTTATTATTATTTATCATTATTATTATTATGAATATATATATATATATATATTCATATTGGTGAAGTAAAATTTGGTGGGTGGGTGGTATAATTTTACCTAACTGCATGTGCTGTTGTAAAACCTCTGTGCGCCACTGGTCGTCACCACCACCACCACCACCGACAACAACAACCACCGTTGCAGAGACGTTATATAGCGGTTTCAAAACGCGCGTCTATATTATTATTACTGTTATTTTAAAATATGATATATACCTACGACGTAGGAGAGAATACTGTCATTCCCGAGTAAAACACGAACGCGGTGGTATTTTCATTATGATTTTTTGTTCTGTATAATATTATATATAGGTACTCCGTAGGGTATAATCAAACAAAACGGTCAACGCGGCGTTATAGTTTACGTTTAAAATGGGTAGGTATGTTCAAAAAGAGTATGTAATATACGTAGGTACATAATATACGTATACTACCGGGACACGCGCACCGCGCGGTATCCGTAACCGATCATCGAAGCGACGCGTACCTACCATTATTTTATTCGTGTACCAAGTAGGTAGGTAGGAATTAAGCTGGTGTATATGATCGCAATAAAGATATTACGGATACACTTTTTTCTTCTTCTAAATATACAGAGAATATTGTCGAATAAAAAGTAATAGACGTTCGACTGGTGGTGGCGGGGGGACGAGGGGAAAGAAGAGGAAATTCCGTTAAATTTTTATTATATAAAAAATGATTTCGTTACTTACCTCTGCAGCATGTCAATCACCTTTGGGTGATCCAACGCGCACGCCGTGTACAGGTCCATATCGCGCGCGCGTCCTATGGGTTATAAAAAGAAAAAATGAATTTTCGTCAAACGTATATGTAGAAAAAAAAAAACGGTTCGCGTTATTTATTATACATCCGTTCGCACTACGGGTCTCTACGAGGAACTCTTCTATAAAAAAAAAAAAATTTAATATTCCGATTACCTCCTACACGATCGTGTGTGGCGTCCGTCACTGTAGTAATATCGTACCGCGCGTTAGTCGTCGTCGTCGTCGTCGTCGTTGGGCATCACGCACACCCGGCCAACAGCAATCAATCAAACGATAATAATAATAATAATAATAATATTTATATCTTATCGTCGTTCACGACCGCGGTAGTGTTTATCGCGTTTCATACCTCCTACTCGACCACAACTATTTTCATTTTTATAGGTTTGTTCCGAAACGGAATTTGGGATTACGTACGCGTAGTTGCGTATCAGCAATTGATCCGCTATTGATTTATTGCGTGTGCGGATCATGGACTCGGGACACTGTTTGTTGGAACGGAAAAAAAACTTTATTTTTTAAATTTCTATTCCAACTTAAGGGGATTGAAAGCGGGTATTTTCTCCCTTTGTCTTACACACATGAAACTTAGCAAAATAGACGTTTCGTACTTCCAACGTACCGATCGATTTATTGGTGCGATAAGAAATTTGAAAACAGATTTGAATTCCTCTTGAATTTTACTACAAAACGACTTTCCCACTTTTTTTATTTCTTTTTTTTTTAAGACCTTCAAAAATGAATTATTAACAATTTTTTTTTTTAATTTGCTCGGTTAATTTTTTTAAGGGTTTATGAAAAAATGAAAAAAATGAAAAAAGTGGGAAAGTCGTTTTGTAGTAAAATTCACGAGGAATTCGAATCTGTTTTCAAATTTTTTATCGCACAAATAGATCGATCGGTACGTTGGAAGTACGAAACGTCTATTTCGCCATGTTTCATGTGTGTAAGACAAAGAGAGAAAATACCCGCTTTCAATCCCCTTAAGTCAATATTTTCACCAACTAAATTCTGACTTGACTGAGCTAGAAATTCTGGAAATTTCAGAAAATAACTTATATTCTAACTTTATTACTTTTTATATTAAAATAACTGAACTTAAACTAGTTGAAAAAAAAAATGACTGACTTGTTGGCTATATAAATGCACGCGTATACGCAGGAAGTACAAACAGAGTGCGTGCGGCCGAATTATTACATTAGGGACGGTACAAATTTCCCACGTGCAATTTTCGAGTTTAAACGATTTCCACGAGCAAATAAATTGGTATATTGTATATTTTCTTCTCATTATTATTATCGATTTCAAAAAGTGGCAAGTCTGCCTCGGTGATAATTAATATTATATATTATATAAATATAATATTATACTTTTATATAAAATTTTTAAAAAACCCGCGATAACACGATTATTTTGTAATTACATTGTTTTAACGGAAAAGTCTGCTTGTAAATAGAACGCACGGAAGCCCAACTTAAATCGCAACAAAAGGTGCACAAAAGGCATCACAAAATATTAAGCGAGATATTCCGGAAATTATTGAAATTTTTAAATATATAAACATAGTTTATATATAATTTTCTATATATACAGAAATAAATAAATGTGTTTTCAATATTATAATTACGTCGTTTTTACATTCTAAACAAAGGCACTCAGAGGTTGACTGGGCCGGGGGTCTGGTGGGAAAATGCCCAATGGGCCGCTTCCCATATTGAAGTTACGGGACGGTGCTAAAACATTGTTTATGCGCGTATAAACAAAATATCTTAGTAACATAATTATAAATAGAACTGTAAAACAGTTCGTCATTGATGAAAAAAATGTCGTCTTAAATGTTTAAAACAAAGATTTGTTTTTGATAAATTGTTATAAAATAAAATATTATTATTATTATATCAACATTAATTTTTTTTTTTGAACAATGCAATATTAAAATAACACTATATATGCCGCGAAAAAACACACCAGGAAATACTACGATTAATTGTATAAATAATAAAATGTTAAATACAAGGCATGATTACAATTTTAAATAATATTGTCATTTTATAATAGAAATTTAATTAAAATAATTTGTTAAAAAGTTTGCGAATACCGTACAGTTGTTTACGATTTGCTGTATTTTTGAAAATAAAATCACTTTCGTTCATTCAAAATTCAACCGATTTCAATATTGGTTTTTTTTTCTCCGTACTCTATCGCAACTCAACGAAATGGCCGTTATTTTCGAATTTTTAAAAAAAAAAATTTCGTATAGTAAAAAAATTAGCTCGAGCGAATCTAGTGTATTTTCCCGAAAATCGTGTTAACCATATTATTGGTATACCAATAATTTTGTCCACTGGGCAGTGGGCTACCCAAATGCACTCTAATAACTACTAGATACAACCTACTAGACTAGACCAACGATGATCAGCTACGTAAAGTTATAACTATTTCAGAGGCGTACCTGTGGGGGAGGGGGCGATAGGGGCATTCGGCCCCCCCCCCTGCGTGCCGCATAATTATATGTGCAGTGAATTGTAATTTGTTTTTAACGTTTTTACAATTATGCATAATACGATTATTGTTGCATGTATACCAGGAAATCAGTAGGTATACCGGTGGATGATATTATTGAACGATTTTCAAAGATAAAACACCGTAAATTAGATTTTGTTATATAAAATTGTTTTATTTTATTATTATTACGGAACTAACCGTGTTGTCAATTGTGGTCTGACGTTTCGGAATTCGGAACCATCGAAGGTACCATCTTTGGAGTACGTATGAATAACAGTCAGCAACAAACAGACCGTTGAGTGTACTACTACTCAGTGACTACACAGAACGGTTCGCTTGTTTCTGACTGCTATATTTACGTGCTTCGAAGCAGTGTTGTATATTATCTAGATAACTTTTTTCTTATCTTTTATCTTATATAGACGAATTCAAAATGAGTTACCTGAGTCATTATCTTAGATTAATATTTACGTCAACTAGGTAAAATAAATTTAATAAGTGCCTATTATTTATCCAATATTTACAAAAATCCGATTTTCTCAGTAATAATTTTTTTTTCAATTTTCTATCCGAAATAAATTAAATTACAGAAATTCCAAATAATCTTTTTTTCTGTACCGCAACGTGAAATATTTACTATATTTACTATATGGCAGTCTATTAAAATCAGTTTGGTACATTTCTTACAATTGTGTGGTTATTTTAGTTAAATGCTTTTATATACTTTGCCTTATATAACATTTATGTTTTCAGTGGCCACTGGTTGATTTATAAACAAAATTAATACAATTGTTAGAAAATATACTAGCAGAAATGTTTAATGTTAATTTTCCAGTCATTATATGACGTAAAGGTGAAGTTTCATCATTATCAATTACAAAGTATTTTTTTCAATCCTATATTGATGATTCTTCTACTGATACGTTAGCAATTTTATGACATTTTACTGCAATAGTATAAAAAAATTATATTTTTTTTTTATCTAGATAAATTGTAATCAATTATTTATCTTTATCTAGATAATTACATTTTTATTTATCTTTTATCTTAATCTGGATAATTTTATTGTTTAACATCTTTTATCTTTATCTAGATAAATTAATATTTATCTTTATACAACACTGCAGTCCGAAGATTGAACCTGCACTGATTTCCAAAACGTCAGACTACAATTGGCCACATGGTTAGTTCTGTAAATCACAATAATATCACAGGTTAGATGAATACAGATGGATCACTCGCGATGTAAACAAAAAAAATTACGTCATTCGAATCCCCCCCTATATCAGTGTGACCGCATGGTAGCACAATATATTTACCTAAAATTTAAAACATTACTCCCATGAGGTAATCTATTTGTGTTGTTTACATAGTGATTCTGGTTCGGCGATCGTGTCGTATAATGTCTCATGTTAAATATACTCGTTTTATACACACAGTTGAAAAAAAATCTGTGCTTAATCTGCGTTAAATTTTTACCGACACGTGATAACCATTATTATGATAAGATTATTTGAGATAATAAAGAAGTTGTACACTATAATATTGTAAAATACCAACACAATAATTTATATCGTCGTGTGTGCCTACATTGATATGCGGGGGACCAATCAGAAGAGCGTATTTGCAATTATTTTGTTCTCGGGCCGAGTGATCCATCTGTATTCATCTAATCTGTGATAATATTATGTTAATTAAACTTTCATTGTTACACATCAATGAAAGTTTAATTAATTATTTTATACATTTTAATGTTGAATTTTACAAATATAAAAGAAAATATTTGCATGGCCCAAATTCTGTGTCCGTTAATAATGTTGTTAAAGAATTTTCTATTTTATCAGTGGGTGCAAAATACATTACTCGCTCCCCCCCCCCCCCATAAGAACGACCTAGGTACGCCATTGACCTATATTTATGTAGTTATATGTATAATTTTTAAGCAATGACTACAGCCCAAGGGGGTGGGGGGCTAAAGCCCCTTAGCACTCCCCTGGAATCCGCGCCTGTACCCAACGCCAATTATTATTATTTACACATTATTAATTCCCTTATATAATATATATTTGAAAACTACGGGAAATTTCTATAGAAAGAATTTCCTATATTATAAAGAATTTGGCCACCCACCGTAGTAATATATATATATATACCTCCGGTCTCGGCAGTATACGTATATTTTTTTATACTTACACTATAAAAAAATATATATATATATATATATATTATATGTATTTCGGTACAATCGACGTGTAATATTTTAATAGCTTTTTTGCTGCCCGTAAAAAGAAGAGGAAAAAAAAACCCGAACACATTCCCTGTGCGGCGCGCGCGCGCTTCAATAGACATTCTGTCGTCGACCACCTCGATTTCTTGAGAACGTTACGGGGTGGAATACGTCACGCGGAGGGGGATCGCTTTTGACCCGTACCGAAAGGTTCGTGTCTGTGACGAATTCGGGTTTTCAATACTTATAAACGCGTGTATTTTTATACGTTTTTTTTTTTGTCACGGGATATATTATATTGTTGTTGTACCCACTGCGGCGAGAGTGCATTTTTATTTTTCGTTTTTCGACAGCCGGTCCAATAAGCGTAACCGAAAGATTTGGAATTTAAAATTTAAATCCATAAATAACGCGTATACGCATTGTTGCGCTGAATAACTGAATATATGTGCGTATACGTATTATATATATATATATATATATACAATATACAGAGAACTAACGTCCCGGTGGTGGCGTGTACATCGATAATAATATTATTTTCGTTTCGTACAGAGAGTGTGTGTGTGAGAGAGAGAGAGAGAGAGAGAGAGAAATTAAATATCGGAAAAAAAAAATTATAATAATATAATCGAACGAATGGGAAAATAGTGTTTCGAAATTTGAATCGAAACGCGCGGCTGACGACTGAATAATATTATAATATGACATTATATACGCGTTTTATAGGCGTATGAAATGTGTTTAAATCGCGTCGTTATATGTACGAGAATGTATATAAATATATATATATATATTTACGCGGTGACGTTGAAATACGAATAATAATAATCCGACTGCAGTAAGCCTGACGCGGCGTCTGCACGTCACGAAAATCCAAAGACCCGGACACCGTTTTATTATTATTATTATTATTATTATTATTATTATTCGTGTTCTTTCCGGATTATCATAATTTTATATCGAAGAGTATACCAAAACTCGATATTGCAGTAGGTACGAATAATACACTATATATACCGTTTATATACCTATATATAATATATTATACGGCGTAATAAAGTTTTAATTTATTAAACACTAGCTGGCGGAATTATCCGGATTTATATATTGCTTCGCTTCCGACAAAAATCGAATATCAAGAGAATTCATTACAACAGTATTGGATAAACTTTCAATTAATTTTTTTCCCCTTCATTATAATGTCGAAAATTTAAAAAAAAAAAAAAAAAATTCAACTATATTTGTTTTTATTTTGTTTATTTATTGGTAAAATACACGTGCATTAATTTATGTGTGTGTGTATATCTGTGCAACATATTAATTTGGCAACAACATATTACGGGCAAAAGTCGAAATCGGGCAAACCTCGGAAATGTCCGGGGGCAAAACGCGAACTGCTCGCGGTACTCGGGCAAAACGTCATATTTCGGCTTTTGCCCGGGCAAACCTATAGTTGTGACCGCAGCAACATTTGGGCAAAACTGTATAGCCTCTATACATTTGAATATTTCACAGCACGAATGTTGATTTTAATATTAAACACAAATAACGATAAAATAAATTTAATGCATCATTGATGGAAAACAAAAAAAACGCATTACCCCACCACCAGCTAAATCTGGAGCACTTTACTATAATTGTAAAATCTTTTTTTCCAAATGCTTTTTAACGCGGTCCAAAATAATACCAAAATTTTTTGTTAAAAACGCGATTTTATCAAACACGTCTAGTGGTCAGTTTTCTTAGGTTTATTTTTATTCGCTCGACGTCAAGACAGACACACTGATATTCATTTATATACATATAGATAGATCATGTGGTAATAATTTACGAGTATATAAAAATAATACGGCAATTTTTTTTTTTTAAATAACTATTTAATTAATTTTATTTTTCGAATATGTGTTTTATTTCTTTTAAATTCTCGTCGATTATTATCGCGTATAATTTTTCATTTTTATAACGTATAAGCGAAATTCAGGTGATTTATATGTTGTAAATACACACACACACACACACACACACACACACACACACACACACACACACACACACACACACACGAATTTCCTTATATTAATCGACAGCAGTTCCTACCTACTACCAGAATATTATCGTTCTGTGTGTGACGTGTGTGAGAACGTACTCGTATGTACAATTATAAATAATTAATTGAACCGATATACAAGTATTTCCAGGTTATATCGATCAGTAGTTTTAATCGTTTACTATTAATATACTATTAAAAATGAATAAATAAGAAGATGTTAATGGTCAAGTATATGTATATAGTTTCAAACGATTTTTTTAAGAATCTATACGTAAACTATTTAATATCGGATTCTCGTATAAATACCGGCAAATTTCCTAATTTACAAAAACTACTTTATTTCAAACACTTCAGTCTTCAGTACTATATTTGTACACATATTTATATTTATACCTATGTATGGCTATGTATAGATGATATATGTTAATATGTTTATATATGCATGAAGATATAGTAATGACTAATTTATCACATTTAAGCCAATAATTACAATTTTATTTGGTAACGGTTTTATTTTTTATATATATATATATATATATATATATATATAATATTTTATCGCAATATTTTATATCAATATAAACTGATATTCGTTTCGTGTTTGCAGTACACGTATCATGTAAAAACTACCGAAAATATCAAGATGTGTTTTGTTTTTATTTATATAGTGATTTACGCAGTAAATAAATTTATTATTATTATTCATTTAAAATTTAAAAATTTGAATTCGGTGAATATTTTTAGATTATATACGTAAAAGTTTTGAAAACAAATCTATGGCTAAAATTGAATTTTCACGCGCGTTTTAATTGGATATATTAATTGACATTATTTAATTGTTTTGTGCGTGTTATATATATACCTACGCGTGTTTGAAAAATGCAGGATTGTGCACATATAATATGTCTTGTTCAAAAACTGTTAAGATATTTGATTTGATTAGAATATTTGATTTTTGTTTTAGACGCAATATGCAGGTACCTACCTATATTAGAATAACCGCGCTCGGAATTTTCAAAATTTTCACTCATTCCTGCAGTTAAACTTGGGATTCATATTAATATTTGTTACAGATAATATTGTCGTTTCAAACGGCAATTAATTAATTATTTTCAATTTTTTTTATTAATTTAATCAATCAATTTTTTTTTACCTATTTATACATTATTATACATAACTAATTACTTGTTGTTCACAGTAGTTTTTATTGTATGCATTGTATGTATAGGCGTGTATTCGATTCATTTACAGTTCGTTTTTTTTTCAACACTTATTTTTAACAATTTGAAAACGAATTATTCAACGACGACTGATTTTTGTTCCTTATTAGGTTTTTTACTGTACTGCAGTTTCATTATAAATGATGAAATACCATTGTAACGTCGTCAAAATATACAGAAGAATTTAAGAATACACGAGTATACGTATATATGAGTATATCCGTTTGTCAACTATTTTACTGAAATACTTAATACATTTTTATCGGTAGTAAAATATATTACCGTACACTTTTCACTTTCGTGTTCTCGATTGACTTTTTTTTTAACAATAGGAAAAAAATAATTTATATATATACTCGCATATATAAACACCAAACACGTACAGGTATACACAAAAACCTAAAATGAAAAAAACCTCAAATTTACCTTTAAAAGTTTAAATAGTCAATTATTATTAAATGACGCGAAACTTATACCTATACCTGTATTTAATAACGAGTATTATTCTTCTTCTTCTTCTCAGCTTACCTGTCCATTAAGGACCATATTGCTGCCTTCAACAGCTTCCTCCGCCTCTCTCAATAAGTCGACTCATAGGTCACATTCCGGTCTATTGCTCTCAGATCTTTGGCAATCACATCAATCCACCGAGTCCTGGGTCTCCCTATAGAGGTATTGTTCTGTTTATTTTTTCCACCAGTCCGTTTTTTTATTAATTGGCCATCTGCTCTCCTGCGAGTGTGTCCAAACCACTCTAGTCGTTTATTCCTGATAAACGCTATAACGCGTTTGGTCTATAATGTACAGCTTCTGCAGTTCTATTCTATATAGATACTATTCGTTTAAAATTTTTTTTCCCAACGAAATTTAATGGATTTCATAAATTCAATTTAATTTAATGCAGGCCCTGCACCACGCGTCGATCGTTTCTATATATAAATATATTTTTTTTTTACAGTAAACGTTAATTTTTGTTTTATTGTATTTGCTATATAATAAAAATACATCTCCCGGAGCTATGTTTATACGTGCGTATAATGTAAACGCATTGTACATCCGCGATAATAATATATTTCCTATAAATATTTTAATATATATATATATTATATATATATATATAACCTAAATCGGTGAATATATTTCTATTCTTTTGTATTTATTAATTATCGATTCGCTGTTTGAAAAGAGAAAAAAACAAATCGATAAAAATTACAAATCTTCCTATATGTAGTATTAAAAAAAAAATAATAATAAAAAAATCAAAAATACCAAATCCAAAAACAATGGCCTATTAAAATGATTGAAAGATAAGATTTGATAATAACCGCACGCCGCTGCAGTTTGGACAGACCGCATTCAGTACATGGAAAAAATATATGTATATATATTTTCCCGTTTTATTATTATTAATATTTTTTTTTTACTGCTACGGGGCACTCACGAGACCATTTGGTTGTGTTTTTCGTAATATCTTTCCGATGATAACGCCTACACATTTTTTTTGTTAAAAAATTATTATTATTATTATTATTATATATTGTGTTCCGGTCATTCTGTCAAAAATACAAGACCGTTAGTACGCACCACGGTTGCTGAGAGCTCTGAACTCCGTGTCCCCTCCTGCGCATGGCGTGCGTGTATAGACGAGTGCGGTAAAACGGCCAAATACCTCTGATGATCATTCACTGGCGGGCCGTGGTCTAACGTATGAAAATGAGTGTAATACGCCTTCCTTATAGGCTACACTGAATTTAATCAAATTCATACGTTATATTTTTAATATTATTTGATTGGAATTAAAATCTAACGTTGAAAATAATTTATACGTAGAAATTTAACGGACAGTGTAGACACAGCTAACGATTGGGTCAAGTTTTGTTTCCAATTTAGATATGGTTCACTGTGAATCGACTAATCCCGATAAGTATAATTCATAATTTTATCTTGCACGATTTAAATGAATGACATTTGTACGAAGAAAATACAGTATATATGGTTTATGTAATGTTAATGTAGTAATTTTCAATCTTTTATAAACAATCGTGTTGCTTTAAACCATTATTCAATTCGAATGCAATTATCAAGACTTAATGGTTATTAAAAGAAAAAAAACGTTAAGTCTGGTATACTGTATTTTTTATTCCAATCACTTACACGTCGTATACATATCGTGTACAGTGCGTGTTCTCTGGCTTGTATATTCTGTAGAATTCAAATATTTCTATTGATAGATTTTTATTATTTTAATGCCAATCATTAAAATAAGTCGAAACTTACAGCGGTAACGTATTTGATTGGATTTAGCATTTGGAATTGAACTTAAATCCTTATACATGATAAATTTAGAATTCGGAAGGAACAGTGTGTTCACGAAAGATATCTAGGTTTAAATATTATACACATTATTTTTAAATATATTAGCTATTATATATTAATATTAGACATTTTTACTTTCCTCGGATATACACTGCCCATTCGGGTGTTGCACACTCTTATTATTTGTAACGCATTTATGAGTTATGCAAACTTATTCTACAGGAATGTGAATGCATTATGTTTTAAAAAGAACGTTTCAAATACTGCAGGATAAATACAATTGTATAAATATACTTAATTTTTTGTGGGTATTATCACATAATAAATTTGATCAAGTGTGTAGGTTGGCGGGAAATTCGAACGATAGACCTCTAGAGCAGGGGTCACCAAATAGCGGCCCGCGGACGAATTTTAACCTGCCCGCAAATAAGGAGGGACGAAACTGGTAATTTAATCCGTCATCATATGCGTGACTTTTGTAATAATTAAAGTTGTAGAAAATGTATAATTTTTGTAAATTATTACGTTCATCAGACGACTCAGCAAAAAAAGCCGGAATTGATAATTATCAGCGATTTCACCAAATTTACGGCAAGTTTGAATGCTGAATTCGAAAGACGTTCTGCAGATTTCGGAAAAATTCAAAACGTTGTACACTATTGAACAGTAGTCTTACTTTGCAGCCTGACGGCGAATACTTTAATGAAGCAGTAAATGTTTTCAAATGCAACAAAGCATCTATTCAAATGGAAATCATTGAATTCGAAGCAGATTATGTGTTAAAAAATTTCTATAATAAAAAGTATACAAAAACTGAAATTGACTATGAAATATATACTCTACTTATGGTAAATTTTGGTTAAAATATGTATCTGAAAAGAAATACCCAACGCTGAATTTATTGATAGTGAAAATGTTTATGTACAATGTTTAGCTCCACATATGCCTGTGAGTCTGCTTTTTCAAAAATTATTTACATCAAAAACAAATACCGATCCCGGCTCACCAACGAACACCTAGAAATGATAATGAAGAAAATGAACACACAGACCATAATTGAATCCGCTAGTTGTGAGCGAGAACTGCTATTTTTCTCATTAAAAAATTGTCTATAATTCATTTTAATTTTAGTTGTTTCACATCTTCATTAAATTTAATTATATTTTCATTAGTTCTGGTTTTGTGATACATAAATATTTTTTTTATTAAGAAATAAAATAGAGTTATGGTCAATCGGCATTATTATAATATATCATCAAACATGTATTTTGAATTTTGATGGCTCGCGAAAATTTTCCGCATTCGCTTAATGAGCCACAAAGATTTTCCCATTGACCCTTAACGTGTGCGCCACTGGTTACCAGGAGTAATATATATATATATAGTATATATATCTTGTTTGTTGGAATTGTTGAATTTTTTTTTTTCTAGTATGTTTTGGTCGCATAAAAAAATTTAATAATAAGTTTATTTGTAGTTATTCTGTGTCAATTATTACAAAAAAAATAAAAATATAAAAAATATTTCTGTATATTATAAAATATACCTCCCTAAAATATGTCAATTTATCCTTTGGTATATAACCTACAAAAGAAAACAAATGAAACATTTATACATGCACATATAAATATACACGTGCCGAGTAATGCACCGAGTATTATTATAAAACACAGAGCTCGGAACTATATTTTTTAGTTGCACGCGCGCTATTTATCCGATCGCCAATCGATTTAACTGTAAATATTTAGTAGAAATAATTTATGCGCAGATATTGTAAACGGACGGATTGTTTGCGTGCGACTGGTACGTCGGTATAGAAATATACGTTCATCGGCTATATTATATATAAATTTTTTAGATTCTGAGCGAAACTAGGAAGCTGTTGGTTGTACAATGACGTTTATTTTTATTCTTATTGTTTTCTGTGTACATTTTTTTGGACTAGAAGGAGTGCTCCGATCATTACACACGAACCCATTAGCAAATTTTGCTATTTTCATATTAGATATACATATAATTATTTTTAATTGGTATAATTTAAGATGTTTAAAGATATATAGGTATACCTATACTTTGCCCGAAGTACTGCTTCATGGTTTTCCGGGCAGTGAGTGCATTGCCGATTTAAAAAAAAAGGTACCTGTACTTATAGTATGACCACTTTTAAAAGTTTAATACAAAATTGTATGCAACCTGCAACTATTAAAGCTGAGATATAAAATTACTATTAAACTTATCTATTTAACTATACAATTTATCTACTGTATAATACATTTTCATTATTATTCAACTGCAGTTTATCAGACTTATTTTACATGCAATTTATACTTTTATTCTTTATATGGTTGTATCTTATACTTAACGTAAAGCATGAAAACTACCTAAATACTTGTATTAATACTGTGTATTTATATTGTAAACTAGTGTTCCATTATTATATATACACATATATTATTTATTATCTATAAAATATATTAATATATATTTGAAATTTTATTCAGGTTATCATGGTACGCTGTATTATTTACAAAAACGAATGAAGTGCAGCATGTACCTGACACTTTGTTAATTAATAAGAAAATATGTTGGTTCCCTTACTTACAGTGTGATGGAAAAATAAAATATTTTAGTTCTAATCAAATTAGTATTATGATTAAACAAGGTTCATTGACAAACAATGAAGATGGTATAAACCATGATATTACAAAAGTTGTAGGTCCATTTTGTAAGTAGTCAATGTTGAATAAATATTTTTAGTTTTCGTATTTGTACATTTTAATATATACTAACACAAATTCTTTATTTTAAAAGCAAAAGAGAGTCCAGCAAGAAAGTTTCAAAAGCATGGTCAGAACCTGAGTCATCCGATTCTGATGATGGACCATGCAAAAAAGTCATAAGATGTACACCAAAAAATTATAAAATCAGATTTGCCAGAACTTCCACCATTTCCGAAACAACTGATATTGTTTTCTGTGAATAACTCAAGTAAATATTAGTTATATATATATATATATATATATATATATATATATATTATAACAGTGGTAATGTTTTTCTGTTCATTGTAAATAAAAATTGTATTTTGTTTTTTAGGCCTAGTTGATTCAAATATTTCAACTGTTAAAGAAAGTAAAACATCTATCGATTATATTGCCTGTCGTCCAGTAAATAATACACTAATAGAATCTTTAATTTAAATACGACAAGTATGTTAATATTATTATACTGTACAGTTGTTGCAACACTTTGGTATTTTGTGTTAAGCAGATTTTAACTTTAAATACATATATTTTGACAATGATAATATTATTTTTCTTTTCACAAGAAATAAAAATGTTACTTTTTTCTAATTCCAGTTGATTTGATGTTACAACTACTAAACAAAGTGAAACATCTTTGTTTTCTATTGTAAGTACAAGTAATTGTCCTGATATAAATAGTAACATTGCTTATGGTCCAATAAATGATATCTTAATGGATACATTTAATTCAAATACTACGAGTATGTTAATATTATATTGTACAATTTTCTCACCAATAATGATTTTAAATAATGAATATATTTTAATTTTGAATTTTATTGTAACAGAGGAAAATACATATTCAGACAATGCGTATGTGAAAAGCAAATAGTAATTTAGATATTGTTGAGTTTATTAATGAAGCCAATGAAACTGATTTTTAATGGGAAATGATGAAAAGTCCTAACTGATAATACTGCTGACCAATGCGATTCTTTTGAAACAAAAAAGGTTTATTCTCGATTAAATTTGTATTTTTAAACAGTATTTAAATTATAATAACTCGTGCATTTTCAAAATAAAATTGATTTGTTATGTCAAAAGATAATATTAAAAAAATTATTTGTCATAGAATAACATAAGTCTTAATTAATGTCCAGTCTTAATAATATGTAATATAAAAGTATAATACATCATTGATAATCAATGGTAACATCCATTATTAAATAATTTATTGAATTAAATAAAATATATCTTCTGCTTCAGTAGGAGGCATAAATTAAAATAATAGGATTGACTTTGTTATGTTTTTTTTTATACACTTTACTTGATAATATTAAAATTTATAATGCATTAAAACTGGTTTTTAATTAATGCTATACTTCACATTTTTGTTCAATCGTGTCATCATCAGCTTTTTAATTTTGTTAAATTAATCTATATATCTGACTGTCTTAAGTATAGAGGCTGGACGCTGGTATTATAATATTACTATGTTATAATATATGGTATTAAATGTATACGCATCACATAACAAACTTAAATTATTTCATGTTTAACTCATTTATTTAAATTAATTATTCAGAAATAAGGATTTATTGAACATATGTTTTAAATATTGATTTATAGATAACATTCAAGGAAAAGATATAGTGAATTTGTTAAAATTATTGAAAAGAATAACAAATATTGTGCCTTCTTAAATCTATTGCCTATAAAAACATTGAACAATTAAAAATAGTCGAATCATTATCGACTGATAACAATGATAGTGTGGTTTCAAAGAAAACTTGTAAGTTAAAACTATTTTGAATATTTTTGAATTCATATTTAATAAATTCAACTTAATATTATGTCCAGAAAAGTTTTCTGCTTCTAAAATGGGTGCATTAGCTATAAGTAGTGCAGTTAGAGAGGTCGTCAACTGCTGCTTGATTCTTCAATTTTAGGATTATTCAGTTTAAAAGGCAAAACAAAAAACGATTTATAGATCTACAGCTGTTTTCTGTAATTTCTGGCAAGCTCCATAGGAATAATCTGTACTGGACAGTTATTTAAGACATGCTTCAAAAGTTTTAAATTTATAAGTATTATATAATTTTTATTGATTTGATTTTATTCTATTTACTTACACGTATTTTGCTAAAATGTATAAGTATTTTTAATTTCTTTATTTTCAATAATAATAAAAGTATTATATAAGTATATAGTTGTACATTTTTAGTTTTCACCATTATCTATATTCTGTTGAATTCTTTTTATTTTCTATTATTAATTTATATACGTATTTATCCAGGAGTTTTTTTTAAACCAACCTATATTTTGACATTTTTCATTTTAATGTACACTGATATATAAATAATACTAGTTGAAATAATTTTGAGGGGAGGGTTGAAATATCAACATCCCTCTCTTTGAAATACGACCTTTATGTGTTTTATATTATATTTAAAATTTGGTTTAGTAAAATCAGGATATACAAGCAGACATCCATACACAGATAAGTATAATAAAAAAATTCCCTGTAAAATGGCGGCTATTTAAGTTATTTAAATAACTTTTAGTAAAAATAATTTTTATATAGAATGGTTTTTTAAATTGCAATTGCACGCAAATCACACGGTGAAAAAAAACACTATAGAACGGTTATCCAACTCGTAAATGGACGCAAATTGCACAGTTCAAAATAAAATAAAATAACGGATATTTAACTGACAATTGTACTGTAAATGCACACTGATTTGTGTGCCTGGTTTGAACAGTAATGATTTTCTCAATAGTTTTTAAACGCTACCCAAAAAACTAAAAAATAAAAAATTGTGTTAAAAACGGCAGAAACACGATTTCGTCAAAATTCATTATTGTATTTCTTCAGAATTTCGAAATTAATGATCCTACAATTTTGAAATTTACACCAAATATATATATATATAGAACATTGCACTATATAATTATACGTAAAAAAAAAACGTCAAAAATGTTGGGCTGTTAATAGCAATTATTAAATGTTGAGCTGTTTAAGTCGTAAAGGAGGTACGTTCTGGTTTTATGGTCTGAAAATTTTACACAACATAGACCTTACATTACTTACCTATACGACTGTATTCAAAAAATCTTGAAAATCCTAAGTCACAATTTTTTTTTTTTTTTATTACCATTTTAAATTTTTCGACAGCGCGTATTATTTTGATGGAAAATGATGATCGAATTGACGTACACGATCGATATGGGTTATTTTTTTCTACGCACAAAGCATTGACTAGCAAAAATGCTCTGATCGTTACATTCGTACCCATTTTCTGATAGCAAATTTTGCTGGTGTGACAATTTAAGGTTGTCATTTTTCGATTTTTCTCTAATGCTTTTTAACGCGGTCCAAAATAGTACAATAGTTTTTTGTTCAAAACGACAAAAACGCGATTTTATCAAAATTCATCATTGTACATTAATAATAAATAATATTACACCGAATCTCCGCTCAGAATAGTATTATTACTATAAATTTATAATAGTAAAAAGAACTCTAAGACTTTATCCAAGTAAATCACTTAAGCGACATCCACAACACCCGCGGCACGCTACCATTTTTTTAAAAAAGTTTTTTTTTTTTTTAAATACAACATAATTGTTTATCGACTACCTATTGAAAAATTTGTAAAAGTGTAAATGTCTAACCTACACGCGACAAGCGTCGTCAACCTTCTACGGTTATCTTCAAATCAATCGTTTTTAAATTTACTTTAATGTTTATGCCTATTAGCTGATAAATTATGAATCGTTATAATCATAATAATTTATCAGCTAATAAGCATAAACGTTATTTTGTATTTTATTTTATATAATTTGTGATAAATTTGACTCGTACTCAACGCGACGCGCTTCGAGTTAATCATTTAATTTTACGTTATAGTGTAATTAGTTTTGTGCGTTGATTTATTAAAATAAAATTGTTGTTTTAAAATATTAAATTTTCGCGGTAATGTATAGACACGTCAAGTAACGATTGTAACAAAACACTAATTGTTCAAAGAACTAGGTATAGCGTAAAAATTAACCTAAAAATGTATATTTTAATCAAACCAATTTTGTTTTTTTTATGTTTATAACGTTGATTAAAATGTGCAGTCATAAGGGCGATTCGGAGAACCAAAAATAAGAGTTTGACCGGGGCTAATTTTTATTTAGCCCCTAGGAATGATGACCCCGTGTAATTTTTCTACATTTTCAGAGGTTTATGCGGATTTTGGAGGGAATAGCACTCACAAACCACCCATCCCATTTCCGCGATTATGTTAATATTCGTTATAAAACACAACTTTGTTCTCTGCAGGAAGTCACGAATATATTTAAGAACATTTTTATGCATTTGATAGTTTTTGCAAACATAGTTTATGGTTTTTATAAAGTGGGATAGTTCTATCATAGCTAGATACTTGACAATAAATTTTCTATTTAAAAATTAAACATAAAAATTCTTTTACACCGTCTAAAACAAAATAATCGTACGACAGCACGTGCTATACGTTAAAATATTTTGTTATCTGCAATGTTGTATAGAAGAAAATTTGTACAAACTGCAATAAAGTCGTCCGAAAGAAAATACATTTAGTTTATACTGTAACAGTCTAATGTAATAAACTGGAATGAAATATAGCAACGTCAATATAGAACAAATAATTTTTTGTTGATGATAATTATTAGAAATTGAATATTAAATGTCCCGATTCGCGTTTCACCGCTTCCACCACAGACTACTCGCAGCGTAATGATATTGTAAAAAATTACAACTCACCGCGCGATAGATTAAAACATTGAAATATTAATTAAATTAAAAAAAAAAAAAAAAAATGTATTATTTTATTAATATTACATTTAATCTGCGCGATTAAAAACGAGTGGCCAGAAATAGTTTTATACACGGCGACTGTGTGTTGCTAAGATACGGAAATAATAAATAACCGAACGTTAAATTGTTTGATATTTAAAACAGAAATTGTTGATTCAAAAATAATCGCTCATTTCGTTCAATTCATTTGGACGTTTCCGCAAATAATATTTATATAATATAAAAAAATAATTATCTATATTTATATTGTTAACGTTCGTATACACGTTTGGAGTAAAAATGGTTTTCGGAACGACCTGCAGTGGATTGTGGAACGGCCTGAAGGGATTCTGCGGAATAAATAATGTGATACCGAAAGTACGTGCGCAGTATGATAACACAACGGTTGGAAATCGCGCCTCGAATCCCTGGGAAAAGATGGTAAACATTTTGTTTTTAAATACTTCTAATAATATTAATCGTGTGTCACGACATAATATCTGATCGGTATTCCTCCATATTGTCATTTAGATTGTTCGCGGTCCAAATCCGTACACAAAAACGGAAAAACTATTAAATGACGTCCTGGATCAATACAGAGATATTGATAACATCACGGTTAATAGACGTTACACAGACGAAAGTGGTAAATTGGCGGTCAACATAAAGCACGTCAACGAAATTGCAAATAACAATCATTCGTTGTCACTGAGGGTCGACACTGAAGTGTCGGGTAAATACTATACTTTAAATCTTACAATAATTATTATTATATACGATTCTGATTATCCATTAATATTACGTATTAATGTTTAAATTAAAATTCGCAATTACAGTACGATCGTTTTGATCGCACTGTCACGCGCGACACTGAACTTGAACTAGTTTAACATGAGAGTTTTGTGTTTTTTATTGAACACAATTTTATTCAACAATCGTGCACAAAATGTTTTCAGATATGTTTAAAACGTACGTCCATGTAGGCGACAAACAATGTTTTGGCATTAAATTCAAATCGGAAAATGACATTATTTCGGGCGACGTTGGATTACGTAAAAAGTAAGTAATTAGGTACTCGTACATAATAAACGGAAAGGATAATTTGATTTTTTTTTTTTAATAATCATTTTAGATTCGCCGATTGTTGTGTCGATACGATTTCTGTCAAATCAGAAAATGACATTATTTCGGGTGACTTTGGAATTCCTAAAAAGTAAATGTTTAGGAAACACAATAAACGGAAAGGATAGTTTGATTTTTTTTGTTTTTTAATAATCATTTAGAGTTGCCGACTGTAGTGTCGATAACGCGCTGTACGCTGACGCGCAATTCAAACATCCGTCTATATTCGTGGACGCTAAATGTAAAGTGTCAAAATTCAACCGGCCAGACGAGAGATCGTTTGACATGGAATTATCAAATGTTTTTGGTCACGAATTCAATAGATTCGGCGCTTTGGCCGGTTTCAAATTAAAATTTAATAATTCGGAACATTTCAAGTGGCAAAACATGTGTCAGTCTGTTACGTTTGGACTGGTCTGTCCGGTGGCCGCCAATCAGTTTACGTTGTAAGTGGTATTCGCGAGTATTTTTATTAGGTATTTATGAATTTATCAACGCATTTGTTCGGAAACGGTTTGAGCGTAACAAATCGCTGTAAAACCAGTGCACGAACACACGTCGCTCTACTCGGAACGAAAACATTAACGTTTTGAAAACAAATTTCATTAAACATTCTATATTATAATATGTTAATCACGCGAATAGGTACGCATCGATACAGAATAAAAATATTTTAATTTTCGCAGTAAACCTAACGACGGTGTATGCGTATTGGACTCCTACTGGAAAGTAAACCATAAATTTGAAGTCGCTACATCGTTGAAGGCGAACTGGAGAAATCCTGAATGGATAAACCGCGATCACGAATTCGGCGTGAAATACAAACATTCGGACGATCTTACGTGCAAATTAAAGACCGATTTCAGCGGCAAAATATCAGCGGGATTGTTGATGATGATGGAAAATTGTAATAGTATACAATTTATAACAGTTTAGCAATTCAATTAATCCATCTCATTTTGTTTCAGCGATTAAGTTAGGATTTTACCTCCAATCTAATGTGCGAAACTTCGGCGAAGGTAGTAAAGTAGGTTGTTCGATTGAATTTTAAGTAAGTTCCAAAACGAAATTGTTTCAAAAAAAAAAAACAAACAATACGATATGGTTGTACAAAAAGTAAGTACAGGTACACTGCATATTCGCTGAGTATGCTAAAGGCGATTTTGTGGTAGACATTTTTCCTACGGGTCTCAGTAAATTAGTGGATATAGTTGGTGTTTAAAATTTTTAAAACGCAGTTTTCCGCTACATGGTTTTAGGATTGAATCGGACAACCATTTTACGTGATATCATTTGTTTTCTATTTGCAATGATCTGAAGTAAAAAAAATTAATTGGTTTTATGAATAAGTTTATTGTAAAATCAGCGAAAACACAAATTTATCGTATATTTCACGTTATTATGAAACGTACTTATTAAATGTCCTAAATATCTTCCTTCTTGAATTAACTAAGGTTATAATGGTACACGAAGGAAGATTTCGACACGATTTGTAATTATCATGAAAGTGTAATGTTCATAAGTTCAAATACGTTTTTACTGATATTCCAATAAACTTTATTTTTAAAATCAATTGTTTTTAATTCTAAGTCATAGTATATAAGAAAAACAAATGATACCACGTAAACAAGTGTCGACGATCATCCAAAAATCGAGTGTTGCATTAGTTTTTACATGCTTAGTACAGAAAAAACACATTGATGGTGTAAACTTTTTCTAAAACTATTATGACATACGAATTTTAGAGTAGAATTTCGTGCCGTAAGCATGGTACTTAGTTTTTTTAATACAAGTAACTAAAACTTTAAATAATTATACGACACGGACATGTGTATATAAATATATTTTTTGTCAAAATTACTCATTCGTATGTAGACATTAGAATCATTTTCGGCGATGCTCGTTGAATTTTTCTTTTCAGATCCAGGTATGGTTGTAAGTTTATTAGCGTAATCCGTTATTACGTTATTAGTTTATTATCGGACATGTGTTGATCTCAAAAGCAGCAGGACGGAGTAACCAGTACTGCCACACTTCTCGTAAATCCATCACCTACTATCTTCATCTCGCTTCGTGGCGATGACCTTCAGAAATAGCGTGCAATATCATGCGATCTCGTCTTTTGCTTATATTTGTGGGAGGAAGTGAAGTCAAAGGTTTACGTAAATAAACCTGTAACCGTATTTCGGAACTGAAAAGATAGTCGATGATAGTCGAGATTGACGAGGAAGTGTGTTGTTTAAGTTGACAGAGTTGCTGATATTAGGAAAACGGAGATAACCAACAAATGTGTAACATTATTTTTCGTCATTAAAACTGAATATAATGTACAGCAATATAATATTTAATATTCTAAAAACGTCAAATTTATTAAATTTGTATTATTAATTTTGTGTCTAAAAACCTTAGAAATATGTACTATAAAATACGCAAATACGCTATTATTTTGTAGAAATATACCCTTTAAAATAAAATATATACGAAAAAAGAAATTTGATTTTTATTATTTAAAAATGTTTACGTAAAAGTACATTTTTATTCATTTTCTATGGTATTTTCGTCGTGTTTTCAATCCGAAAACCAAAATCGAAGATAGTTAAAAAGATGTCTACGTGGTTGAACAAAAAAAAAAAAAAAATATGGGTAAGTATGACGAATATGCGTTTTTGTAATGACAAAACATACACTGTAAATATTTTCTAGAAAAATAAATCTAACCGAAATATTAATAAGATGCATTTAAAAACTCATCTATATACAATGAAATATCGTAATATATGCAGTACATGTTAAGAAAATACATACATACAAAGAAAAAAATGGCAAAATACGCAAAAAATATTTGAAATATTTGTAATAATATTGAAATATATATTTGAAAAATATTTCAAATCTATCGAATATAATTCAAACTTGTAGCTTATCTATAACTACTTTTTAGGCTGTTTAAAAAAAAAACATGCAAATACGTGTGAATCCGTGCCTTAGTTATATCTTTCGAATACAAATAAAAATGTAAAGGTATAATAACGGGTGGTGTAACCGTTAATATTAATTGTGCGTATAAATATGTTCAAATAATTTCCTCGAGTAACAAATTGAATATTGAAAATAAAAAGACGAAAAATTATTTTGTTTTTTTTTTTTTTTTTGCTATACTAGAGATAGCGTGGAAAAAATTTTTCCATTTTATAATCAGAAGTTTACATTTGTTTAAAATATATTACAAGCAGTAGGTTATAATTTGGTAAACGGTCTGTACAAATATTCATAAAATAAAATATAAAATATTTTATAAAATTAAATAAAACCAACGAAATAAAATTTGTTCAAACCCTTGACAGACATTATTTTTATCAAATAATAATAATAATAATAATAAAAAAACATACCGTTTAGGGAAATATGTATTAAATCTACTTTGACCATCTTATCATTGCTTTCAAATTTACGTTGATAACAAAATTCTAAAACTTTATCTACTAGTAAGTCACTTTGGACGACATCCACAACACCCGGTACTCCTTTATTTCGATTCGTTAATTTTGTTTTTTTTTGTTTTTTGTCACTATAATCGTTTGTTACGTGATATTAAGCTCATTAAGTACCTTACCGAAATTCACCCGATTTCCGAAATATGATTTTATACGTACGTGATGCCGTGATCCGCGATTTCGTTTGGATTAGGATTAATAGGTTAATATGTTTAGATTAAATTTACCAAAAAAAAAAAAAAAAATTATAGCAATAAAATATTATTAATTTATTTTCGGTTAAAATTTGAAATAAAATAATGAAATTGAACGGTGACGATTCTCCAGCATAGTCTATAATCCGTGTATGAACCAGGGCTCGTAAACGTTATAATAACGTTTTGATTATAACGTTATAATTGCAAAATATCAATTGAAATGAATATCAAAAAACGTAACGGAAAACAATAAACACTAATTTTAAACTACCGCAAATTAAAATATATTATTAAACGAAATAATGTATTAACGTTATATATCAAAATATCGAAAAACGAAAAACAGAATTACCGTTATTTTAATATTTTTTTCCAATTTACTACGGAAAATATAAGCCTATGGTGTAGGTTTATTATAGTTCCATAATAAGGCTGGGTTCACACGGATGCGTAAAAATTATTCAAAGATACGTCTGAGAAGATGTCAGCTAGTCAGAAAAGTTTCTATTGGTAATATAATCAACATTTTAAGAAAAATATTCTGCATTGGAATATAAAGTCAAAAATAAACCAAGGTTCTCACTGAAAAAATGTATAAAATCAAAAAATTAAGGATAAAAAATTAGGACTTTTATAATCAATGAAGTTTAATGAAGTACATTACGTTTATGAGATTTGAAAACGTGCTATATAGTCTATGGAATATGAATGGATTTATTTATTTGGAAAAAAAAATCGATATTAAACCAAATAACGTTAAAATACCGATAAACGTAAAACGAAAATATTATATAACGATAAAATGTTCTTTAACGTTAAACACAAATAATCCATAACGCTAAAATATACCATAACGAAAAACGAAAAAGGTAAATAACGATAAAAAACGTTAAAACGTTAAACATTTTTTTTTCGCAAATGAGAGCCCTGGTATGAACAATTCAAAAATCATACGGTTATAATAAAACGACGTTGTATGTTAGAAATGCTACTCAGGGCATACGACCACAATATTTTGTAACACGAAATGTTGTAAAATCGATTTCCGATAAAATCTCAAAAAAAAAAAAAATTGTTGTCCATCAGTGCGATTACTTTTTTGTGTCTTTCGTTCGTTTTAGATTCTGAGCGGAGCGAGGGATCTAGTGGTTTTACAATGATGTTTATTATATATATTTTTTCTATCCTGTGTACAGATTATCGACCAGAAGGAGTGCTCTGATCTTTTCGGACACAGTTTGTTTCCGGCAGCAATTCGCATCTAATTGGTACTTTAGAGAGATCATTTTTCGATTTTCTCAATAGTTTTCTTAACGCGACGCGATAAACTACCGAAAAACTACGAAAAACCGCTAAAAATGGGATTTACGTATAGTTTTTTCGCTATAATTTCGAAAATAATCATTCTATTGTCTTGAAACATTCAACAAAATTATATCTTTGTACTATACAACTTCAAAAAGTTTCATTCAATTTTATAGCTATTTTTAGATTTTGAGGTTTTTCATTCATAAAACGGTTAATTTTAAGTCTTTTGACATTTGATATTTTGACACAACGTCAGACATACATTACTTAAATTTTGTACAAAAAATATACAAAGTGTATTACACCGAAGCTCCGCTCAGAATCGTTTTATCGAATGCAATGAGTTATCGTTGCTTTCAAATTTATAATAAAAACAATAGACTCTAAAATCTTTATCCAAGTAATTCACTTAAGCGATATCCACAACACCTCGCGGCTCGCTACCATTTTTTTTTTTTTTTGTTTTGTCTTATCGTAAAAAATGCGCCTAATTCGACGATTCTCAATTTCGAGAGCTTAAATCCTGCAGTAGCATAACTGAAATTTTGTTATTTGGCCGATGAAATCGCGTTGTTTTCTCAGGGCCGAATTTTCTTCCCAATCCGCTACTGGTATAATAGTTATCAGTTTAAGCGCTTTATATAAATATACAGAAAAAAAAAAAAACAAGAAATTTAAAGTCGGCACGGGTTAATAAAAATCGACCGGACTTTCTTGATATTCTTATATTATTTTCATCGATTCACTGAATGAATAAAGGTATAATAGAGGTAGATTTTATTTATTTTTATTTTTTATACATAATAAATTCACACGAGCAAATCTGGTGTACACTGAACCAAGTGAGTTTGTTTATTGCCGCCGTCTGCCTCCAAGCAATGGACGTGTACACCAATAAAATACTATACAATTACGCGCCAATGATAATGAAATAAACGTTTATGCATTGTGTGTCCGTACGTGATATACTATTATCACGCGCCAACGAAAATTCTCGTTGAGTTATTAGTAATTCGATTCCATCGTTTATTCGTTTTATTCGGAGTTTAAAAACGGCAGACAACACGTGAATATAGAGAGGAGTTCGTCTCCGTTTTTCCGCGCAATTCGCAAAACGTTTACAGCGAGAAATATAACGTGTGAACACACTGCTAAACACCATTTACAGGCTATCGCTCGTTATTATTATTATTATTATTATTATTATTATTATTATGAACAGGCCCGGGTTGTATTGGCGAGGAACCGAGAAGATCATCTCGGTGCGCCGTACACATTACCATAACAATTGTTCTCGCGAATTAATAATATAACAACGACTGTAAACCGTGATAACAGCATTAATGAATTTATTGGCTTGTCACTGAAATAAAAAACACAATGAAATTGTCACGATTCTCGCACAGATATAATACGGTGACACAAAAATAAAAGTCCCTACGCTCTTTCAAAAAACCCTTAGATATGTGCATCGTCTTTCGTCCTGGACACAAACGTGATAATTATAAAAAAAAAAACCACAAGCTTAAAATAAATATTACCGTATCGTATCTATTTGATACAGTATTATTAAATATTATTCATTACGAGTGTAAAAAAAAAAAAAAAAAAAGTTCGTATTTATATTGAAAAAAATAATATTTGTTTCGTATACTTTTAAAAACGGCTTAAAGAAGAGGTACAAAATCGGTGGTTTTGTCAAATCCGAATTGATTGCGTGGTGTATCGGCTTGTACAATGCATATTAAATATTGCAAATTTATCTGATAATTGTTTTATCGTATTTTATTTATATAGGATGAACTTACACAGTCTATAATCGTATAAAAAAAAAAAAGACTACTCGCTAAAAACGAATAAAAAGAAGAGTGGTTTCATGACGTTTTCAAGTATTTGGCCCCGGTCCGGCTGTGTTTTTTTTTTTTTTAAGGACCGATGAAAAACTCGATAACTCGGTGGACCGAAATTTCTCAATCCGTCCCCGATTATGAATGTTGTTCAGAAAAATTGTCTAAAATTAAAAACGATTAGTTGCTTCGAATCACATACGTACACATTATACCACCTATACGTACTGTGCACAGCAGATTGCGACATCCCATCCCGTACCGATTATACCGCGGCGGTTAAAATTCTTTTAAACTCAATTATTATAACGCGTATTGCTTGGAGTCTGGTGATATTATTATTATTATTATTATTATAAATTTCAACCGCGTGACAAAACCGTTAATGTCGTTAATAAAATATCGGAGGGGGGGGGGAATTGTAATAAACAAAGAAAAAAATAGCGAAAGAAATATAGGAGAATAAAAAAAAAAAAACGATTAATATGCTTTCCAACAAATCGTATATTAAAGCTTATTTTAGGCACGCAGATTATTGTTACTGTCCAGTTGAATAGCATTTTCCGACTTTGCCCGCGGTGCACAGTGGCGTAATTACGAACGTTCTACGGGACGGGATATAAAATTTATCACTGGATAACCCTAATAATATTGCGAAAACCCTTCTGACATTAATGTCAAAGTTAAAGCGGCCGATACTCGTGTTTTATACTTTTATTATTTTCTTTAATAAAAACGACATATTTTTTTTAAGAAAATTTCTAATTTTTCTCGTTTTTTTTTTTTTTAGCTAATTTATCAAGTAGTTTTGTTACATCTGAATATGCGGGTAAACCTTGCTCCGGTGACCCAACCTAACCGCATCGTACCGGTTGGTAGTTACCGGTTAATAAACCGAGGAATATTATGATAAATACTGATCAATTTTGTAAACGCAAAAAAATATTATTTTTATCGTTTTTAATTATTACCTATATTTTTTGTATATTAGACAATATGTTGCGTACGACCCTGCACCGTTTTGAACGGATGATAGTTCAGTTTCTGTCGGTGTTTTGCCTGAACAGCACTGGAACGGAGGTAAGCCCTTCGGCGGTATAGGGTATGTCGCCCGCGGCCCGACTTACGTCGACAATTAAGTAATGAGACTGATTTTTCCGCCGTGCATTTGGTAGCACCGTGAACCTGAAACTCTGGGTCGTTACTCCTAATCTTAATCTATTAGTAGATATATTTGGGACTCCTGTACGATCATTAGTTTGCCATTTGTGTGTTCGTTTTAGTCAGTGTATGAAGTGCGTGTCACGAAAATGTAATGACATAATATCGAACAACGGTAAGCAATCAAGTTTTGGGTGAAACTCAGCGAATCTGCGAAGGAAACGCTCGATAAAGTAGTTAGAGTGTTCGGTGATGAAGCCATAAGTCGTGCACAGGTATTCCGGTGGCACAAAGAATTTAAAAACGGTCGTGAAAGCGTCGCAGATGAGCCGCGAAGTGGAAAGGCAGTTGAAGTGCGAACTGACGACAACGCACAGCGTGTGCGGGCTCTTGTGCGTCAAGACCGACAGCTAACTGTTCGAATGTTGTCTGATGAACTGAACATTAACCGCGAAACATCAAGAAAGATTTTGGTTGAAGATTTGTGTGTGAAAAAGCTTTGTGCAAAAATGGTTCCAAAAAACCTCTCAGAGGAACAAAAACACGTGCGAATGACTGTCGAATGTGACGCAATTTTTGACCTCAAAAAGTATTACAGTGTTGCCCCAGCCACCGCATTCACCGGATATGTCTCCGTGCGACTTTTCTTTTCCCCCGGGACAAACCTGTCATAAAAAGAACGCATTTCGAGTCGGTAACAGACATCCAAACGGCCGCGGGACGAGGGTACTCCAGGAGCTTCCAGTCAATGAGTTCCAGAAATCTAACGAAAAGTGGAAAAAGCGTTGGACTCGGTGTGTAGCTGCCCAAGGGCAATATTTTCAAGGGGACCATATCGATGTACCTTAATTATTAAATATACGTGATTTTTGCAATCAGTCTCATTACTTAATTGTCAGACCTCGTGTATGACTCCGTGTTCGTCGTCATGATGCGTCAACGACATACTTTATTTACAGGTGGATAAAGTTGAAAGTAAAAAATATATATAGGTACATATACTATTCACGAGATTTCTTCGTAAAAAATATTCGTCGTTTTCCCTTCTGCAGTGGCCACGTAAAGTATACAGACTGTATATCAGGACTGGAGAGCAAGCGACGTATACAGTACTGCAGTTGACCGCGTGAGAAACGACTATGTTTGTTCTCGGATCAACGGCTTTTAGCGTCTGCCCCGACCCCCCTCCAGCGATTCGTTAATATATTGTCACGGCGAAACAAACGCTCGCATAGGAAACGTTTCAATTGAAACGGAAAACTATAATTGGGAATAATTAATGACATGAATAACCGTATTTATTTAAAAAATTGTCATATTGTCATTAGACACGATTCAGAATGTTCGGCCAAACTGTAACAAACAGATTAGAAACAGACCGCGTGTCTCGATGTTTTCAGTGGTTTTCGCGCCCGGACACGCGAAGAAAGTCAGTCCGTTTGCACATTATGTATCGGACTCGAGTGAAATACTTCTTAAAAGCATTTGAAATACATATTCCGAATACTTCGAGAAAAATTATTCAGAATATGTATGTTCGTATACTTCGCGACAATACTATTCCATAAGTATTTTGAATGCCAGTATTCCAAATAATTTTAGAATATATATATATTTTTTTTCCACTAATTTTCAGTAATAAGAATATCAAATATAATAATATTATATTATTATTTAATCGAATACAAACAGTCGTCGGTATGTGATTAGGGTGTTAATCGAATAGTCGTCGGTATATATATATATATATTTTTTAATTCGGTGGTTTTTAAATTAACACAATAAATAATAAATAAATTAATAATGCCAATTAGTTATAAAATATAACACAACATTATAATAACACTGTGTATAACCAAATATATAAGTACTTGATTATTTACGTAAGGATGGGTTCAAACACCGAACGTAGCAAGATTATTGATAAAATAATAATTGATGTTGTTTTAAATATCTACTACTGCCACTCATATTTTTTTTCCGAAATAATTATTTTTTACATTTAAGTAACAAGTTTTTATCATTATGAGGTACCATCTGAAATATGACTGGTCTTTAAAAAGCATTCAGATTACTACCCAAATATGTTATGTATATTTATATATAATATAATATCATATAGTATATAGTATATAGTAGTGTAATAACGCGGGGTATATGTACCACCGCATTGTGTGATCGATTTGTACGTACGTTTAATCAGCCGTGTACATCTTTATTAGGATTGTGTTAAAAACGTGTTTTTATATTGTGTTTTGTAACGAATGCTTTTTTTTCTTCTTCTATCAAAACTACACACGAATAACGACCGTGTATTTTGTTAGAAAATACGCGGTGCGCTGGTGACAATATCGCGCCCGTCAATCAGTGCGCGGCCCGGGTCAAATGATATCTTCACTGCAGTGCTCGCCACCCGTTATTATTATAATAATAATAATAATAATAATAAAAATTTCTAATAATAATAATAATATATAAAGACCATCACCGAGATATATAACAAAACATATATAACAGTATAGTCTTTTGAAAAGTGTAGTGTATTATTTAATCGAGGGAGAGCATATTCGATGGAAACCGGTGTAGAGTATAAGTATAGGTGTTAGGTTTTTGTGCGCGTGCAGTTATAATATAATATTTTATTTATTATTGAAATACCTACACGTTTTGTGTATTTGCACCGGTCCATCCGGGCTACGCGGTATCGGCAATAATTTTTTTGTGTTATTCGAACGCGTATCTAAAATAAATTTCTTCTTTCCGCATTGAAGACAAAAAAAAAAACTAAAATCGATTGCGATTAATCAAACGCTGTATAGTTCGGATTTTTTTTTTTTTGACATTTCTGAATATCATATTATAACAATGTGCGTGTGTGTAAATTTGGTGCTTGTGCATAAAAAAAAAAAAAAAAATGAAAAACCGATAAATAATAGTCGAACCGATTAAAAATACTCTCTCTCTCTCTCTCTCTCACTCACTTTCTCTCTCTCTTATTATGAAAATGTTCATGTATACGACGGGTACTTAACCGGTCACGTTAGGTGCCCACCAAAAAAAAAAAAAAAAATTACAAACGAACGAACGAGTACAAAAAGGTTGGACGTTGTGTGAGTTTACCGGCGGCGAACTACTCGTCGTTGTGTTCTACTTATACGTGTGTAGTCGTAGACTTTTTTTTTCTTCTATTACTATCTGGTGTAATGGTATACTCTGGTAGTATACCAAATATTTTTTAAAGCTCAAAATATCGTACGATTTTAAATAATGCCTACAGAAAAAGAAAGTAATAATTTATTATTTAGATGTCAAAAATAATATTATTTCAGAAAAAAAAAATACGAGTGGAAACTAACAGCAGTAGGTGTTTAAAACGACATCAATTATTTCACCAACAGTCTCGCTGCACTTAGTGTTTGAACCATGCAATAACTTTATCAAAATAATCAAGTACATTTGATTACGTTATTATATGTTACTATAATTTTGTTACATTTTGGTAATCGGTATTATTAATTTACTTATTTGTTATCGTTTTAATTTATGAACAAAGGATTAAAAAAAAAAAAAGATTAAACAACCTCCCCCACCTCCGAATACATATTCGATTTAATAATAATAAAATAACTATGTTTGAGATAATCTGTATTATTGTAAAACTGGCCGAAAAAAAAAGTATTCTAAAAGTATTTGGAATACTTTTTGTGAAGTATTCAAAACCGCATTTAGGGAATACTGTTGTTATGAAGTATGTATTCTAATGCGTGTTCTGAATATTTTTCTTTTCAAAGTATTTTCATCCAAGTCTGTATAACGGCATATTGGTATATCGGGTATTGTACACACATAGTAGCCGGTATATACGTGGTATTATTATTTTCTTGTGCACTAGGGACGCATTTGACATATTTGGATTCCACCTCTCTATTACTGCACCGTTCGACGACGGCGTAGGCTGCAGGTTTTTTTTTTTTTTGTTATTTGGGGCGAGGCAAACCGATATTGGAAACATGGTATTGTATTCATTTTTTTTTTTTTTTTTTTTTATGGTATCGCGCACATCGATATTTTGCTTTTTGTTAAATAATACGAACAATTCACGAAATGTATTTAAAAATTTTCAAACCGACGACGTCTTGGATTCTCGTCAGTGAATCGATTGCAAAACGATTGTCCGTGTCAATTTTACTGTTTTTTCATGAATTCATTTTCTATATGTACGCATGCAATACGTACCCGAAAACCCCGTGAAAAACAATAGGAATTTCAATTCGATCAAATTCGATTATCTCTATAAAATACCTAAACAAGACCATGTCGGGTCTTTTTTCGCAACGTACACCCTCCCTTCTGCATTTTTCAGTCTAAGGATTGACTTTCAGCAATTTCTGTACCTCTTTATCTTTAGCCGTCCTCTTCACTTCTCGGTATGAATATTACATTCTTGATGTTCTATAATCTGGTTTAAGTGCCCCGTAATCGTGGTCTTTCTCCGCGGTTTTTTCCATCGACAATTCCTTCAAAGATTCCTTCTAGCAACACTCCGCGTGCCTGAGAATATGACCTATCCATTCATTACCGCCTTTTATGTACGTTTCTCCGCAATGATCTCCATTCCGAAATCCTTTCTAGATTTTCTTCATTATAGTAATCACATATCAGTCCACTTTATCTTTTGCATTCTTCTGTACCACGTTTACAGCGCCTCTATCTTCCCTAACAATAGTCCAGCCCCTGCAGTGCCTTGTCTGCTACAGGACCGAAAGGTCAATTAAAAATATTCTTGTGTATTGGTCAATTTATAACGTTTAACGTTGTACCGTCCACACGCAGTACTCCAATTCTCCATTCAAAGAAAATGGTTTACGATGAAGATTTTATCGATCTCGTATATACGCAGTGAAGATATGCAGGAAATTGCAGGTCTACGTAGGAGTTCCACGTCAGAGGTATAGTTCACATTTATTGATTTTTCTTGCATATAAAACATTAATTGAAAATCGGTTAAAAAAAAAAATTCAAAGTATGCCCACCAAATGACGCCACTGGGTGGACGCCGACGATTTGGACGACTCGGCGGCCGGCTATTTCGACGTCTCCGACGTTGGCCGACCATTTTTCTGATACGGTCGACGAAATAATCAACGACGTTTTCGGCTGTCTGTAAGAAGTTTTTTCGCGTTCCATTTTTTTTTTTTTGTTGTGTAAACATCTATTACGGTGGTGTGAGAGTAAATCTCGCGGAAATGGGACGGAAATTTGTAAGCTGTTGTCGTGACAACTACCAATAATATTAATTAATTTACACGCAATATTAATAATATTAATTGATTTACACGTAATTTGCCGCCTACAAGCAAAAGGAAATTTGCCGCCTCTTCATTTTCATAAAAAATGTTTAACCTATCAAAATGCATGAAAAAAAAATATATAATTAAATTTATTATTGATGTGTAAACATCAATTACGGCGGTATGATGGTAAATTTCGCGGAAATGGGACGGAAACGTGTAAGCTGTTGTCGCGGCAACTATACTAATAATATTTATTACCGAAATTACTTTGAATAAAGATACCAATATTCACAAATCCCAATCACAATATTCCGTTCCATTTTTTACAGCTCACGCGACGTTTACACATCAATGTCTCGAGTACTAGCAGACTCGTTTTTTTTTCTCTTCTTCCGTTCTTATAAAAAAAAAAAAGTAATGATAACTAAGTAATGACATATATTACCTATTGACGTTTCACAACTTTATGTACGGACCAAGGCCGTAGCCAGACAAAATTTTTTTTTTTTTTTTGGGGGGGTTGAGAATATAAATTTTTTTTTGACTGAAAAATTTTAAAAAACATAAATATTCTCAATATAGTATGAATTTATGAAATTATTATTTAAATTAAGTACATGGCATTTTTTTTATTTAGGTAGTTACATTATTTTACATTTTTACTCAATTTTAAACTTTATACATTCATATATACAAGCTAAATATTTTTATTAGGGTGTTCGTTATTTATACACATATAAGAAAATTTTTTTTTTTGTTAAATATTAAGGAGAATTAAATTTATTAAAATACACTTAAAAATAAGGTTAGTAAAATTTAAAGTCGAGAAAATAAATTGGATTGTGAAAGTTTACTCATTTTTTTTTTAATTAACGTACTACGTGCGTATTTAAATATAAAATTACGTTTAATGCGGCAAAAGAACTAGGCACGAAAAAATAACAAAAGTCGTGTTTCGCGCATATGTGCACATGTGTGTGATTGAAGGCGCACGGTCCGTGATTACCGACGATAGCGTAAAACGAAGTTCAATACATTGCTCGACTACCAAAATAATTAAGATTAGATAGGTAATCCCATGACAAAATATCTATTTTGTCAAGGGTATACCGTACTGTGCGACCTATAAATCTACACGTGTACAAATTTCAAATTTAAGATAAACCCGAATAAACCATGTCGATAAAATTAAATTTTAGACTAATAGTAATTTAGATAACGCGTTATACGATAATCACCGTGTACGATATTATTCTACGGTTTATTATCGAATAATACAATCTATCTATATATAATAGAATAGTGGGTCCAGAGTCCGTCGACCGAAATTAATGTGGCAGAAAAAATCGCGAGTATTATTTCTTCCAAGACGTTTTACGCGTCTAAATACCCCGTTACGGATTGTGGTTTTCCACTCGGTACCGTTGGCTCGGTAGGTGGGTGATAGGCAGGTCTCCGGTTCGATTCCCGCCCGTCGGCGGCGAATTCGTGGTAGATCCGTCTCCGTCGGTCCGTTTTTTTTTTCATTTTTCCGTCGCCTATATTCGTCGGCGCGTTATCCAATTGTATCGTGAGCGCAATTTCATTTATTTACAGTTTGTCTTATCACTGTATATTCTATAATCATAATCAAGACTATCTAAGACCGAGACCACGGTAATGTTTTATTATCTAAATATCATAACTATACGCCACGGTTTAAGATACTATCTTAAACCGTGCTATATGCCTATTTCAATGTTTTATCACAGAATAAAGTTTTATGCTCAATTTAATGGTTTTGTATTAACGCAGCTTACAAAAAACATGGTATGATGCCCAGTGCCGTCTTAAGGCATGGGCCTGAAGGGCCCGGGTCCGGGGCCCCCAGATTCGAAGGGCCCCCAATTTATTTACAAAATACCATATATTAATTTTTTTTCTTACTTAGATATTTAAAAAGTAAGTAAATCTTGAAAGAGAAAATAATATTTCGAATTATTTAAATGTTAACATTTTGAAATTATCACAATAAACAATAAAGTAACAGAGATTCTAATAAAAATTAGTAGTTTTTATTAATAAAGTATTATTTTTAATAGCTAATATAATATATTATGTGTTAAAAAAAGATATATATATATATATATGATTATTAAATAATTTAAGTATTTAAAGGCCCCCCAAATATTTTGGGCCCTTGGGCCTCACATAACCTTAAGATGACTCTGATGATGCCTAGCCTGCGAACGCCATATTTGCCGTAGGCAACCGCGGAGGGGGAGAATCAATTCATATACTACTACTTTTTTAATACGGGCCAATAATCGCTACCAAAAACGATATTCACAGCAGAGCGAGGCACACCTAGTAATATTAATAATGTCATTTTCTCTCAGCTTCCAGCTAACCGGGGACACTGACTTAATGACCGGCCGGGACACCGGGACGTGTCGTTAAAACCGGGACGTATGGTAAGCACTGGTTACAATATTGAATCCGGCGTTCTCCAAAACGAAACGCCCGAAAAAAAATTATTGGTGGTGATCGTTTAATCGAACCATCGGAAAACACGCGTCGCGGAAACGAATAAATCGCCGCGGACCGGCAACGCTCTTCGTCTCGTTTGTATTGTTATAGGAAAATAAAGAGAGAGAAAAAAAAAACGATAGGTAGGTATATCGTGCGCGCGCGTAGAGAGACGGCGACCGGAGAGCCGATTATGTTCCACGGGCCGCCGCCGCCGACGTGTACTAAAACGCGTATACACACAGACGGACAAATGAGCAAACGGGTACAAATCGTCCGGCGTTGGAATACTTTTTTTTTCCTGACGCTCGTTACTATTATTATTATTATTACTATTAAACCGCGGTGTGCGACGGCCGCGTTGTGCGGTTCCGCCGTTATAGTGCAACAGAACGTGGTAACCCCCGGCGCGTACCACGTACATGTATAATAATACGCCGTATGTCCCCGCTGCAGCGGCCGCGCGGCGTTTCTTCACGGATTCGGCGGACACTCGCGCTGCTCCGAACCCGACCACCCGACCGCGATAGTTACACGCGTTTCGCTCGGCACCTAATACCTACGTATTTATATTGAAGCGAGAGCAAAAAAAAAAAAAAAACGTTTGGGTCTCGTGTTTTTCCTCCCCACGAATACACACAAAAAAAAAAAATAAACCGTATTTTTGAGAACGACGGGGGACACACACACGAAATATCGTCGAATACCGTAGTGCAGCGGCGTGTATTTATTTATTTACTTTTTTTTCCCCGCCGTCTGTATTTCGTTTTACCCGCATCAGAAGCATTGCGCGCATACCTGCAGCGCCGCGGCGCGCACCGAAGGCAAAGAAGAAGAAAACGTTACAAAAATGTTCGCCGTGAATACGCGAAGACGTCGCCGAGAGAAAAAAAAAAACGGATTTTTCTCGAGGAAATATTTTACGATGAAAAACGACGTATGCCGCGTATAATATATATTATATAAACGTTCCGTTTATTTCGTCAAAAAACGGAGAAAAAAAAACGATGTGTGGTGGTGGTGGTGGTGGGGGGGGTGGAGGAAACAAAACGTCGATAATTGACGGTTTGGCCGCAGAACAGATTAAATTGGCCGGGGACAACCCGTAAAAACGTTTGTCGGTCCGCCGTCGGTGGTGGGACGAGTTTGTGCGTGCGTGCGTGTTGGGGGGCGGGGGAAGTGTTGTTCACTACTACCGCAGTGGCCGGCCGCCGCCGCGGTGGACACCGCGCGCGCGCGCGCGCGAAAGAATAAGACAGTGTGTGTGTGTGTGTGTGTGTGTGTGTGTGTGTGTGTGTGTGTGTGTGTGCCGCGCGCGTTTCCACATCGAATTCGGCAATAATTTCTTTTTTTTTTCTCTCTTCTTTCGGATCGCTGTTATAGCGGTTTCGACGAATAACCGTCAACGTCGATTCGCCGCGCGCAGTGTTTGCGCATTATATCACGAGCATTTCTCTCGACCATCCCCCGCGAAAAATCGTTTCTAAAATTGGTACCTAATAATCGTAACGCATAAAAAAAAAAAAAAAAATACATTTATTTTTAATAAATCGCGTCGAAAACAACAACAACAACAACAACAACAACAACAACAATAATAAAACGATAATAAATAGTGCACAAGATGACCGGACACAAAGCGCGGACGCACTCGCATGAATGGGCGCGCGGACACGGCGAATCCCCCGGTCATCGGATAGTCGCGCGCGCGCGTGTGTGTGTGTGTGTGTGTGTGTGTGTGTGTGTGTGTGTGTGTGTATAAGCGATCCGTTGGTGGGCGAGTGGCGAACGGGGTGCGGCCATCTTGAATACCTTCGACTGGAACCCGGCCGGCCGCCGCCGCCGCCGCCGCGTGCATATCCGAACGGCAGGCAGTATAAAAAAAAAAAAATACTCGAGAGCACCGTCGACTATATATATATATAAGAAGACGACGACGGCCGGCGCGCACGCACACACGTACACGCACGCGCACGGCCGGCGGCGGGTAATCTTGACAGGTAAAAACGGGCTCTCCGACGACGAGGACCGGTGTCGGAGGGTCCGTGGGGCCCCGTCGTGGCGCGCGCGGCGTATGGTGGCTGTCGGTCGGTCGGTGGCCGCGCGGGCGGGCGGGCGGGCGGGCGGGTGAAGAGCGTATACGGAGCCGTGTGGCCGGCGGGGTTATAATGCAGTGTGTGTGTGTGTGTGTGGAACGCGCGCGCGCTCTCTCAGGAGGGGGCCGCCGACCGAAAGAATGTTTCCACTTCGGATCCGACTGAGAGAGCCCGACCGCCGAACCTGGAAACCAGTCTTCAGTATACGCACGCACACCGGTCCGTTTCGTTTTGTTTCGCGCGTCGCGTGTGTACGTTTGTCTAGTGTGTGTGTGTGTGTGTGTATGTGTAAACGTAGCCGATTCCCGCGCCGCGTGCAATACGATCGGTCCGCGAGTACATTCTTCTTTTTTTTTTTTTTTGTTATACTGCGCGTGTGTTTAATTTTTCATTATTAAATATAAATATATTATTGCGAAGGATCGATCGGGAAATTCGTAACTTTTTTTTTTCTCTTCTTTTTGCATTTAAAACGAGCGCGTATATCGCGTATTGTCCGTTCGCGCGAAACCGCGCTTGGACGTTACCGCCGCCGCATGGATTACGGTAGTGCAGTGAGTGGGCAGTTGTAGTGGGTGTCGTGTCGCGTAACAACGGTGTGCGCGACGTGTAATGTGACCGGGTGAGATACGCGACGTCAGCCGGTCTCACCCAGCGCACGATGTCATGGCGCGTTGTGGTGACGTGCGGCGCGATATTCGCGTTGATGGCCGTTGGACCGCCGTCGGCGGTGCGCGCCGTTGTTGGTGCCGGCGGTGGCGGTGGCGGCGGCGGCGGCGGCGGCGGCGGCGGCGGCGGTGACGGTGCCGCGGACAACAACGCCCGGGTGCAGTTGGAAGTGTCGGAGGGCCAGCCGAAGGGCACCAAGGTCGGGCGGATACCGGTCCGGCCGGGGTTCACGTACAGGTTCAACGAGCCGTCCGACGAATTCGCGTTGAACGGCACCACGGGCGAGATACGCACGGCGCAGATATTGGACAGGGAGTCCAACGACCGGTACGATCTGATCGTGTTGTCCAGCCAGCCCACGTATCCCGTTGAGGTGCGCGTGCTGGTGGCGGACGTGAACGACAACGCGCCCGAGTTCCCGGAGCCGGTCATATCCGTCTCGTTCCCGGAGAGCGCGGCGCCGGACAACAAGGTGCTCCTGGACACGGCCACGGACCGGGACGCGGGCGTCAACGGCGTGTCGTCCGATTACAGGATCGTGGCCGGCAACGTGGACGACAAATTCCGGTTGGACGTCACGTCCAACCCGAGCGGCGACCTCACGTACGTGTACCTGCAGACCACGGGGCAACTGGACCGGGAGACGGTGCCGTTCTACCAGCTGAACGTGTCCGTCGGCGACGGCGGCGTGCCCACCAGGTACGGTTATCAGACGGTCAACGTGACCGTGCTGGACGTGAACGACAACCCGCCCGTGTTCGCGCACACCGATTACAGCGCGTGGCTGAACGAGAGCGCGGCCCCGGGCGCGTTCGTGCTGCGGGTGTCGGCCGCGGACGCGGACCTGGGCGAGAACGGCCGGATCGCGTACTACTTGCCGGAGACGGCCGACACGCGGTTCCGCGTGGACCCCGACACCGGCGTCATATACACCACGGACGTGCCGGACTGTCCGCAACAGAACTGCCCGCACGCCGGCGGCCCGCAGCCGCAGCCCAAGTCCGCGGCGTCCTGTCCGAAGAGCTGCGTGTTCACGGTGCACGCGCGCGACCACGGTTCGCCGGCGCAGGACGGCCGCGCGTACGTCACGGTGAGCCTGATCGACGCGAACGATCACGACCCGGTCGTCCGGTTCCGGTACTTCCCGTCGAACGCGGCTTTCGCGACCGTGGACGAGAACGCGGCCAACGGTTCCGTGGTGGCCGCCGTGTCCGTGATGGACCCGGACGACGGGCTGAACGGCGAGACGACCGTGCGGATCGTGTCCGGCAACGAGCTGGGCCATTTCCGTCTGGAATCTTCGCAGAGCTTCTACATCGTCCGCGTGAACGGCGTCCTGGACCGGGAACAGATCAACAAGTACAACGTGACCGTGTCGGTGAGCGACATGGGCACGCCGGCCAGAACGGCCACGGCGCACCTGCTCATATACGTCAACGACATCAACGACCACGAACCGGTGTTCGAGAAGAGCGAGTACTCGTGCGCGCTGAGCGAACTGTCGCCGGTTGGCACGTACGTGGCCAGCATAACGGCCACCGACGAGGACACCGGTATCAACGCGCAGATTTACTACTCGATCGTGTCCGGTAACGCGTTCGGATGGTTCGACATCGACCCGGACACGGGACTGGTGACGCTGAAAGGGCGGCTGGACCGCGAACGGATGGGCGCCGCGGAAATAAAGATTTCCGCGCGGGACGGCGGCCCGAACCCCAGGTGGGCGTACACGCAGCTGAAAGTCATCGTTCTGGACGAGAACGACGAGCGGCCGGAGTTCGCGCAGGAGACGATCGCGGTGAAAATGTTGGAAAACGCGCCGGAGAACGCGTTGATCGCCACGCTGACCGCGTCGGATCACGATCAGGGGACCAACGGCAGCGTGTCGTACGGTCTGCACCCCGAAGCGCAGTACAAGTACAAGGGCGCGTTCGCGCTCGACTCGTTGACCGGACGGCTCACGGTGAAAACGCGTCTGGACCGGGAACGCGTGCCGGAATACAAGATCAAAGTGTTGGCCAGGGATCAGGGAAATCCGCCGAAATCGTCCACGGCCACGGTCGTGCTCGAAGTGCTGGACGTGAACGACAACGACCCGGTGTTCTATCCGCGACAGTACGTGGCGTTCGTCGGCGACAATCATCCGACGGGCGCCGGCGTTCTCGCCGTTTCGGCGTACGACGCGGACGCCGATGACAACGCGGTCGTCGAATACCGTTTGCAGGATAGCGGCGATTCCGGTCTTTTCTACGTGGACGCCCGTGACGGAACGATTTATTTGAAGAGCGGCGGCGGCGGCGGCGGCGGCGGCGGCGGAGATCCGCCCGATTCCGTGTACCGTTTGAACGTGACGGCCGTGGACAGAGACGGGCGGCGAGCCGCCGAAGACGCCGTCGTGGAAATAATAAAAAATCCCGCGGACGACGCGCTCAAGTTCGACGCGCCCGACGGCTATTCGTTTCAGATCTACGAGGACCACGGACCAGAGGACTCGTCCGCCGCGGCGCGCGTCTCGGGCCGACAAGTGGGACGCGTCCGGATCAAGGACGCCAGAGCGGCGGACGCGGCGGCGTACTACGTGTTGGACGGCGACAACGGCGATTTCGCGGTGGACCGGAACGGCGTGTTGACGACGCGGAAGAAAATCGACCGGGAAAAACGATCGTTTTACAGCGTACGCGTTGGGGCCAGGGCGGGCTCGAAATTCGGCGTCGTCTCGGTCAACGTCACCGTGCTGGACGTGAACGACAACGAACCGACGTTCGTCACGGTCATCGACGAGGTGGACCTGTACGAGGACGCGGCCGTCGGCCAAGAGCTGTGCGTGGCCCGGGCCAAGGACAAGGACGTGGGGGCCAACGGCCGGGTGACGTACCGGTTGGCGTCGAAAGCCGCCGACGGCCCGTTTCGCGTGGCCGAGTCGTCCGGGATCGTGTACCTGCGCGAGCCGGTGTACGCGGCGCCGGGCACCGTGCTGGCCGCCGAAATCGTGGCCACCGACTCGGGCGAGCCGCCGCTCAGCGCCAAACACGTCGTGTTGTTCACCGTCCGCGACGTGAACGATCACACGCCCGCGTTCGACCGCGCTTCGTACGAGTCCTCGATTTCCGAAGCGACCGCGGTCAACAGCCGGTTCTTCGGGCTGACCGCGGCGGACGCGGACCACGGCGACAACGGCAGACTGTCGTACGCGATCGAGGAAGGCGACGCGGACGGGAATTTCGGCGTTTTCCCGGACGGCGTGTTGTACGTGAAACGCCGTCTGGACCGGGAGACCCGGGACTATTACGCGCTTTCCGTGGTGGTGCGGGACGCGGGCGCGCCGGCCCGCAGCTCGTCCGTAGTGGCCGTGGTGCACGTGACCGACGAGAACGACAACAGGCCGGAATTCGCCGACGTCGCGTTCGATTTCCACGTGAACGAGAACGAGCCGGGCGGCACGTTCGTCGGCAAATTGTCCGCGTCCGACCGGGACACCGGCCGTAACGCGGAGCTCACGTACTCGCTGGTCAATTGCAAAACGGACTTTTGGATCGACCCGAAAAACGGGTTCGTCAGGACGCGGCGGGAATTCGACCGGGAACAGTTGATCCGCGCGACGGGGCACAACGTGATCGTGCTGGAGGCCACCGTGTCGGACAACGGCAAGCGTCCGCTTTACGACAAGACCAAGGTGAACGTGTACGTGAACGACGTGAACGACAACCGGCCGCGGTTCTTCCGGCAACCGTACCGGGTGCAGGTGTCGGAAGGGTCGCCGGTCGGCACGCACGTGTTGCGCGTGTACGCGACCGACGAAGACGACGGACAGAACGGCGCCGTGCACTACACGTTGGACGGGTACGACGACGACGACGACGACGACGACGGCGGCGGCGGCGGCGGCGGCCGAAAGTTCCGCATCGACAACGGGACCGGCATGATCACGGTGAACGCGGTTCTGGACAGGGAAACGCGCGCGTCGTACGTGTTGCGCGTGACCGCGCACGATAACGGCGCGCCGGCCGCGCGACTGGACGCCTGGACCACGGTCGCGGTCGAAGTGTTGGACGACAACGACAACGCGCCCGCGTTCGAGAGCCCGCCCGCGGGCGTGTCGGTTTACGAGAACGCGACGGTGAACGCGGAACTGGTGCGGTTCCGGGCCGCGGACCCGGACCTGGGCGCGAACGGCCAAGTGCGTTACGCCGTGGTGTCCGGCAATCGGCGGGACACGTTCCGCATGGACGCGGCGAGCGGTGCGCTGTACCTGCACAAGCGTCTCGACTACGAGGACATCAGCGCGTACGTGTTGAACGTGTCCGCGTACGATAACGGCAATCCCAGGATGTCCACCGCGCACGTGTTCCGCGTGACCGTGCTGGACTGCAACGACAACCCGCCGCAGTTCCCGACCACGGCCATCGTCCGGCAGATCGTGGAGAACCTCGAGCCCGGCACGGCGATCGTGACCGTGGCGGCCGACGACCCGGACTCCGGGCCGAACGGCCTGGTGCACTATTCGATCACGCGGCAACAGCCGGACGACGATCGGCCCCGGAGCTTCCGGATAGACGAGAAGACCGGCGTGATCAGCACCGCGCTGCCCATCGACCGGGAACGCGCGGACACGTACCGGCTGACCGTGACGGCGATCGACCAGGCCGTGCCGCCGGACGTCCGGCTGTCCGCGGAGAAGACGGTCACCATCATAGTGGACGACGTGAACGACAACGCGCCCGCGTTCGTGTCCATGGACACCGGCGTGCTGCGGGCCAGGCACGCGGGCGCGGTGGTCATGCGCGCCGCGGCCAGGGACCTGGACACCAGCACCAACGGTCTGGTCACGTACGAGATGGTGGGCGGCGACTCGGAACTGTTCGCCATACACCGGACGACGGGGGCGATCGCGTTGCGGCACGAGGCGCCCGCCCGGCTCGAACGGTCGTACAAGCTGACGGTGCGCGCCACGGACGAGGCGGTACAGGCGGAACGCAAGTCCACCGACGCGTACATCACGCTGTTGACGGACGGCGGCGCGGACGGCAACGGCGGTGCCGCCGCATTTGCGGACGCGCCGCTGCCGGGATTGCGGACGGACTACGGTGAAGGATCCGTGTACGAAAACGAGCCGCCGGGCACCAGCGTGTTGAGGTTGGACGCGTATTTGGCCGAGCACGTCGAATATTACGTGGTGAACGTGACGACCGACGGGCCGGACGGGTCCGTACGGCAGGCGGATCGGATGTTCGCCGTGGACGTTAAACTGGGCGTGCTTTACACGGCCGCGACGCTGGACAGGGAGAGTGGCGCCGACCGGTACGTTGTGCACGTTTACGCTACTAACGTCGGATCGCAGACACCGAAAACCGGTCACATTCAGGTATTTTTTTTTTACTTTTCTCTCACTCTCTATCTCTCTCTTTCTATCTCTATCTTTCTCTCCGTAACTTACGAATTCTCCTCTCCTTCTCAGACCGTTTCTTCGCACCCCACCCCTACGCACTGCGTCCCCCAGCAACCGTCCGAAATTTTATTATTATTATTATTATTATTGTTCGCTTGCTATATGATTTATTCGATTCGCTAGGCCTGCAATTAGCCGAACGTTCCGGGTTTCGGTAGACCGCGGCGCGAGTTCAAAGTGAATCGATATAGTAGTCGTGATAGCTAGTGTACAGTTGACGAGTTCCTGAGCGACGCATGTTTGTGCGCGTGTTACGGGTAAGGGGGGACCGTGGACACCGGCGAGTGTGTCGGCCGGTCGCCCAAGTCTCGGAAATTCGGCAACCGATTCCACGGAATCGGCGCCAGAATTCGATTGCGGATTTTATGAAATAAGGCCGACTATATTTCACTATCGAAACCGTATACAATCAGTGGCGTAACAATTAGAACGTTACGTGGAAAGATTTCCAAAAACGTTCCAGGGAAAGTTCATTTTCTTAATTAATAATAAGTTAAAAAAAAAATAAAAAATCATTTAAAAGGATTATAACGAAAATAACATTTTTTTTTTTTTTTTATAAGGACAACGAAACAGTTCAGTCGTAAACGAATTAGTAGTTATTCGAATTGATGTTATTTGACTGTATTCGATAAAATTGTCGCTTTTTTTGTATCCAGAAAGTAAAAAAAATCTAAATAATTCTTGAATTTTCTCGAATAGAAATTCATTATTTCCTCCGTGAAATTTTTCGAAATAGTTGTTTTCAATTGGTATATTGTTTCGCGTTACTATCAGATTTTGACCGAAATCGATTTTGAATTAATATATTTACCTACGTGACGAGAAAATTCTTTCTTTTTTTAAATTTATTTAATTAATATGATGTTGGTTTTAGAAAATTCAAATTTTATCGTTCGACTTATTATTTTTTTAACAGATCGTTTTTTCACCAAAATTCGAATTCTGGCAATTACTTTAAATTCGTTTTTTATGTTTAACTAATGATTGCGGCGCAATCAGAATTTCGTAAACTCTGCAATTTCGACATTGTAACGAAAGAAAGTTTTACGAAATATTACTTTAAAAAAAAAAAAAAAATGGGTAAACAAATTATTATGCACGAATACTATAGGTCCGTCTTCATTTTGTACGTACGCTATGTTGCGTACCTACGTACAAAAAAAAAATGTACGAAAAAATATCCGGTTAAAAGAAAATTATGATAAGGCAACAGGATTTCGTTAACTGATATATTTGGATTATTACTTTTAACTCTACATTAAAAAAAAAATTAATTAACTTAATCATTAACCTGCTCACACTTACAATATTGAACTCGCAAAATACTCTACTGTGTTTTGACTGTTTTGCTCTCATTGAACTGCAGCAACAGGGGTATGGTCAAGTGTAAGGCGTTCTCGCGATTCATTAGAACGGCAAACAATTTTTTTCTTTTCATAAATCTCCCCGCAAGACGCTTCGATTGATCGTTTTCCGATCATTTTGTTTGTAATCGCCGCGCAACAGAGAGACAAACAGAGTTTAAAAGGCCCTTTTCGATGTCAGGACAATTTAATATCATATCGTACGTAGAAAAACAATTTTTTTTTTTTTTTGCTTAAACCCAGAAAATCAATGGCCTAAGCTTATTCAGTCCTTTAGATTAATACAATGTATATTGCTCGACCAGAAAGTCACATCGTATTATTATTACGATTTTTTCGGGCCGACAAATAGCTAAAATACACAAATATCATAAATATCACAGTGATTATCACGGTGCATGGTATTTGTTAACTGTAGAGTATTATAAAAACGACCAATGTCGGTTTACTCGGTCTTCGGTTGATGTGTTTATGACTGTGCTGCCGGGATTTTGGAGAATCGCCACCCTTTTTTTTTCTGTGTGTTCCCCAACACCCGTTCGTATACAAGAGAAATAATATATTTTCTTCGCGGTATTCCTATCGGCTCTCACCCTGCGTTCTTTTTTTGTGTAGCCATACCGTATAAAATTTACTGTATTGCATTTTTTTTTTTTTTTTTTGGATTTACATTTTGAAAATTAATACACAACAGTATTAATATAGGTAATGTGGATAATTGTAGCCGAATTTTTCCGTGTAAAACCACATTTATCTTTATGTTTTCAGAAAATGTTCAGGTCAAACGTGCTCTATTAAAACCTACTGAAAATCTATTAGCTACACAGTAAAAAATACTTTTTAAAATTATTAAAATTTCGATACGACCGAGTATTTCGATGTGTTTTTCAGAAGGAATATATACTTTTTAGTAGTTTCTGGAAATTTTTTTTACTTCGTAATAAATTACAGTTTTTTTTTTCATAATAAATATAAAAATATATATTCGTGTCCAATCGCTGACGAGTGGATGGCCAAAAAACACAGTTACACTTATTGAAAAAATGCCCTGTTGTGTGTGTGTGTGTGTGTGTGTGTGTGTGTATGTTACAGCGATATCGCATATCAGGATATATAAAGTTTTATATTTTAACATTTTAACATATAAAGTAGGTGGCACTATACAGTGTCTCTCAGCGATGATTTAATGCCACCGAGTGCAGGTGAGTGCTACTGGCCCACACACACTCCCATTATGACTCAAATGACTTGAATGAAATTCCGAACCCAGAACTATATATATATAACGAAATAAATAAATTTGAAAATATTTTAAATAAACAGATTCAAAACGTAATATTATTAATAACGCGGCATAATAAATTGTTGTTTTTTTTAACGAACTAATTCCTATATTATATAAGCGATTCCTTTGCTGTTTTTAAATTTTTTTTTTTTTTGTTTTTAGTTCTACAACCTTTTTATTTTAATATTCGTAATTTTCTCTGTGTCGATAGTGTTGTTCCTTTTTTTCCGCCCTCTATTGATACCCGACGATGACTTTTTGTCGAGAAACCGGTATAGTTTGATAAACGAATTTTATAAAACTATTCGTATAAGCATACATCTCTTTATTTTACACAATATATAAAACTCTTTGGCTCGATTGCGTATTAATATTTTTTATATACGTATATACTCGTATATATATTTTTTTTTTAAACATATTTTTTTTCATTATCACAATAAATTCTAAAAACCGATCGAACGATAAAAATCCACCATTCTGATTCCATCATTCGGCTCTCTTCGTCATTTATACATTATATATACGTATACAATATACATATTATATAGACGCTCGTGTTTAACCCGCGGCCACCTCCCGTTATGGTACGCCGCCGCCACCTCGTCAATCTCCGTCGTGTATATGCCGCGGCGATGGCAAATCTACCGGGCGATTAAATACAAAGAGCGTGCAGAGATATATTTTTATTATTATAATTTTTTTTTTCTTTTTAGCGACGTTTCAAGTATATCCGTTCCGTAAAATATATAATAATAATAATAATATCACGAATATTTCTATAAAAAAAAAAACCGGCCTACGGCTTACTACTTAGATAAATCGCGGCGGCGGCGGCGTACGAATATATATATATATAAACGAGACTATATATCGTATTATTTATAATTTATTTATTTATTATTTATATCGCGTATTATAGCACGTCATCCGTTTAATAATAATAATAATAATAATAATCCTTTGGGTAAAAATCCGTTTCTTTCCGCGTGCAGTTAAAACCCGGGTGACATTTTTATTTTTATTTTATTTTTTTCGTGTAAAATGTCAAGGTCCTCACCGAACGACTATATGCTTTGAGTGCGCGGCGGCGAGTGCCGTGGGACGTTTACACGACGCGTTTCGCTGCGCGTATACGATAGAAAAAAAAATGTAAAAAAAAAAATAAGAAGAAACCTAACCGCGTCTTTTAAAACACTATAATAATATTACGTATTTAGACACGGTGTGGAGAATTTACGATTTTCTGGGGCGAGTGGTTTTTTTTTTGCGTTTGCGTTTGCCGTCATCATATTATTATTATTGTACGCGCGGCGACGTATAAACTATATATCTGTACCGCACATAACGATTTCCATCGGAAATTCATTTTTTGCTTTCGACGACGAATAATAATAATATTCGGTACAAACGTTATTGTTAAGATTTTCAAAGAAAAAAAAAATTATTAAAAATTAAATTGAATCAAAAATTATTATTTTTATTTCCGTACACGTTATTGTACCGCGTGGTTTTCTCTTCCACCGCGGACCGTTTCCTCGGCTCGCGTCTAAAATTTAATAGTAAAACAGTAAAATTTTCAACATGATTTCCGTCGCGGTATGTCTTCGAAAAACTGTAGGTACCCCGTTGGCAAATTTTTTTGGTGTGTAAACATCAATTACGGCGGTATGAGTGTAAATCTCGGGAAATGGGACGGAAACGTGTATATAAGCTGTTGTCATGACCACAAGTAATAATAATATTTTATTATCGAAATTACTTTGAATAAAGGTACCAGTATTCACAAATCCCAATCACAATTATTCCGTTCCATTTTTACCGCTCACGCGACCTTTACACATCAATGTCTCGAGTACTAGCAGGCTCGTTTTTTGTTTTCTTTTTTTAATAAGCCTTTTGTTTTTGTCCAATTATCCTAGCGGACACGAATATATATTTATCGCGGTATATTTATAACGGTCTGCAAAGTGGCGTCATTTCGATAAAAATTTAGGGGACGCTTAAGCTCGAAACAGATTTAAAATCGCGTGACCTTTTTTTTTTTTTGTCTTTTCAAGAAAATGATAGGCTATAATTAACAAATTAACATTATAATAATTTACATTAACCAGAAAATTATCTTCACTACGCACGACAATATTATTACATAATGTATATATATATATCATTTTTTTTTATCTATGACTTACAATGTACGAGAAAAAAAAGTTTATATAATATGTCGTAGGCATATAGTCAAATCAGGCAAATAGTCAAAGAATTTAATTTTTATGCGATTTTACTATCCGCCTAGACATTAAGTTAAATGCCTAGTAATTTAATTAAATGCCTAGACGTTTTAGTCAAGTGCCTATTTCAACAATCTACTTTTCAAAGGTAAAAACCTATGGAAGTTATATATTTTTATACACTTTATACTTTTATATTTTATCATGGACACGACATTAAATAAAATAAGATTTATACTATAAGATCAACAAGAAAATGTAGTTTGATTTTTATATTATTATTATTTTTTATTGTTTGCCTGACTTGAAATAGGCATTTAGTTAAACGTCTAGGCATTTAACTAAATGTCTAGGTGGATAGTAAAATCGCATAAAAATTAAATTCTTTGACTACATGCCTACGACATATATATATATATATATATATATATATATATATATATATATATATATAGTGCAGTCAATATATAATTAATTATTCGTAAAATATCAAACTCTATATAAGAAAGTATCCAATATCGTTGAATGTCAAACCAACTGTATTAACATACACTGTATAGTCTATAATGTAATATTATGGTGAAAATCATCGCGTTACGCGCCTGTATATATGTAGAATGTTCAATTTACGAGTATATAGAAACCGGATGCTCAGTTATTACGTGCAATGGGAACAATATAGGGATCCGTTTCCATGGATATATTTAACACTGATTTACTGGTTTTGGCTAACACGGGAAATTTAAGGGATGCTAATTTTAAAAAGGGGGTGCTAATACCCTCCAAGCCCCCCAAAAAAAATTACGCCTATGGGTCTGCGTGCAAAAATCAGAAAGTATAAGTATCACGTCTCAGAAGCAAAATAAATGCACGGTCATATCGCATAATTTTACAATGTCGCCGCACTGTATTATTAACGTAGATAGATTTTCCGTTTTTCGAATATAGTCGTATACGGATTTTATTCAAAATGAATTTATTTAATCGATATTTTTTTTCCAATGAAATTTCTATCGGTATAATATAAAGATAAACGAAATAGGTATACCTACTTACATATTATATGAGCCGGTTCGGAGTATATTTATATTGTCGGAATTATCAAATTTTATCGCTGTCGCGCGGTGTCGATTATTCCAAAAAAAAAAAAAAACGTATTCACTCGTCACAGCTGGGACAGCTGGGAGTTGACCAAAACGATTGTACTGGACATACAGTATCGTATACCGCGAGATTATTATTATTTCTACACGGTTTTTGACGAATAATTACAAGTTTTTTTTTTTTCATAAAACAGATATCGTTTACGCCATAGTAATCGGCTCGTTCTATACATGTTTCTACGATATTTTGTTTTATCGCGCGTATAAAAATCGAATTTTTCCAATACTCGTAACCGAGGAGGTATTAAATTATTAAAAAAAAACGCCAGAATTTTTAATGTGAAACCAAACGTTTTATCGTAAAAGAAAAAAAAAACGATTAAAGCATCGAACAAATACGTCACATCAAAAGTAAAATTATTATAAAAAAAAAAACAATAACTTTTTCTGCTTCGAATAAAATTATACGCACAACGCGACTGGAAACTTGAACTTCTCTTTGTAGGTCATGAAAACGAACCCTCTCTATATAAAGCAGCCGTTTTTCTCATTCGGCCGGCCACAAACGAATTTTCGAAATGTTATACCGCGGGCCGCAAGTCGAAACGCTACAATAATTTGTGGTCGCCTATTGACGGGGAGATTAAAAAAAAAAAAAAACAAATACATTTACACGTAACATTTTGACGATTTATATATGATAATTAAATATTGATTTTAAATCGAGTTCTTTTTGGGACACGTAAAAAAAAAAAAAAATTCGGACGGGCTCCGTAGGTTAGCAGCAATGGCTACAAGTGTAACAACCGAGACGAGAATTCGGTACCGCGGGTTTTCGAAAAGTTGTACACAAAAGAAGAAGAAGAAGAAACCGTCATCGTGCAAAATCACAATATATTATAGCTTCTTGGTTCCGCTCGGAATCTAAAAATGACAAAAAAAAAATGAAGAAAATAGCAAACGGTAGTTAAATCCCCCGGTATAATATATTATTATAATAAATAGCTGTTAAAATCGAATTTTTGTCACAGGTGTAAAAACGTATATTATACGAAACCGTATTGTACGGGCCTTATTGTCGATTTGATATACGATATCCGGCCTTTGAAAGTGTCGAGCTGACTGCGCACCGTCCTCCCTTGACAATGTGTTATTCTTTACACAGCGCCCGCAGCTGTGCCGCCGGCGCAGTTATCAACGCACAAAGAGTGGCGTATAATGCAGGCACACACAGTGCGCGTGTAGCAGATGTTCAATATTGAAAAATTCGGCTCGCGCTTAAATACGATTATTTTTATTTTTTTTTTTTTTGCTCTCCGTTGTAAATTATTGTGTCGAATCCGTGCAGTAGAGATTTCTTATACGCGTGAATGTCTCCCGTACGGGGTTATATCTTACCGCAGAAAGGGGGCGGTGGGGAATTATAAATACGTTAACCCCCCTTTCCCGTAACAATAGTCACCGTGTCTTGGACGTGCGTTGATCATTCGGTCTATACACACGCCCATATTTCCAACAGTTGATGTCTGTCAATATTGCGCACTGCAAACACTGCCATATCGGAATGCGCATAACTCGTCGGATCGAATACGTTATAATATGTTATATAGTACGCTGTTCAACATCGTCGGCCGCGCAGTTATGTATTTTTTTTTTAAAAAGAACTTTATTTATATACGAAGGCGAACAATAAACAGCTCTCATATATATATATATGGATTCGAAACTATTATATTATATTATTACTGTACGCGGATTCCGAAAGTAAACGACCGTATAATATACGGTACGAGTATCCTTTAAAGTGTTAAAACTACTGAAACTATTATTATTTTTCCTCTCTCTAGATACATATATATATATATATATATAGGCTACATGTACAAACGGCGCGATATATTTTTCCCGTATACGGGATTTTATCGAGTACAACAGCGTGGCAATGATTATTATTAATGTTATATGCAGAGAAGTAGATAAGAGAAGGATGCAAGGGGTTTCCACCCCGCGCCCCCTTAAATTTCATAAAAACAACTCGTTCTTGCTACTTAAAATGTTGAATGTATGCCACGTTGATTGTGAAAGTAATAACGAATTTCAGTGTCATGACAATATATTACCACTATAACCGATTAATTATTATGTACCTACCTATGTGTAAATGTGTATACAAGTCTGCACAAGGTCCGAAATAAAATCGATATTGGAATATCGATTTTTGTTTTCACTCGCGCGGATCGTAGAAAACACGAGAGAATTCGATGGCGAGCCATTCAATCGGCTCCCAATATCAGGTAAAGGACCTCATCGACCATTGAATTGGCTCCCAAGAACAGTAATCTTGCATTGGCTCCCGATAACATTTTCAACAAGTGGTTCTCAAAATGTGAAAGTTGACAAAATATGTTTACAATATGTAAGCTATAATATTTTTAGCGACACAGTGCCAGATCACTGCCTGAAATATTATCCAGTCGTTAAGCTGATAACGCACTCAACGGTAACAGTATATGACTTGATTAGATATTTCTCTGATATTGTACAACACAGCAATCGCAGTTCGTTGTTTACATCCGTACGTATTGTTTTTATCATATCTATAGATGAATCCGGTCGAAAAAATGCAGAGTGAAAAGGAATAATTAATTTTAATAGTAAATAAGTATAAATTTAGCTATCACATACCTCTCCGAAATAATTATATTACGATTTTTTTTTTTAAATTCGACTGCGTATTATACTTGATTTTTTTTTTTACTTGATGAATGATTATATGACTATTTTGATAACCAATGTATAAATGTTGAGGGAGCCAATACTACCTAACCTAACCCAAATTTCGGGAGCCAATTCAATAACACCGAATTCGATAGTTTCCTTTTCTTTCTTTTTTTTTTTTTTATTCTTTTTGATGACCGAGTTCTGTTGAAAAAAAATCTACTCTTCGCATAAAAAACCGTGTACAATGAATGCGAACAAAAGTTTTAGACGCGTACAACAACAATAATCGCGAAGAGTTGATTTTTGTTTTTTAATTATTATATGGGATTCTTAAATTACTTAATAAAATACAAATTTAATAAATAATAATATTATATTATATAAAATATTTGTAGCGTTTTCAGAAAGTTCCTTTGAAACCCCCGCACCCCCTGAAAAAAATCGTATCCAAGCGCCGCTGATGTTATGTTCACACTATAATATACAAGCCCGTACATTCGGTGCCAGATAGATTGGCACGGTAGTGGCGGCGCGTCGCACCGGGTTCTTCTCGTCACAAACGTATAAAATCTCTATACTTTTTGTTACGAAAATGTCTTTGGTAGGATATTTGCTTTTAAATGAATAACGCAATAACAGTTTTAAGGGGATTGAAAGCAGGCATTTTCTTTCTTCGTCTTAACCTTCGCGAAACACAGCAAAATAGACGTTATTCGTACTTCCAACGTACCTACGTCGATCTAATGGTGCGATAAGAAATTTGAAAACAGATTTGAATTCGACGTGAATTTTACTATAGAATGACTTTCCCACTTTTTTCATTTTTTTTTTACCTTAAGTTCTTCAAAAGTTGGTTATGAGCAATTTTTTTTTATTACTTTAAATTTGTTCAATTAGTTTTCAATGATTTATGAAAAAAAAATTAGAAACGCAAGTGAGTCGATCTCAGTAGAGTTCACGACGAATTCAAATCTGTTTTCAAAACACCTGGTTTTCCTTTGCCGCGTTGCAAGTGTATCTGGCACCGACTATAATATTCCAGCGTATTCGTGAAATTCCTTTTTTTCTCCCGTATAAATATAGTACAAACTGCCTATATTGTCACTACGATTGGATAAATCTCGAAATATCTTATTAATTTATCTAAACACGCGATAAAGTATCTAGTGATTACTTTTATATTCGCACGAACAAAATTTTCCCGAATCTCGGTATTTTTTTTTATTTTTCGGTACTTTTCAATCCATATTTTACATAATAATATAATATTATGTAGAGAAATCTATGCTATTTGTTTTTTTATATATATATATACGAGGTTCGGCAAAAAAACCTCCCGTATTTCAAAAGGCAAATAAACAAACAATGATACAGACATTTTTGTTATATTTTTTAATTACATATCGTATACCATTTTACACTAAATAAAACTTTTACTTAATTTTAAACATTACGTCCGTTAAATGGTGTTCTCCAATATTGACAAAAATTCGAATTTACTGTTACTTTTAACCCATTTTCTTAAAAAAAAATTGGACCTAGTACACCAAAGTCACATACGGTACACCAAACTGTCACATAAGGGCTTTGAAGTGGTTTTTGGTGAAGGTTCTGAGGGTTATCTACGGACCAGTAGCGGAAATTTTGTTTATTTACCGTACCTCACAAATGGAAGTGGGCCTCATCAGACGTTATCAAAACATAACCAGCTGGAATGTTCTGAATAATGTATTCACACACAGATCTGCGAGTTTCAAAAACTCTTTCACTTAATGCTTGAGTCATCATCAATTTGCATGTGTGCATGTGAAGATCTCTGTGCAGGATTCTTCTTACACTCCTGTCAGAAAGTCCCAGGGCAGCTGCATGTTTAAGTGCTGAACACCTTGGAGATTGCAGAATGGACGCCCTCACAAGCGCCACATTTTCCGGCGTTGATACGGTCAAAGGTCGATCAGATGGTTTTTTTTCTTCAGTGCAGAACCCGTTGCTCTAAAGTTTGATACCCAAACTTGAATTGTTTTTCATCCGGAACCGAATCGTTTCGACCAAGTTGGAACCGAACGCAAAATGCTCGCTGAGTAGAAATCGCCGAACCATCATTACGAATATACTCTTCTACGGCAAACGTGCGATGTTCACCATTCCACGACATTACGTATACTAAAAGTGGCACGTACACCGCTATCGACCGATACCCCTCCCCAGCGTTGTACCACCATCACAACTCACACAACGCCATCACAAAATACTGGAGGTTTTTTTACCGGACCCTGTATTATGCCAACGTGCACTTTCGTACACTTTCAGTGCCGCAACTACATAGTGTGCAAGGTGCGCATTGCACACGGGCCTCCAAATCGAGTTTCGCCTATTATTACGAATAGTATAATATACAGGGCCTGATTAACCAATAGGCTGAGTAGGCAACAACCTAGGGCGCCAATCAGTTAATGTTGAATCGGAGGCGCCAGGCACGTAGCCAGGATTTTATTTCGGGAGGGGGGGGTCGATTTAAAAAATGTTCAAATATTATATTTTGATGTGTATTTATATTAATATTTATATAATATTAATATAAGAACGAACAATTTTTTTTTGGGGGTCCGGACCCTTTTCCCTACATTCCATTTCGTTGAATTTGGTTAACAAATAGTTTTTTTACCAAAGTATTCTATATAAAAAAAAAACGACGAGATTACAGTAGAAATATTGTTATTTTTAGAAGTTTGCAGTTTGGCGCGAGGAAAGTCGTATCTGCTGATTTTGTCGTTACATCGTTATTATAACGAAAAAAAAACTAAACGGTTCTGATCGCGCGTTTAAAAACAAACGAATAATTTATATATTTACATATATAAGGCGATCGCGAAATATCGCGGCGTTTTCGTCGGAAAATACATAGCAGTTTTAGATTTGTCGCCCCGCTCAGAACCTATTGTTTTTACAATGATGTTTATTATTATTATTATTTTTTTTCTATCCAGTGTACAGATTTTCGACTAGAAGGAGTGCACCGATCTCTTCGGCCACAGTTTGTTTCCGGCTGCAATTCGCATCTAGTTGATACTTTAGACTTTAGAGAGATCGTCATTTTTCGATTTTCTCAAAAGCACCTAAAAATATAACTTAAAAACGCTAAAACTGCAATTTCGTCTTAATCGATTGTTATTTATTTCTTCGTAACTTTGAAACTAATAGTCATAGAAAGCTGAAATTTTCACCAAATATGTAACTTCAGACTATATTTACGAGAAAAGTAAGCTCCGTTCAGAATCGTTTTATCGAATGCAATGACTTATCATTGCTTTCAAATTTAAAATAAAAACAAAACTCTAAAATCGTTATCCAAGTAATTCACTTAAGCGATATCCACAACACCCAGCGGCTCGTTACCTTTTTTTTAATTCTTTAATTTTCTGTTTTTACTAAACGCGTATTCCGTGTCATCGGAGTGATGTATTATGTAAAAGTGTTTGTAAAAAAAAAAAGGTAAGTCATTGCATTCGATAAAACGATTCTGAGCGGAGCTTACTTTTCTCGTAAATATAGTCTAAAGTTACATATTTGGTGAAAATTTCAGGTTTCTATGTGATTATTAGTTTCAAAAGTACGAAGAAATAAACAACAATCGGTTAAGACGAAATTGCATTTTAGCGTTTTTGAGTTATATTTCTAGGTGCTTTTGAGAAAATCGAAAAATGACCTCTCTAAAGTACCAACTAGATGCGAATTGCTGCCGGAAACAAACTGTGACCGAAGAGATTGGAGCACTCCATCTGGTCGAAAATTTGTACACAGGATAAAAAAAAAAAGTAAACATCATTGTAAAAACAATAGATTCATCGCTCCGCTCAGAATCTAAAAAAAGAGAGAAGAAAAAAAAGTGAATTTATAATACACGCACACACACACACACACACACACACGACCGGCAGCAATAATAATAATAATAATAATAATAAAATAACAATAAACGGCGTCGATATAATATATCATATATATATATACTCGTATATATATATTATGCTAATGCGTTCGAGAGTGCTCTCGAGTTATCTCGCGATCGCGGACCATTCGCAATAAAAATCGTTTTTTTCTTCTTCCAGTCCGTTTGCTTTTGAATTGGCGCCTCGTGAATACATGTGGCAAAAAAATAAAATAAAAAAATACGTTTGCCGTAATTTGAAATTTCTTCTTTTTTTTTTACGGTTTCCTCTCACGGAGTTAAAAATAGACGCGCGTTTTTAAATAACTTAAAGCGGACGGCAGTGGCGTCATTTCAGTTTTCGAAAGGGGGAGGCAAAAGAATTTACCGCCTCATTTTACCATTTCCCGCTTACACTTAGCTCAGTACGATTTCTGTTTTACATAATTCTGGTATTTTCCTTATCATGGGCACGAATCGTCCTATAAATATATATATATTTTTTTTTTTTTTTGGAAGGGGGGCGGAAATTCATTACTTTGTCAGCTATAATAAACGTATCATAAATTACTATGTAGTGCTTATACATATGAGATTCAAGATTTGAAGTTTTCCTTGTCGTGACATTAAACATGTTAGAAATGACGTTTTGTGACCAGTTCTGAGCATCTTGTTCAGTTTTTTCCCCTCTTTCTCGCTGTCTTGGTCACGCAAACTTTTAGCCTTTTTCGTTTTTATTTTTTTACACTCGCCACTCACAAATTATGTATATACACAAAACATACGTTCGAAACGTTAAAGAACGGCTAAGTAAATTCGTTTATGCCGTACGCGATACAGGTCGTAAATCAACCGTCAAACGTACATTGTGTATTCTTCGAATTAACGTTAATAATTTACGCACTGCTTTTAAGTAACGATAACCATGGTTATCGAAAAAAATCCAGAACCGCGGTAAGTTGTAACTTCGAATTAATCACCTTTATATCGTGGTTATAACCGGCATACTTTTTAAATTTATTAGTAATTTAATTTTAATCCACTGTTTGCCACGCGATTTATTATTACTCATAAGTCATAACTCGTTAGTCATTACTACAGATTTGGTTAGAATAACTGTTATATTTCCATCATATTATGGCACAAATCATGTCGGCCTACTGTAACAAGGGGGGGGGGCAAATGCCCACCCTGCCCTCCACCAAATGACGCCACTGGCGGACGGTCGAAAAGAGTTTGTTTGGTGGCGTTTTGCACAGTCGTTGTGGCTAGTGGCGTATTTAGGATTTTCGTGTCCTATATTAACTGGCGCCTTTTTCACTGACGTCATTGTGGCTGCTTGATACTCATTCCTCCATATATACTGTACATAACCATAAAATTCGATAAATGTACACGGATCGTCTAAAACAAATCTCTTTTCGTAAAACTGTTTTGAATTATTCCCCTCCAATTTTTACACTTACGAATTTTTACTCTCTCTCTCCCTCTCTTTTGTAAATCTTATGTCGTGGCTAACGACACATATATAAAATTCCAATCTACATTATAAGGTATATAAATATTTCCAAAGATGTATAAATGTAAAACTACACCCAGTGATGTAGTGGAGGCATACCCAATTCCCAAATTTTAAGAAATTCGTTGTGAGTATATACGGAAGAAAAAAGTTAAAACAACGGGTGTGCGGTATAATATGTGTGTGTGTGTATACCTAGTACCCCCAAAAAAAATGTTTTGAAAAATACACGATTTATTACGTATATTAGTAAAATACATTATTCGTGACCATTTTTATAATTTGTAGACTTATTTATTGAAATCACGAGGAAATAAACCGTTTATCGGTAGTTTTTCCTTATATATATTTGTTCAAGAAATTGAGAAATAAGATTTTAAACGCTTTTAATTGAAAAAAATAAGTAATTTTTTTTAAAACTCATTTAATATTTAATTTTTAAGTATCGAGTATATGCGAATTACACCCTTAATATTAATATGTTTAAGATATTGGAAATCTTATATATTTTTTAAGATTTCGCGCGTACCCATAAATTATGTTAGGACTACATCACTGCAGTCTATACCTATATTAAATAGTAAATAATTATTGACATACCGGTATAGTAAAACTCATCATACGCGGTATTAACATTATTATTAATGTTGATTAATATTAATTTTTGAATTTATATGGAAACATATAGGATTAAGTGCGGGCGGATCAAGTGGAAAGAAGCGTCTGGTGTTCTGTGCGCAAAGAGAATTCCAATGAGGCCGAAAGGTAAATTCTATAAGAGTATAGTGCAACCAACTATGTCGTATGGTTCAGAGTGTTGGGCGGTGGACAAGAAAATTAGAGCAGAGAATGGGTGTAGCAGAGATGAGAATGTTTATAGATGGATGAGCGGGGTGACGAGAGAAGATAGGATGAGAAATGAATGTGTGAGAGGAAGCGTAGGAGTAGCGTCGATCGTGGAGAAAATGAGTGAGAATAGACTCGGTCGTGTTATGAGAAGAGACGATTCGGAATCGGTTAGGAACGGTTATGGAAATGAATGTTGAAGGAAGAAGAGGAAGAGGAAGACCGAAGAAGTGGTTGAATGCGATTGAGTGTGATGTGAGGACTGCTGGTGTGTGCGCGGAAGACGTGGGAAATCGCGTCGTGTGGATGTTTAGGACAAGTGAAATATAGTTGGGATAGAGGCGAGGGAGAATATAATATTATTATAGATTAAACATATATATATATATATATATATTAAAAATATATATATATATTAATACATTTGTAAATCATAACTGGGTATAAGGAATTTTCGAATTCAAACTTTTGAGTTAAATCAAAATTTCAAGGCGGACCCCGCTCGGGCCCGCCTTTGGCGCCGCCACCGTTACGGGCAGTAGTAACGAAGTGCACGCGGGGACTGCATCTAGCACTGATACTTATGCAGACAGCCGGCGAAGCAGATATTTTTCAAATACACAATATTGTTCACTCGGCGGGGCGCTTTTAAATAGTTTAAACCCCCCCGCCCCTCCCTCCCGTATAAAGGCGACAGCGCGGAAATGTGAAAATAAAAAATAATTCCGAGACTCCGGTTTTTTTTTTTTGTTTTTCGTGAAAAAAAAAAAATCTCTATGATGTAATAATAATAACAATGCGTGCGTACACACCTGCAACCGTATATAGAGGTGGTATGAGTACGCGTATTTTTTGTAGCCTTTTGCGGAACGCGCGTATTCCGTTTTTAACGAGTCGCGGTGCGCGTGTACGGTGCACCGTGTGATAACACTGGAGGGGAAAAACAAAACCCCGAGCTAGACGTTGATTTTAATCGCGAGGAGTTGAATAGATTCAACGTTTTGGACACGCCCACGTTCTCACGGATGTGTGTAGCGCGCGGTCGTCGGGGAATAATATTTCCTTTTTCTCGCGTCGCTGTTGCCCCCATTGGCGGCGGCAGACTGCGCGCGCGCGCCGCGGACCGCGAATACGCCTAAAGGCACGCGGCGGCCGATTTCGGAATATAGCGAGTTACGGTCGCCGACACCGTCGCGTCCGACATGTAATAATAATAATAATAATAATAATAATACGTACGAGATTTTTTTTTTTTTTTCTCTCCATATATTATTTCCTATACGTATTTTACATAAATATTAACGTATGTTTCGGGTTTTTGTACGTTTGTGTGTGTGTGCATTACGTTCACCACGTCGTCGTCGAAGAGAAAAATCGCGTTTTTTTTTTCTGTTTTAATCGTTTGTTCGACCCGCGCGCTGAGAATAACTTTTATCGCGTTTCCTTTCCGTATAGGTACGGTGGCCGATTAAGAAGGACAGTCCGTAATGTTACGAACGTAACAAAACGTATGGAACTGACGCGTGAAAAAGTGCGAAAAAAAAAAATTTCCATAATCTCCAGCCAGCAGGGGCGCAATTTCACTGAAAAAAACTGGGGTTGCTGAAGCCCTTCGATTTTTCATTTTATTTTATAAGGTTATCGATATCTGCAACCCTTTAATGACCATTAAACAATTGCTTATTTAAATAACGGCTATGATGTTTTTTGAAGTATATTATTATTTAATTACAGTAATCACACGTGATAAACGTAACATACGAATTATTAAACCATAATCAACTTTAATTTTAAATTTAAATTTGTGTTTACACTTTATTATTTATTATAATAACAACATCCTCCTTTCACTTTGAGCAAAAATATTTATTACTTCGTTTATATCAATCTGATTGGTAAGGTCTTTTTCAATACCTAACGATGATTATCTGTGATAAAACTAAAATAGTACTTTGAACGTTGTCACGCTGCGATGTTTTCGCCGAACGTCGAACAGCCGGAACGATTTTATCGCCAGTCGCCACACTAATCAAATTGATGTATTTTATCAATAACATATTGTTATATTATAAAATTTACAAAATCATCTGAATTTAAATTGTTTTCTTTGGTTTTTTTTGACCAGTCTGTAAGACAACATATTTTCAGTTAATTACACGATTATTCATTTAAATAATATCATAGAACAAAACTGTTGTTATGTATGTATCGTGTACATGACAACTACTAAAACTTAAATAAATACGAAAAAAATTGGGGGTGCTAATTTCAAGACTGGAGGTGCTAAGCACACCCAAGCCCCCTCCCCGAATTGCGCCTATGAATTCTCCAGCAGTTATATAATATAGTACCTATAACGAAACAATTTTTTTTATACCTACATAACAATAATAATAATAATAAAAAAAAAAAAACCGCGTAAACCCGTTATAAAAACACGGATAAGGAATGTATGGACAGGCTGTTCCCGTATTGAAAGTGCTTGGGGTAACGGTCCGTTTCAAAGAAAAGAGAAGTGTGCACTATTAGAACGTTTCTCATTCTCGCACGGGGTATATTTCAAGGTCGTGCAATTATTATACAATTTATTTATCTGTGGAAATCATACACGGTGATAACAGTTATTTTCAAATGTTGATATCATATAGAAATATACGTGACGCTGCTGAAGTTTCTCCTGATGATGACTGGAACACCGGATTTGACTTGACTACCTACTCGTATACTTACTCAATTAGACCGATTCCGCCCATACAAAAGTGTTCATTAGCTATTTTCGCGTTTACATTAATTGTCATTTATCAATATCACGTTGTGGCATTTAAGGCGTGGAAGAAACCGTAACTCGACAATGGAAGAAAGAATAAGCCACCACTCCCCCACCCACCCCTTCACCACCAAACATTTAATTCTTGTAAAACGACCGGAAAATAAGATGTAATATGGTTAATAAACCTTATAATAATAAAATTCAATAATTTATTATAAATAAATAATTGTTATATTGTATTATTATGTGGGTCCGCGCTAGGTTAACCCCGCGGATCGGACAATGTGGGTTGCTGCATCGGCCGTCTCGTCGACGTATGTACCTATACCTGTATTGTGCGACGATGAATATTTCATATTATTTTTGTAATAATATTATACGACGCGCTCCGCGGCCGCACAGTTATACGCGGTGCACACGCATACACACTATAGGACGCGGTGTACATAACCGCCGCCGCCGCCGACTGTTCTCGCACAGGCACAGCCTCGGAATACCTAACTCGCATTGTCCGCACAGCGGGAAGAAAAACTCTTGGCCCCATGGCGGGGGCGGGGGGCTGGCGGGAGGGCGAGGAGGGAAATAAATAAATACGCTACCGCAGTCACCGCGGGTAACGCGATATCTCTCTCTCTCTCTCTCTATATATATATATATATATATATATATATATATTATATATACGTATGTGTAAGCGTGCAATATAACGAGAAACAATACTGAACGTGTAGAGGATTATCGCGTGCGATATACGCCGCGCGTATACAGTAAAAAAAAAAAAAAAAAAAAGGTAGCGAGCCGCGGGGTGTTGTGGATATCGCTTAAGTGAATTACTTGGATAAAGAGTTTAGAGTTTTGTTTTTATTATAAATAAATTTGAAAGCAATGATAAATCATTGCATTCGATAAAACGATTGTGAGCGGAGCTTCGGTGTAGGCAATACATAAACGAAGAAAATATAAACGACAATCGATTAAGACGAAATTGCATTTTTAACGTTTTTATGTAATTTTTGATAGGTTTTCCTGACTTTTGAAAAAAAAACATTGAGAAAATCGAAAAAAGACTTGTTTAAAGTACGAACCAGGTGCAATTTGCAATCGGAAAAGTGCTACACGAAAAGATCGGAACACTACTAAATCTGGTAGAATTTTTGGGTACAGACATAGGCGTAATTTGGGGGGCTTGGGCGTGCTTAGCACCCCCAGTCTTGAAATTAGCAACCCCAATTTTTTTTCGTATTTATTTAAGTTTTAGTAGTTATTGTGTACACAATACATACATAACAACAGTTTTGTTCTATGATATTATTTAAATGAATAATCGTGTTATTAACTGAAAATATGTTGTCTTACAGACTGGTCAAAAAAAATCAAAGAAAACAATTTAAATTCAGATGATTTTGTAAATTTTATAATATAACAATATGTTATTGATAAAATACATCAATTTGATTAGTGTGGCGACTGGCGATAAAATCGTTCCGACTGTTCGACGTTCGGCGAAAACATCGCAGCGTGACAACATTCAAAGTACTATTTTAATTTTATCACACATTATCATCGTTATTGATTATAAATAATTCTATTTATAACTGATCAGTGTTGGATTGTACTTGTTATATTCTGTGATTATATCGGCTGCGTGTGCGTCTGCCACTCAGTCCCACTATTCTTCACTGTTTGTTCAGCTTTTTTGTTTTTAATTTTGTAAACGTTTCAAGTACTTACCTTCAAAATGTTTTCAATTTTTGAAAAATATAAATCTAAGAAAAATTTAAATTTAAAATTAAAGTTGATTATGGTTTAATAATTCATATGTTACGTTTATCAATGAATGTGTAATTACTGTAATTAAATAATAATATACTTTACAAAGCATCATAGCCGTTACTTAAATATGTAACTGTTTAATGGTCATTGAAGGGCTGCAGATATCGATAACTCTATAAAATAACATGAAAAATCGAGGGGCTTTAGCACCCCCAGTTTTTTCAGAGAAATTGCGCCCCTGAGTACAGACATAAAAAAAACACATCACTGCAAAACTAATACATTCCTCGCTCCGCTCAGAATCTAAAAGTAATATTTGACGACGCGATATCTCTCAATGGTTTAGTGTATTCAACCGCGCAGCCGCCGGTGTGATTCTGTACGGTATCCGTCGTCTACGCAGTAGTAGTAGTAGTAGTAGTAGTACATAGTATAGAAGTAGTAAACTGAAACCGAACCGAAAAGAACCGGTTCCGGAACCAGAACCGCTAAAAATTTTGAAAACCGGAATGGACCCGAAACCTTTATTTTTTTAAAATTAAGAACCGGAACCCATGAATTATAAAGGTTCCTCCTTATCGGTTCTTAATATGTATATCAGTTGAATTTTTAAATTTTTTAAATGCTAAATTATAAAATGTAAATTCAATGTTTTCTATACAATAGTTACAATAATATGTATTTTAATTTATAATATTAATAATGATTGTAGTGGTACACTGTCGATAAATATTACTATTATTGAAATATTTAAATTCAATTAAATTTCATATTTGAAATTGGTAAAAACTGAAACCAGAACCGATAAGAACCGGAACCGGAACCATAATATATGTGGAACCGGAACTACATATTTAAAAAAAAAAAAATAACCGGTACCGAATCAGAACCCGCAAAATTTTTTTTCTAAAAACCAGAACCGGAACCAGTACCGATAAAATCAAAAGGTTCCAGTTCGTGTACGTAGTACACATAAGTAGTACCTTAGAAGTCGAGACTGTAGACTTTTATACTATAAATACCGCGGGTATTATAGTGATACACACGCGCGTGGGTGTGCGAAAGACGCGTTGTCGGTTGGGCGGGCGACGCGTGAGAAATCGCATTGGGCTGCACGACCCATATGGGTGTACACGAGCGTTTACAGCAAATGTCTTATCAATTATTTTCATATCTCGTAAATTTTAAATAATAATAAATGATATTAATATGCGTATATAAAATCGTCCTTAGCTACAGGGTATATTATATTTCGATTTTCTCGACTGTTTTTTTGTCTTTCTATACATTTTTCAGGATTTCTTATATTATATTAATAAACAAAAATTATTAGAACATTTAATCGTGTCACGTCAGTATGAAAGCTTTGTGCGAGAATACCGAGCTATATAGGTACGACGATTCAAATGTTTTAATGACTTCTCTCGTCTGCAGTATCTATTGGTGCAGTATCACTCAGTGGCGTCATTTCAGTTCTCGAAAGGGGGAGGCAAAATATTTAACAGGCCCCTTTAACAAATTCCCACTTACATTTATAGTTCAATACAATTTCTATTTTACATAATTTTGATATTTTCGTGATCATAGACACGAATCGCCCATATATATATATATATATATATATATTCATATACATATATGTATATGTTTTTCTTTTGTGGGAGGAAATTCATAACTTTGTCAGCAATAATAAATGTATCATAAATGACTAAATAGTACATAAATATTACCTGTGATTCATGTTTTCAAGCTTCTCTTATCATAAAACATTTCTAGAATTGACGTTTTGTGACCAGCTCTGAGCGGCTTGTTCAAATTTTTTTCCTCTTTTTCTCACCGTCTTCGCTTCAACACCTTTAGCTTTTTTCATTTTTATTTTTTTTTACTTGCTACTCACAAATTATATACAAATATATATATATATACATAAAATATACGTTTAAAACGTTAAACAACAACTAAACAAATTCGTTTATGCCGTACGCGATATAGGTCCGTCAACCGTCAAAAGTACATCATAATATTCTTCGAATTAGGTAACGTCAATAATTTACGCAACGCCTTTAACGATAACCATGTTTATCGAAAAAAACCCAGAACCGCGGTAATTTGTAACCACGAATTAATCATGGTTTAATCGTGGTTATAACCTACATACATTTTTATTTTATTATTAATTAAATGTTAATCCACTGTTTGCCACGCGATTTGTAACTCATTATTATAGATTTGGTTAGAATAATTTATATTAACACCATATCATCACGAATCATGTCGGCCCACTGTTAACAAGGGAGGAGGGCAAATGCCCACCCTGCCACCCATCAAATGACGCCCGCTGGTATCACTCACCAATGGCGTAATTACGAACGTTCTATGAGAGGGGACAAAACATTGTAATAAATTGAAAAATATCAAATAAATATAAATATAAAATTGTAATAGTAAAAATTGTAAAAAATTGCATTAGATAACCAGTAACATAGTAACTACCGTTCCAACATTAATATATCAAAGTTAAAGCTATTGGTACTCGTGTTTTATACTTTTATTGTTTTCTTTAATAAAAATGTCATGTTTTATAACAAAATGTCTAATTTTCTTCGATTTTTTTTTTTTGCTAATTTATTGAGTGCTTCTTTTGTTTTTACTTCAACATCTGAAGATGAGTACCTAAACCATTTTTCAGTGTCCTTACCAAACCACCACAGTTCGTATAGTTACTGTGGGTCAATAAACTGAGAAATAATGCAAATTAAGATAAATACTAATACATTTTTATAAATACAAAAAAATATTATTTTTATTGTTTTTAATTATTATAATTTCTTTGTACATTAAATAATGTTATTTAAAAAAGAAAGCTCATGGGAGGGGATCCATCCCCCATAATTACGCCCCTGTCACTCACGCAAGGTATCAACGTATAAGATACTTTCTAATAGTTCTTCGCACATTGCAGTTCTCCTCGTCCTGGTTTTAATATATGCGTTTGAGTTTTGAAAACGCTCTTTCAGGGGAAGCACTCGAAGTGTTCACAACAATTCTTTATGCGCAATGTAAATTGCAAGAAAAACTCCTTCGCGTGTAAAATAAATTGAATTTATAGTTTTTTCGTCTTCTTCGAATCGCTCAGATTATTATTTTCCTCGGATTCGTCGTATTCTTCATCACTAAGGCTGGGAATATAATGCCCTATAAAACACTAAAAAAATGCCCTTAAAAATGCTTTAATGCCCTAAAAATTCTAAATAATGCACTAAAGAAATGCGGGTAAATTGCTTTTATTTTTAATAAATTTAGTATAAATTTCAAATAATATTTGATTAAATTAATTAAATTGAAATAAAAGTGATTAAAATAATTTTTCTATAGGCTAAACTTCAGGATTTCTTTAGGATAAACTTCAACTTGGGTTTCTTTTAATCTGAAAAAACAATTATTTCCTTATATTTTTTAACTATTTTGGTAGATTTGGATCATATATTAATTTACATGTACACTCTGAACTGTAACACTGAATCACCAGAGATTGTTTAAGATTTTCGAATAAAAGATATAAAAGATTTTCTCTACGATACGAGATACGAGTAGGTATAGTCGTTGCCAGATAAAATTATTATTATATAATTATTAATAAAATTTTAAGTTTGAATTTTGCACCCAAAAACTTTAATAATGCCATAAAAACCCTATAATGCCCTAAAAAATGAAGAAAATGACGTTAAAATCAAAAATTGTCAAAAAATGCAAAAAAGGCAAAATAAATTTTCTTATTCTCATTCAAAAGTACATGTTATGGATTTGTGACCAGGTGAGCATCGTACAGCAACCTCTGGAAAAAAATGAAAAGTGCATCGAAATCCCAGCCCTATTCATCACTATCAATATTTACAAACGTGTCTACACTATTAAATTCATCTTCATTTAATGACCCGGAAATAGATTAATTATATTTTCAATATATTATTCAATATATTTCAAAACTAAAATATGCCTTTGAAAATTGTATACATTTTATATTAAACGGCTGACCACCACCCACCTTAAAATAGGGGGGCAGTCGCTCCTCTTATACAGCTGGTCTATAGGTTCGGCGCCACTGCGGACGACGTTTTTTTTTTTCGGATCGACACAGTATCGATCTGTCGTTACGACCTGTTGGCCGGTTTCGCTACCGCCGACCTATACTCGTACACGTAACATATGGGAAACGTGTAAGCTTATATAAATTACGTCGTCCGATATATAAACAATATTTATGTTTTTATATATATATATATATATTATTTTTACGATATAGGTGTATTATATATTTACATATATATGTAGAGAGAGAGAGAGAGAGAGAGAGAGAGAGAGTTCAGGCAGTTCTAATTTGTGTTTGTTGTATACGAGCGTACACGATTCATACATTATTGTTTCGACGCGTATACATTTATGCGGATTTAATTAACTGCCGTGATATAAATTACGTTGTCCGAGTGGTATTTTATGTACGTATATGTGCTGCACCGTACACCTATTGGTTTAAATCTCAAAACAATCCGTTCTATAGTTCGAATAAGATTGAAGTTCGTTGTATTACGTGTTAAATACGTATAGAAAACAGATGCGTTCGCGTACGGCAATATTTGTATTCATATATTATACGACGAGGATTGAGTTAATTTTCGTTTTGTTCTCTAAAATTTTACTGGAAACGACGCGTAAAACCAATCGATAATATATACGAGTAATTCGAACGTTTTCGCGATTTCAGCATTCTCTGCACGTACTACTCCGCGCGTACGTACCATACGCATTTACATTATTATAATAGGAAATAAGTAGCTTACTTTGCCACGAACATAAAAAAAAAAAAACCGTTAAGCTCGAAGACGCTGTCAAAAACTACGAAAGAAAAAAAATCTACGCTTGTTGCTTGCGCCGTCCACCGTCCATGGGGACGAAGAAAAACTACTGACGTTCGAAAGGAAAGTTTTATGGAAAATACACGGAACACGCGAAATCTAAATGGATCATATACTGAAGGAGAAAAAAATGCGGATTTAGAAAAAGTACGCGATAAATGTTAGAAAGTGTCTTACAGGAAAACGGCTGGAGTGGGCCGGTCGCGTTTGGGGCGAGCTGACGAAAGCCTTATTCGAAATGTAGTAGTTAAGAACCTAATGGAAAAACGATCGCGAAGTGGGCCCTGTCAAAGATGACGGGATAGAGTATAGTTATACGGATGCAAAAGGAGTGGACTATTGGAGAACGAGATAGAAATAACAAGGAATCGCGCGACAGATGGAGAACCCTCGTTCAAAAGGACTTAAGGTCTGCTAAGTACAAAAAAATCTATATATTATCATTAATTGAACTGTCGAGAAGATATGGGCGAGTTATGGTCTCGTAAATTATAACTACACCGATCGTCGTAGGTAACTGTGAGAAAATTGCATCCGGATTAAAATCAGGCGTCGCGTATATTATACGGTATCGATCGCATTACTCGTGAATATGTGTGAACTACACACGGGAAATAGAACGTATAATCAGTGGCGTATTTAAAATTGCATTGCTCCAGATACACATGTATTTGTTGTCTCCCCTACCTATCGTATGGAAAAAAAATTTTTACCTCAAAATGAGACACTGGTGTATAATATACCAATTAAATGAGTTATGGACGTTAACGTATAATTCAGTAGTTTTGATCGGACGTCAAAAAGAAAAACAAAAAAAAAATGCTATTTTTCCATCGAGTTACCATCTAGTTAGGGCTCTCTACATTCAGTCCAGGAGTGTCTACGATGAACGGTATTGTATGACAGAACAAGGGTAAAACGTAGAAATTAATAGAACTTCTATCGAATCGAATCTTTTGAACTGTGGAATTGTACGCTAAAAGTGTACGTAGAGGCAGGTAGATACAAAGGCGAAATGTATGGAGACGACTGAAGTTGTGTTAGAAGTAAATACCGCAAAAGTTGGTAGAAAATCACATAATCTTCGGTGCCAGATGAATAGTGAATTGGAAAAAAAGAATAAGAATAGTGGAACGGGTGTCGATGATCCCGTGAAAAGCACAGCGTCCAACACGATTCGTACGAAGTACTGCCGATGACTATGTATTATGTAGGTATATATACTGTGCTCATTCGATCTGTCGAGAGATCAATCTCATACAATCTGTCAATCTTCCACAAATGCACATGGATTATCATAGATTTATTTGGGTAGACTAGCTTTACGCGCTCTCGGCCGCGACTGCCCTACTTGGAGAAAATTTCTTCATAGTGTAAACACACTGCTCGTGCACTGTTAACTATAGACGAACTCAACTCTAACTGTATATTTTTCTCTACGGTGTACCTTTACGGCCGAATTCCGGTAGGTTCGACGATTATATTCCACGTTGTATAATATTATACGGTCATTATATTTATATATATATATACATATAGGTATACGTATATAGGTACGCATCTATATATAGTGGAGTTCATCGCGGGTTGTGTATATAATTTGTTTCTCATAAGCACGTATATTTTTTCATTAATTCCGGGAGCACCTTTACAAAACAGCCAGTTATATAACCATTAAAATTTAATAGCCCTCTCAAACGGTATCACTTGCATTTCTCTTGATTGTTTTTTAATAGTACGAAGTGGTTATAATACGTGTATACACGCTCCGAAAGGAGCACGCAGCATCTCGCGCTTCCAAAATTAATACTACTATTATACAATATATATAGTATATATATATATATATATATATATATATAATGTATAAAAAAATGTATTATATTGTAATCGTCCGTGTGTGTGTGCGTGTTTTTTCTTTTAGCGGCAACACGTTGTCTGACCGGGGTAGGTTATAATATTATGTAGACAATCTAGTATAAGGACATCGTAGTGAGTATAAACTTCGTCCCCCTCTATAAACGATATAGGTACATATATATATATATATTTTAATATTTCGAATCGAAATATCGTTTTAATTAAACTGCAGATACCTGGACGTAAATCGAATACAGTAATGAATTACTCGTAGAGCAATGGAACTCGGTTAGGTTTTGATAAATTCATTAGAGACTTAAAAAAAATATATATATGAATAAATATTAACTCTTTATATTTCTCTCTGACGTAGAATTCCTCAAGTAGGTAAGTCAATATCTAGTTTTCCGCAGATTTTCACCGCGTACTCTTTTCATTGGGAGATCGTTAAGATCTTCCTCTCGCGTAAACACGCCACTGCGTTCCGATATTGTTAAATTTTTATCGGCCCGTGTTTTAATAGCGTTAATTTATTTTTGTAATTATTCATGAGGGTTTTTTTTTTTTTGTAAAACCTCCAGTAATAATAATAATCAAAAACAAACCGTTGTTTCCGTGTGTGTGTGTGTGTGTGTGTATTATTATTATTATTGCGTTTATGTACAAGAAATTCAACGTGTCTGTCGAGTCGCCAGTCGTTATACGTTGTACACGAAACCTACACAAATAGGTATAGCGGCTGATATGTACAATATATTATATTAATCGTGTCTGCAACGCGCGTGTACGATTATACGCGGGAAGGTATATTTTATTTTTTTTTTTGTTTTAACTAACTGCCGCCGATAAACATGTTACCCCTATACCGTAAAAAAAAAAAAAACGATTCCCGTGAACAAAAAACTAAAAAAATATATATCCATTTCGGTATAGTAATAACTAATTAACATCAATTGTACCCGTTTTTCGATGCCTGCGGAAAGACTCGTTGAAAAAAAAAAAATACCAAATAATGCAGCGCGTGTTGTACACCGCGCGGTAAGAATGTATTGTTTTTTTTTATCCGTCGAAAAAAAAAATGTGTGTGTGTACGTTACCTTTTGTTAAATTCAATATTTCTATACACCATCTTTTTCTGAAATTGTCGGGTTCGTTAAAGAAGCCGACGACGAGGAGTGAGTTAACAGATATCATAACCGCGGTACGCTGCAGTTTATCGATTTAAATATATATAAATATTTATACATTTAATATTATTCGTGTGTGTGTGTGTATATATATATATATATATAACGTCTTGCACGAAGTTTTTGGCTTTCGTACACTGTTAAAATTATTTATTTATTTTTTTTATCATTATTATTTATCTCACGTACCTATAAGTCAATAAATTTGTTTTTGATTTATAAACTCGCGTTGTAAATTATACGCGTACGAAATAAAATACATTTAAAATATTATATTAATTGTGTTTTTTTTTCCTTTTTCTTACCAAAAATGAAATTATTACCATAAAATTATAATATCGTCTCGTAACAATACAAAAATAAAACGTGCGATGTATTGTAACGAATAATCCGTAATATGTTTCGCGTTTTTTTTTGAAAATAATTATTTTGAAATTAAAAGTTTGTTATGGATATACATTATACACACACACACACACACACACACACACACACACATATATATATATATATATATATATATATATGAGAACTATTATTTGAAAACATAATATTATATTATTATACGTTCCTTTGTTAATGTAAAACTTGACTTACTGTGGGATTTATTTGGGAAAACAGGTTTTAATAACAATTTGTACAATAAAAAAAATAAAAATAAATAAATAAACGCTGTCTTACCTTGAAACTGTCAAGTCCTCAAATTATTATAATACGTAGCTATATATAAATATATATAATATAAAAGTGTGTGAGTGTGTGTGCATATTATGCGTTACATAATAATTGATAGGTGTAGCCGTAAGTGTATAATAAATATTGTAACGGCAAAACTCCGGAATTATTATATATCACACTTTCGTTATAATCGCAGTGAAAAACGTACATAACTGAATAATAATTAACAATATATATATATATATATATATTATATTATGCGTGGGTAATAAATTCGGTGCTTAGGGTGAAAAATATTCTACTTTATACGCGGTACGTGCACTTGAATTGACGAAATAAATATTTTGTACATTATGTTTTGGTATCTTATAACGAATTAAATGTATTACGCCGGTTATAATAATAATTATAATACGCAGGTAATTAGGTATATTTTTACAAACATATATTTACGCATTGTATTGTATTTGTTTGATGGGAAGCATGTAGATATGATTATAGAAAACAATGTTCGTATTTGATGAGCGTGTGATGATATTACAGCATCATTGAGAGTTTGATCCCAATGAGCGTCATTTTCAAGCAATTGCAAACGTTGACAGGCTTCTCTGTAGGATCCACATTAATTCACCATCAACAGTTCGTAACTGTTGGAATGATGTTGGGCCACGTACATTGACTAATAGCAGTCGTAAGTAAAAACATTCATCATTGCTTGGATGTACTGAATAAATCCGGCCAATCGCATCGGTGGAATATACATCTGTATATCCTGGAACTGGTTTTCCTTGTTTCCGTCGTATAAATCTCCTTGAGGATTGATTCCAGGTATAATATTTTGGCATTTCAGAATATAGCAATGTTTGTGCGAAATCATCGTTTTGGCATGTCTCAAAAAAACTGGTTAATGTAGTAGATGGTGGCTGAGCAGCTCTTTGTACTGCGTTCTGTGCTGTAAAATACACTCTTTGTCCATTTTCTAAATGCACAGCTAAGTGAACAACAGAAGGGTGTCTCTCATGAATAGGAAAAGAAAATATTCGCCAAACTGCTTCATTACTACTGACATAGCGGCCCATTTGGTATTGGGTAACTTCATCATTGGAATTTCTGCACCAATTCCAATCACAGCCATATCACTCCCTTTGGTTACATATTTGCAAATGTATTTAATAGATTTCACTGAATGGCAAGATTCAACGTTGATGTGTGCTTTGAATGTCTTTGATAAAATGGGTGAATATGGAACAATCCAACGATTATCTATTTCAATATCTTGTTGATTTAATTTGACAATTGTTGATTTTCCATTGTCTGCTGTCGATCTGCGACGATACAATGGATAACCGTCATTACCAGTAATTGTTTCCGATATTAATGTCCGTGGATATCGTTTTGAACATTTACCATCCATCATACACGGTGAATATTGATTAAGAGTTCCACAGGGACCATGTATCATGTTTTTGATAACTACCTCATGCAATCCAGGATCTACTTGTACATTAGGGATTTCAGCTGATATCACTGCATCAACTTCATTTGGCCTTATATTTTCAACCAACCAAATCAAATGTGTGCATGTGGCAATCCTCGTTTCTGCCACTCCACAGAATACATCCAGCAGCGTGTCTCACCAAACACATTATGTTTTACGATGAAATCCATTAAAGATTTCAACTTTTGTCTAAAGACTCTGGCTGTAATATCATGACGATCAATGGGTGATTGCCCAGAGAATAACTCCTGCTTGATTTCTATCCATTGCGGATTGCATGTAAATGTGATGAACAAATCTGCTGTACCATAATGACGAACATACGACATGGCATCTTGAGCATATTCGTGCATATGCCGAGGGCTTCCGATGTATGTTGCTGGAAGAATAGTCATCCGACCGACATTCTGTGCATTTCCATCAGTATTAATCGCATCTCGAAGGTGAATATACTCTTCAGATCGGAGTTTGGTTTGATTCAACCTGATGAATGTTAATCTCTCCGTTTCAATTTTAACATACATGTCAACAACATATTTGTGATATAATCGCCGACATTTCAATATGTGATTATCTTCATTTTCCCGAATCATTAGGCGGTATGAATAATAGTTCATTGAACTGACTTTTTTGTTGGTTTCAGAACCTGTAAATAGATTTTGTTTTAATAACATTCAAATATAAAATTAAAATACATAATATAATGACTGAGATATTATCGCCATAGCTAAACTAATATTTTAGTTACCTGTAATGGGATTTATCATTTTTATTGAGAAATCGTAGCCATCTTCACCTTGCCAAAATATAATGGGATATTGCAGTGCATCATATGAGCGATGTGTTTCCTTTATACGTTGTAATTGATCATTCCGACGATGTAAAACAATATCACGGGATTCCAAGTTTTCCAACTACAACGATAGCAACTTCATCAATAGTTGGTGCATTAAAACGTCTTGTATGTTGACCTGCAGGTGTTTTATCAGCTCTGATTACAATTTTGTGATTATCGGATGGCATCAGATCCAGGGCAGTTTTAAACAATATAATCAATTGATTGTGTTGATGAAATAAAGTTTGTAATTGTTCTACAATAGACCTCTTTACTAAATTGTTATGTGCACAACGCAGATCAATTTCTTGTGGTGAATTGCCCATAAAATAAATTTGCAGGAATTTGTTGTCGCTATCTGACACTGGTAACAGTGAACCTGCTCTGTGATATATTTGCCCTTGTATCTGTATTTAAAAAAAAATATTATGGTGTGGTATAAATTAATGGATTGTCGGTGATCAAACTTAAATAATATTTGATCTTAAAAGTATATATTTAGTTTTAACTAATATCTATCAAATATAAAATATAATAAAAGTGTCACTGAAACTGAAACACCATATAATATGATGACTAAGTGATATATTTCGTAATGATTAAGAAATTGAAGATTAGTGACACATCTTAACTTTGGTGACAGAAAATTTTGTTCGCTAAAATAATTATGAGTAACTGCTATAATACATACCTTGAAAGTTGGCATAAAATTTTCCTGAACTACATTTGTTGCCCCAAATGAAGTCATTTGAAAGCAATTGTTATATTGTTGGATATTTGTCAAAAGTGTATAGAATCTTTTCCTATTCCTGAAACCAATGAGTACAATGGTTCTGGTGGTGGATCCAATGGTATCAATGTCACTTTACCATTTGCGCAACACAATCCATTGGCTTCGTTTTTGTATTTTAATGCCTTACAGTGTGAGCAAACCGAGTTCATAGAACCAATAACAACACATTGGTAGTTACTGTAGTCAATTGACACATCGTAACTGAAAGCAGCTCGATTCAAACTTGCGCGATTATTAGTTGAATGTCGCGCTCGCGCTTCACGCGTTTGTGATATCCGAATTCTTTCACGTTCATTTCCGTCGTCACGTTCTTGTGCAGTACGATTAGATCGGTAATTAGCTTGGTTTGTAGCATTTCTGGTTCTTCTACCTAAATTGCTTCGTCTTATAGGAGGCATATCAAATATAAATTATTTTTTCACTAATCACGAACTAAACAAACACTAACTAACTAAACACTCTGCACAAAACACGATATACGAATTTGTTTCGTGTAACAGTTGACAAAAACAAACTCAGTAGATTAGGTAACAGACAACTTTTTTTTTTTAAATTTGATATGACTTGAAGTCAAATCCTTTTTGCCGTACGAATTGTTTTATTTATTTAAAATAATAAAACACTGTTGGTAACGCGATTTTGTTTGACTGATGTAATGACGTGGAAACTGATGCATTTTATCTCGCGTGCCGAAACTAATACAAAAGAAACGCGAGGTTCGGAACGCGACATTAAACTGCCAATACGTATTGTGCGGCACGGCGGCCCGCGGGTTTCCAGCTACCTGCAACCTATCCTTTTGTTCGTCGTCGTCGTCGTGTAGATAAGAATAAATCGAAAGTCCAAATTTTAATATTATTCGTGTTTAATATGTGTGTGTGTATATATATATATATATATAACGTCTTGCACGAAGTTTTTGGCTTTCGTACACTGTTAAAATTATTTATTTATTTTTTATCATTATTATTTATCTCACGTACCTATAAGTCAATAAATTTGTTTTTGATTTATAAACTCGCGTTGTAAATTATACGCGTACGAAATAAAATACATTTAAAATATTATATTAATTGTGTTTTTTTTTCCTTTTTCTTACCAAAAATGAAATTATTACCATAAAATTATAATATCGTCTCGTAACAATACAAAAATAAAACGTGCGATGTATTGTAACGAATAATCCGTAATATGTTTCGCGTTTTTTTTTTTTGAAAATAATTATTTTGAAATTAAAAGTTTGTTATGGATATACATTATACATACACACACACACACACACACACACACACACATATATATATATATATATAGTGAGAACTATTATTTGAAAACATAATATTATATTATTATACGTTCCTTTGTTAATGTAAAACTTGACTTACTGTGGGATTTATTTGGGAAAACAGGTTTTAATAACAATTTGTACAATAAAAAAAAAAATAAATAAATAAATAAACGCTGTCTTACCTTGAAACTGTCAAGTCCTCAAATTATTATAATACGTAGCTATATATATATATATATATATATATTATAAAAGTGTGTGAGTGTGTGTGCATATTATGCGTTACATAATAATTGATAGGTGTAGCCGTAAGTGTATAATAAATATTGTAACGGCAAAACTCCGGAATTATTATATATCACACTTTCGTTATAATCGCAGTGAAAAACGTACATAACTGAATAATAATTAACAATATATATATATATATATTATATTATGCGTGGGTAATAAATTCGGTGCTTAGGGTGAAAAATATTCTACTTTATACGCGGTACGTGCACTTGAATTGACGAAATAAATATTTTGTACATTATGTTTTGGTATCTTATAACGAATTAAATGTATTACGCCGGTTATAATAATAATTATAATACGCAGGTAATTAGGTATATTTTTTACAAACATATATTTACGCATTGTATTGTATTTAAGATGTAAAATTTGTAAGGGGAGATTTTTTTTTTCTTTGACTTTTGTACGTACTCATATATTTTTAGTGAAAAAAAAAATATACACGTTAATTAAATACATAAATATATATTTTTTAAATTGCCGCTAAATCGACGTTTATACGTGTAAAAAAATAATCTTGACTGGCAGTCACTTCCTTAGGAATTTTTTAAAACGAAAATTATACCGTATAATGTTTTAATCTCATCATTTCCATAACACGTAAATTAAATAATTATATACTGTTAATTAGGAACAATCATTTTTAATGACTATAAATGTTATAAACAATATACATATATTATTCAACACAATGAAAGTATAGGCTGTACCACGCTGATGATATTATTCGAATACCAGTGAGAATACCTGCCATGTTTCGATTTAAACATATTTATTAATAATAATATAATATACAAAGGTGCATATTATATGTAGTACAATTTGGTTAAAATTGTGAAATGTTTACAAACACATTAAAAAAAAAACACACACACACATTACGAGAATAAACTCTGTATATACGTACAAGCAGACGCGGATCCAAAATTTCAGTATAAAACGACTGGTTGAAAATTCATTAAATACATACTATAATACTTTACAATTTTTTTTAAATCGCCCGGTTTCAGATATATATCTAATTTTTAAACTGTTCGTTATGTAAATATCCTATACGGAGTTATTGAATGTAAATTAAATTTTACATTTATAATAATTAAAGAATAAATTCTAGACGATTTTATTTCCCTATACTGGTTGGCACATCGTTCAATAGCATTTTCTACACTTGTGTCTGTATGTAGTAAAACATCAAGATCATTTAATATTTCCTCTGCCATAGTGCGCTACCGAATTTTGAAGCGACCTAGAGTACAGAAACTCATTTTACCACTCAAGACTCCGACTGGTAAAGTAGTGCTTATTTTTAGAAACGGTGTCTTTATCACACGTCACGAAAGAATGTAATGCGTTTTATGGTATGTTTAAACCACCATTATAATTTTCTCGAACCTATTTTGTTTTGTACAAATTAAACTAGGCTTTAACGAATTAGAATTAGAATCTCTTTCAAAGTAGAAATAAAATTTTATTTTGAAAAAAAATAAATTATTTGCTTCTTAATTCTCCTTCGCGTATCGGTCAGTAGTACTAGATTTCTTCGCCCAAAAATTAGCAATTATTGTAATTGCATCGTTTTCTAAATGTCTTCGTAGAAAATCCTTCTTCTCTCCTCGCCTTTGGAAGCATAGAACATTCCAGTAGGTGGTTCGATGTTTGTACACTCCTGCACTCACAGCCCGCGTCTGTAATTAATCCCCATTTACACAGATTCTCTTTAGTCTTTCCAGTTCCCAATCGTATTCTGTTGATAGTCTTCCATGTGCACCAAGGTAAACCATAACCTGGTAGGATGGATTCTGTCGGATGTCCACATAGTGAGTTTTTGTTGTTATCGGCGAGTCTTTCCTGTCACTTTTTATGTCTTGTCATTGTTGGTAGTTCTGTGATTGTTTTGCTGGCTTTAATAAACGCTTTTCTAGATTGTAGTCGACTAGTTATTTGCACTTCTCCAAACATGGGGTGTCTGTGGTTCCTTATCTGTTTTTTCCTTTCCGCCATTGCTGCTATTTCTCTTCTTACATCTGGGGGCAATTCCGCTCAATATCTGAATTTTTTTCTATCAGTGTGGGTTTCAGACACCCGGTAATTATCTTACTTGTGTTGTGCAGGACCACGTCCACTCGTTTGGCATGTACTGACTTTTGCCATACTGGGCTGGCGTACTTCCTAGCTGAGTAACAACGTGCCAGTCCGGACATTCATGGCACCTTTGGACAAGCGCCCCATCTTGTCCTTACTAATTTTCGAAGTATATTATTTGTCGATTCAACTTTCTTCCCCGTATCTTCGTTAAATGTCAGAGCACGACCTAGTTTCACTTCTAAGTATTTAAGATTATCCACATGGTCCATTTTTACCCCTCGCCATTCAATGTTCAATTTCCCCTTTGCCTCTCGATTTCTAAGATACATGTACGCGCACACTTGTGTCTTGTGAGGGTTTGGCTTTAAATGGTTTATATTACAGTGTTCGGTTAGTGTCACTATAAAGATTCTTTAATTGTTTCCTCTATTTCTGTGAGATTGCTTCTTTGTGTGGGTACAGCTAGGTCGTCATCGTACAGAAAATGCTCCTTTGTAAGTCATCTCGGCTGATAATTTGTGTAAACGTTAAAAAGTAGTGGTGCTAGTACACTACCCTGGGGTAAGCCATTGTTTAGCCTCTTCCATTTGCTATTTTTACCTTGTAGAGTAACATATTAGAACATTCGGTCTTTTATTAATGTTCCAATTATTTTTGTAAACATAAGCGTGCGCACGGGGGAGGCAGAGGAGGTAGCTGCCTCCCTTGCTAGATTTTCCGCTCCATCAAGATTTTATAATTTATTGTTTTTTAATAATAGTACGTAATTTCAAAATAGAAAATACCAAAATTATATCGTACTTATTACAAAAATATCAACTATCATAGTAAAAATATTAATAGTATATATATTTATATTGTTCTAATGATAAGGTAGCTTCAAGTGTGGTTACTGATTTTGGACCTCTTTAGCAACGGTCTTGCCTCCTCTGCCAAGGGGACCTACGCACGCTTATGCTTGTAAACTTTATACAGTCTTTTGTGAGTTCATAGGTCTGCTTCTTACTGAATCGATTTTTTAAATCGTCGATTGAAAAATCAAGAATTTTGGATACAATAGACTGTCGACAATAAAATTTGGGATCATTATAGTTTAGGTATATCATGCGTGTTTGTCCTTGAACTTATTCTCGGTGGTCTTCCGCAATTCGTTTGGCTCTGTTTAAAAAACGCATAGCGAATTCATTTTTACAGTTCAACCGTTCTTCGCATAGCCGAATATTCCAGATTCTCGCGTATACCATCTTTTTTTTTTTTATTTAGAACTTTTAGTAAAACTATTAAGTTCGACAATTATTTGAAAACACAAAAATTAACATATAGCACCAATAAAAAAAAAAAAGTATATCATCTTATGAGAGATTTTTATTTTTCACGCAAGTACGCGGAAAAAAAAAGTTTAAGCGATTTAAACAGCTGTGTACATGAGGCAATTATTTGAGATACAATTACCTACGAAATTCAATCGGAACGAAAAGTTTATGTGGAAATTTTTTCAAAATATAAACCGTGAGTCTGTATATAAGAGTAGGGAAAAGAAATAATCCACTATTCCGGTTTATTTATTAATCGTTTTCGGTGGTGAAATTATTATTATCCTTATATATATATATATATGATATTACAATACGCCATAACGCGGACGCGCGTCTGTCCTCGGCGGTGTCTAAACGGTTGAACGGCGGAGTTTTTCTGGTCGTCACGCTCTGGCGCAATCGCTCGGACCATTAAAAAAAAAAAAAAAAAATAGTAATAAATAAAAAAATAAAAGTAACACCGTCCGAAGAAGAAAACGCGTGTATACGGTGTTTGAGAACATGATCCGGAATGCGTTAAGTTATTTTAATAGAAGATAACATCGATTTGAATACATAACAAACATAATATTATATTCCGACGGGAGATTATATTATATGGGAACATAAAAAAAAAAAAAAATGTATATCTAATATATAATGTGTAACGCATATACGAAGCCAATTAGCGTTTTTTTTCTCTCCTGCTTTTCGGTGGCTACCGTCGGACAACATACATACGGATTCGCCGCAAACGGCAATTTATACGTACAAAATAATTCGATTCTGAGCGAAGCCAGGAAGCTATTGGTTTTACAAAACGATATTAAATTTATTTTTATTTTCTGTGCGTTTTTTTTCCACAGAAAACCACTAAAATAATGTTCCTGTAGATAGTGTGGAATTTTACAGCGAATATGTACGCTATACGTAAAAACAAACAAAAAGTATATTCGAATTTTGGGCTGTTCTTATTAGATGTCCAGCCATTTATGTAAACAAAAGCGGTAAATTTTGATTTCAAGAACTGTCAGTTTTATACGACACGGGTCCTACTTCAACTATATATTAGAAAAATCTTGACGATTTCCTAAGTCACAATTTTTTTTTTTTTTAATACCGCTTTTAATTTTTCGACTCAGTGCATTATTATTACACCGAAGTTTCACTCAGAATCGTTTTTTATCCAACGATTTATCAAATGTATACTATTGACAAAACTCTTAAACAATTTATCTAATATAGTAACTAATTCACTTAAGCGACCATCCACGACTTTTATTGTTTCGTGGGCGAAAATGGCGTCAAATCGACAAATTGTGAAAAATGAGTTATTTACATAGGGGGAAATAAAAACCAGAAAAAAACCTCTATTTCGTGTGGGATATGTTAAGTCGATTTACCCAACGTCTTATTTCGACGCGCGTTTTAGGAAACGCGAATGGAAATGATTTTTCCGTTTTTCGTGCTTTTCAAATTATACGTCACAAAACTAACCTAGCGTCCACGTTCACGGGGAAAAATCTCCCGTGTGAAAAAATCCTACTTTTCAGTAGAAACAAACAATTTTATTATAATTTAACTATTATGGAATTTAATTAGAAAATACTCATAGAATGTTAGAAATGAATGAAAACAATTTTTTTTTTTTTTAATTCCTTCATAATGTATACTATAATAACAAAGATATTTAAAGTTTTAAATCAAAAAATTATTACATAGTAAATTTTTACATCCTATAAAGGTCACATTAGGTTTTTATAACATGTTACGTAGGATATTTTAGAAATACAGAATATTTCTCAATAATATACTCATTAATACATATTTCTTTTAAAAACAACTTAATTGTACAATATTGTAACCAGTTTACAATTTTAACACCGGTCAATTTAATAAAATAAATGTTTAATCACTTTAAATGCGAGTACCGGTGGTGTAGTCGGTGTTTTGTTTATTTTGACAAACCATGGCAACCTATTTTTCGACCGCGATTCATTTTAATCTAAACGATTTGGACGATCAGTATTTTAATTTTTAATATTTAAAATTGCATGATGTGTAATACAAATTATAAAAAAAATTATATTTTACACACATACTCGTTAAAATTTACGATTTTTATCAAAACTACCCGCACAGACGCTGTTACACGAAAATGCGGAATGCCGGTGTAGGTCATAAAATGACAAAGATTACGTTATTATCATCTTGAATAATCACCTATGTACACTATCCCTACACGACACTGTACCTACGTATACATAGAGCCGTAGCAAGGGGGGCGATTGGTGCCTGCGCCACGGGCCCAAAATTTAAGAAATAAACAATTAATATATTAACAATATAAAAATAAAATATTTTATTTTTAATTATTTTCAACGACAATTTATTCGAATTAAAAAAAAAAATAGTTATAAAATTAATACTCCATTAGTTCTGCAGTGTTGAAACCTGCAAAAGGGCACAATTTTAAGTTATGCCCCGGGCGCAATGTTCAGTTGCTACGGTCCTGCTGCACGGCAATACATTCGATGTGAATGACAATCGTGTTTGTATTCACAAATAAGGTGTTATAAAAACGTCCTACACGTAGGAGATTATTATAAGTATTCACGTTTGGATGTATTTCAAAACGTTTAATTATATTAGCCCTGCACAAGGGAGATTATTTGTTTTAGTTTTCATTAATCACAAAGGCAAGCTAGACAGCACGTCATACAAATTTTGATCATATTTACGGTAATTTTCTTCTGAATCCTGCGGGGATATCAAAATCTCAATTAAGCAATTTTTCACATAGGATATTTTTTTCCCCCATGAACGACCATATAGTCACTTACGGCGAAATGTTAAATTCTACGTTTTCGCTCTAACTGAACAATTCTGAAACATTGGCTTAACACCTTTTTCATGAGCGCCACCAGCGATTTATATTTATTCCAAGAGATTCGCCGCGCGTTTTGCATAAAAAAAAAAATAAAATAAAATGTAATACCCCGTATATGATATACAATTTTAATTATTCCTTTTTTTTTTTCGTATCTCGCAGGTGAAAGTGAAGGTTTTGGACAAAAACGACAATCGTCCGACGTGGCCGAGCGTGCCGATCGAGTACAAAGTCTCCGAGGAGATACCGATCGGCTCGCTGGTCGCCACGCTCAAAGCTACCGACCCAGACTTGGACTCGACGTTAACGTACACGATAATCGATGACGACGACGACGAATCGCCGCTGTCGTTGGACCGGCGCACGGGCAACGTTCGCGTGCGGAAACCCATCGACAGGGAGACCAGTGCCAGGCACGTGCTCACCGTGCGGGTATCCGACGGCTTGCACGACAGCGATACGTCCGTGGTGTTCGTCGTGAGTATTTTCTTGTTCAGCTATTTTTTTTTTGTCTCTGTATTGTCCGCTAGAGCTTTGGCCAGCGCGATTCCTGCGATTTTCTATAATAATGCCACGACTCTGGGCATATTCACCGCGAGGCGGGGGGAGAGGTTTCTTGGGGCTTAAACCCTTCCCCTCATTGGCCGTATTTTTTTTTTCATGCAAACAATTCGTATTATATTTGTAAGGGATGTGAATATTCATTGTCTCGTCGTATAATTTATATTTACAATTACAATATAAAATATATTTGTTGCACCAAAAATGTATCGATAAATTATTATGATCATTTTCCGATTATACAAGCGTGTTTCTGAAATCAGTACCGTAAATTCGTACACGCGCTCAGTGGGTTGACCCAACGGCGAAAGGTTTGACATTTTTCTTCCATCATTAAAACCTAAGTTTTTACTTTTTTATTCATAGAATTTTGATATAAATGCAAAAATAAGCACACCATGATATTTCCTGCAAAATTCTCATACGAATCGATATGTCGCACATCGTTATTGCTCATTTCTGCCCGATTTTGACGCCCGCGAGACGCTCGTGACGCCCTAAGTCGTCATGACGAAAAAAGCGATAAATAAATAAATATATAACAATATTGATACGCGAATAGTGATTCATTAAAGTACAGTATTAGTAAGTTGATTTAATGTGTTATTTTATTCTCGATTCGTTTCTAACACTGATGGCAATTATGTATGAAAATAACGTGATAAATAAATGACATGGTTTTCGTTAAATTATTTTTTTTTTCTATGGGTTATTGTTTTTTTTTTTTTTTTTTGTGTAGAAACTATTTGTCCAAGTGTGTACGTATAGGCAAATAAAAATTGTATGTGAGTGGGTATAATAGAAAGGTGCAATGCCTTAACGAGTTGTACGTACACGCACAAAAACCTGGAACACAAGTTGCACCGGCCCCTTGTTCAAATGTCTACGGTTATGGTCCGATTGATTGACGTTATTTTGAAGTCTCAAGCGTTTTACAAAGTCCGACCATACTTATTTATATTTTGTTTTCAAAAGTCTTGTTCTATAACGGTTGTCCGCGCACTTCACAGCCTGCATATGCGAGAAGGGGCTTTCTGTATACTTGACATTGCATTTATGCTCAACACGAGCCTATTCACTACCTTTGGTTTAATAGTTGCGGTCAATTATAGTTTCCCGTTTTAAAAATCTCGGGTGTTTATTGTTTTATATTTTAGATATTAGATGTCGCATTTGGTTATTGTTGAACAAGGAATTCGTAATATGTTATTCTGAAACTCACGTTTATAACACTAGGTCGTATACATCTTAGTTCGTTTGAGAACATATTCGCTGCACTTTATCATTTTGGAGAAACGAATCATATCCAAATCACAATAATATTAATAATAATAATAATAAAAAAAATACATACAATAGTAGGTATACGATATCACGGGCCCATGCACAGGATTCAAAGTTTCGGTGTAAATTATTTCCTTCCGTCATTTTCTGCAGTATTTTATAATACCCGAACGGTCCCATTGAAATTCCGTAACGTTTTTACCATTTATGCGTTTTTTTTTTTTTATACTCGTATATATATATATACCCGTCGGTGGTTTTTCGTTCCTTTGTGTGATCCAGAAGGACATCGTAGACAGGGTACGGGTGTATTGTCATGACGTGTACATTCGTACGGAATCAATGATATTTCGATTTTATGGTATACCTACGTCAAGAATCGACATTAGTGAACTAGTGAATATACGCGTATATTGTACGTGAAAAGTAATCTTATGTATGTATTTTTTTTTTCGTACGGAATATAAACAGATTATTTGTACACGATAATCTCTTCAAATTTATCAATGGGCACGCCGATTTTTTTCACCCCCTCCGTGAGGTTAAACGAATTTTACAGGTCCTTGCCAAACACGTTCTATTTGTATTCGTTTCCACGCTTCAGCACGTGCCCCATAAATTTCTCGTAAAATAATTCTACACTCATGCGCTGTGTACCTCTTATAATAATATGCGCACTCGTATTGTATAATGCGATCGTACATCACGCGATCTCCAACCTGCACCTTTTCGCTTATATTCATTTCATTATGACTAGATAAATTATTAAATTTTGAAATTTTACATTTTCACTATACGCTATTTTATATATATATATATATATATATATAGGATGTTTCATAAAGAACGCAGTTTTTAATTTTGCCATAAACTAATTTAATTTTAAAAGATATACATATTATATATAGGTATATGATATGTATCGTTTCACTACGAGTTGAGGTTTAAGTGTGAAACACGACATCGTGTATATTGACCCCTTCTACTTGCTCGGCACGCAGTAACTCTGTCGATGAAATTCTTTATCACGTTTTCAAACACTTGCCCATCGAGTTCGCTGATATGACCCGTTGAATTTTTTACTTGAGATCCAATAAAGTTTGCGGTTTGTTCTCATTAACCTGCAATTTTATGAAGCCCCAAAGAAAAAAGTCATATGGGGATAAATCACACACCACCTGTCACACTTTTGGGGTGACGATTGCATGGCTTCGTGAAAAATGTCATTGCCGAATTCTTTGCCTCCGCGGTAATCAGCAGTGGCCACCAAGGTCGTGTTATTTAACTCCATGTGACTTTTTTCTTTGGGGCCGCATAAAGTCGCAGGTTTATGAAAACAAACCGCAAACTTCATTGAATCTCAAGCAAGAAATTCAAAGGGTCATCAGCGAGCTCAATGGGCAAGTGTTTGAAAAAGTGGTAAAGAATTTCATCGACAGAGTTACTGCGTGGCGAGCAAGTAGAGGGGGTCATATGCACGATATCGTGTTTCACACTTAAACCTCAACTCGTAGTGAAACGACACATCTCATATACGAGTATATATATAATGTATATCTTTTAAAATAAAATTAGTTTATGGCAAAATTAAAAACTGCGTTCTCTATGAAACACCCTATGTATATGTAGGTAATTATTTAAACCATTCGCCAGTATGACCGCATGACACGCTATACCGTGTACCGACTTCTGTAGAAACGTTATTATCGAGTTTTATATATATATAATATATGTAGTAGAGTGGTCCATATTTTTGAATATTCGAAATGTTGATGCAGTTCGGTTAATATATTAAAACAACTAAAAATTATTAATACATATATAATGTATAATAATATAATATTTATTATAAATAAAGAAAATATTTTGTATTTTATTATTTCTCTTGAAAAAAGATAGTAATAAGATATACAATTTAGATCCTATACATTTTTATATTAAATACAATACTTTTTGAATTAATGTCGAAAAACCATAAAACTACCCTCTTTTGCCATATTTCAACCCTAATGCGGCACGGGAAGGGGATGAGTGATCACGACCAAATTTAGCACAAATCACTTTCTTATAATAATAAACAAAATGGAGGGGTACTAGGTAAAAAATGTTTAAAAAAAATTTTCATCTATATAAAAATAAGGACCACCCTAATATGTGGTTATACAAGTTCGCATAATATTTAACCTGCGAGGTAACGAAATGCATTGTACGTTTTTGCCTTTTGACCGTGCGTTTAAGTCTCTGCACTGAGAATTCAAAATACGAAAAATTAAAAAAAATTGTATTAAACGGTAAAATACGATATCAGAAATGCAGTATAGAAAACAATGTGTGTAAATAATTTGTAAGCAAAAAAAAAAATTCATATAAATATATATGAATATACCGTATGTACTGTTAAGCCAACGAGTATTTATGAAAAATAAAGAAATATATATATATATATATATATATAGGTACAATGGTACATAGGAGAGTTATAAGTTAAATTTGTTTATTTATTACCGGTTTCGACAAAAAGTCTGCACCGTCGCGTCGGGTGCATTACAATAAAAAACATTGAATACAAAATATTATTTTTTTTAAATATGTTTGTGTAATTAAAATTTAAAAATTTATTATGTTTATTTTCTTTTTATATGCTTGTGTGTAAAAGTGAATGTATATCAATATCGAAATAATTTTAAAATTTCTAAATTATTATCTATATGACTATATTATATATATATATATTAAAAGTCATCGTATGATTATTTTCTAAAATGCGTTTCGCAAAATTTATAAAGTTTCAAACAGAGATGTTTCAAACCTTGTTTGAAAGTTTCTATTCGTTACAACCCGTATAAAAATTATTACGACTACATTTAAGTTAGTAAATTCCAGGAGAATTTGCTAGAATTATAATTTCGAAATCGTTTTGTTTTATCAATTTATTCGTTTAATTATAATTAGTAAGCGATTTTAATATTATTTACGTTATTTGTATGTTTCATATTAATGTATTAGTATTTCGGTTTAAAACCACGCAAGTTCGAGAGTAGAATATTATACCGCCGTGGTGGTGTATATTAACTTTCGATGGTGACATATCAGGAATGATTAGAATATTTCCCTTGTGACATTTAATGATTTACCTTTAAATATACAATATCCCAATTCTACGGAGTAATTTACACCTCTTGTTTTGATTCACTGGCTTGTCAAAATGTATAAAATAACCTATAAAAAATATATATTGTGTGGTTGTAAAAGAAAAAAAACAATTATTTGGTTAGAGCATATTATTACTAGGGCTAGGATTTATATGTAATAAAAAAAAAATTGTAAAATGTGCAGAAAGAAAAAAATTTACGTCAATATCAGAAAATAATTGATAAATGATAATTAAGAGTTATTTTTTATTATTTATAATTATAAGATACTCATTTATTATTACATTGAATATTACACAATGTGTTGCTTAAAATTTTCAAATATACAAATGAACGGCGATTGGAACAAAGAATGGACTTATATACTGACTAAAACTTCTATCCACATCGCACGACGTTTACTGAAGCATAATATTTAAATGATGCGATTTGATAATTTTTTGGTATTAATATATTTTCGACGAATGAAAACGTAATAAAGACATTTATTGAATAAAAATTGTATCATTTGAAATTTTTTAGATTTTCAAAAACTCTGAATATGCAATTATATGCATTATGTTCAAAACATGCAAAAATATGTAAAAAAAAAAAAAAAAAAAAGAATAGTTCTATTTAATTGAGAATAAGCCAAATTGTGGACGTACCTGGTAACCAAACTATTTGTACTAAGAGAAAAGAATAATGTAAATGCGACCGCCACTGGTCTATATTAGTCAAATAGTCAGAGATATGGACTGCAGATCTTATTGTGCATTAAAAAGGAAAGCGGAGGAGCGTGAGAAGTGGAGAATTGCTACCAACCAGCCTTTGGGCTGTTAACAAAAAGAGAGAGATATAAGCCCTAATTATTACAAAAACGCTTCGTTTTCGTATTGACATGGTAAATATATACAGTGGTCAGTGGCACAACCAGGATTTTTTCAAAGGGGGTGTCTGCCAGTAGCGTATACAGTAGTTCCCCTAATTATTTTTAAATTTTTTATATAAATTTTAAAAAAGATTGGACATTTTTTCAATGGTCATTTAATGTAATTTCCATCGATACGGTTCAAGGGGGGTGTCCAGACACCCAAACCCCCCTTGGTTGCGCCACTGAATATGTATATATATTTTTTTTTTGGCTAACGTATTAAGAACGTTTTTAACGTTTACATTTGTTTGGTTATAAAACAACGGACATTATTATTTAATTTTTTTTATATATGTAATTAATTTCGATTTACCGTATCGCACAGATTCTCGACACCAACGACAACGCGCCGTCATTCACGAAGAGCGTGTATTCGCTGGACGTCAGTGAAGCTACGACTAGGGGTACGAAAATCGGCGACATATTGGCTGTGGACGAGGACGAGGGCGTGAACGGTGTCGTCACGTATTCGGTGATCAGCGACTGGGCCAACGATGTGTTCAACGTGGATCCGCACACGGGAGCTTTTTTGTTGACCGGAAAACTGGATTACGAGGAGGTGAGTGCGTGTCGCCAGGTATCGGTGAGACGAGAAGGCGCGTTCCCCTTCTTAAACGATCTGTCGATTGGTTTTTCAAGTTTCTTTCCTTAATATATTAAACAGTTAGGTTAGGTTAGGTTAGGTTAGGTTACACATTTGATGAATATTTCAAATTTCTATAAGTACCCATTAGTTTTGAAATTACGAAGAAATAACGATAATTGATTATGACGAAATCGCGTTTTTACCGTTTTTTATATCATTTTTCGGTAGTTTTTGAGTTCTATTTTTAGGTGCTTTTGAGAAAATCAAAAAAATGACCTCTCTAAAGTACCAACTAGATGGAATTTGCTACCGGAAACAAACTGTAACTGTAAAGATCGGAGCATTCCATCTGATAGAATTTTTGGGTATAGACATAAAAAAAAACACAGCTTTGTAAAACCAATAGATGGTTCCTCGCTCTGCTCAGAATCTAAAATTATTTCGCATTTCATCAATTGAAATTTGAAAATCGGGAGGGACATTTCCTCGAGAACGACATTTCGTCGAAAATCTCTCTGTATATAGTATGTCCCGTCGAATCCGCACCCCAATATCCAACCCTGATCATTAATTACACCGATGACGCGGCGCTCAAACTACCGCGGCCGCCTCTGCGCAGGAGCTTAACCTGCCTGCCTGCCCAACTGTCGTGCAGGTGTCGCGCTTCTCGTCCAACTGCGTAATGAATGTTTATCGTTTTCTACGATACAGGTGCAGAATTACGTCATGACCGTCCAAGCCCAGGACGCGGGAAAGCCGATGTTGTCCTCGACGGTGACGGTGTACATAAACGTTATCGACGAAAACGACAACGCGCCCGTGTTTGACGCAAACAGTTACAACGTGGATGTTTACGAAAACGCTACTGTCAACACGGCCGTGGCTGCGGCGGTGGCCACTGATCGTGATTCAGGTAAACAAGCGCACCGGCGTGCTAACAGAGGCGCTACTGCTGCTGCTGCTGCTGTTGCTGTTGCCGTTGTAGACGCCACCGCAGTCATTTACTCGGGACGGATCGATCGACACGCGCACGACGTGAACTGCGGCGGCGGCAGCGGGAACACGTGTTTTTTTTTTTGCTTTAATAATTTATCAGTAGGACGATTATTTTAATGTAGTGAATAATCCAGTCAAATTAGACCGGCAAAATTACCGTTTGCCCAAAATAATATAAAGTTTTGTCATACTTACCCCTGAGTACTCCGGTATGTACACGAGTTTCGCCTCCTCCGGCGGGCGCTTTATCCCTTAAAATTGAAAAAAAACCACTTTAAAATTTATTTATTTTTTCGTAGACCAGTGGTTTTCAACGGGAGCGATAACGCCATCCATCTCCCCTCGTGGGCGGTGGAGTGGTGCTGAGAGGGGATGAACTTTTTTTTGGGCAGTAGGGAGCCGGTATGAGGTAGAAGGGCGTCCTATGCATTATCAAAATTTTTCAAATCAAAAATATTGTCAAAGAAAACAAAAATCAGACTTTACACGGTGATTGTGAGAGCTACACTAACACATGGATGCGAAGCATGGACGACTACGAGCGTAACAGAACGAAGACTTACCACTTTTGAAAACAAGATATGGTGGATGATATGCGGTCCCAAATCAGACACAATTACTGGTATGTGGAGGAGAAAGTTTAACAAAGAACTGATAGAAGAAACGGAAATGACTTCAATTAAATACTACATAAGAGGTCAAAGTATCCAGTAGTTTGGTCACGTTATGCGTAGAAATGATGATAACATAAACAAAAGAGTTATGTCCTGGAAACCGACTGGGAAAAGACCAATAGGACGCCCAAGGAAAAGGTGGATGGACGTGGTAGAGGAAGATTTAAAAAGAATAGGAGTGAATGATTGGAGAAATATAATTCGTGATCGGGAGAAGTGGCGTGAATTTGTGATGGCAGCAAAAATTCTTGTAGAGTATATCAAGCCAAACGAAGAAGAAGGGGGGCAGTAAGTAAATTTTTGCCAATAGGGGGACAGTAAGTATATTTTGGACGTAAACTATAATTATACCATAAGACTCAGTACTGTGACTGATCTCACCACAAAAAAAAGAAATCGACTCGATATTATAAAAAAGGAGACTTGCGCCTTTATCTTACAAATATCGGATCCAATATAAAAAAAAAAATGGCTTTGCAATACCAAGCACAACCATCTCGCTGACCAGTGTCCGCTTTTTTACTTTTTACTACTTTTTCATTTTTAATATTAAATTGTTCTCGCGAAAACTCTTGCGGTAAACAAAAATGGTTCGTTATTAAATTTTCAATAAAAATGAGGTATCATACGTTCGGTCATCAAAGCTATATAGTTCAAGACGAAATGGGCCAGTATAATAGCGAAGGGGTAGATATTGGAATTAGGTATATAATTCGCTCTCGTTTTTCTTCTTCTTCAAAAAAAGAAATATTAGCGATGTTACGAATCGAAATGAACACGAAATAGTTCGGTTTGAATATCGTCGAACTTTGGGACACGAAATCTAAACTAAACAGAATTTGTCGTAGAAAAAAAAATTTAATTTAAAGTTTGAATAAATAAAATAAGAGTTTGTTCTATTTTTTTTTTTTTTTTTGATAAAAAGTAATTTTTCCCTCGATCCGTAGTAGTAAAACGAACGTCCATGAAATTGGTCCACCGATTTTAAGCGAGAGAGTCGAAAACGGCACCAAAATTTTCCTCTCAATTTGCTAGAATTTGCTAGTAGCTCAAAGCTGAGATACGAGCTTTCAATGTTCTGAAGTTGGCCACCGACTTTAAGTGAGAGAGTCGGCATCAAAATTTTCCTCTCAATTTGCTAGAATTTGCGAGTCCATTCCCAGAATTTGCTAGTCGCCCAAAGCTGAGATATGAGTTCAGAACAAATCAACGGCACCAAAATTTTCCCCTTAATTTGCTAGAATTAAAACTTTAAATCATATTACACTCGAACGTGTATCGTATATATAATATATAATATGGACTTAAATTGGAACCTTTTTACTTTAAGGCCGCAATAGGTCCTTACATTTTTGTATATTATTGCGTTTTTGTTAATTATTATTAATTATAGTTTATTACGTTGAATGTTGAAAATTAATTTACCCAAGAATACACCCGAATAGGTATTATTATTTATTTCTAGCATTATTTTAGATTAGTTAAATTAAAATATATTCATATGTAACAGACATATTGTCATAGGTAATCATTTATTCATGGTCTTTAACAACTTAACGGTCTATTTACCTTTTACTGTTTCTCCGTATACTGTCACTGTTGGTGCAACCAATTGACATATATATTGTTAATATATTTAATTAATGGAATACATTAATAAAATATTAATTAATAACGTTTTTAAAAAGGAAACGATTAATAATAATAAAATGGAACTTCATGGTTTATGTTGTAAATAATCTTTAATTAAATGTACAATAATATTATAATATTATACCTACTTTATATTTTAATATACATAAGAATACGTGGAGTTACTATTTGCCGATGTACGCGTTTTATATTTTTTTCTAGATCGTTGTGTATTTCCCATACATTACTTATTCTTTTGACGTATGTTACATAATGACCCATACTATGTGTTACTGCAGCAACAAGAACCAATCTGAAGAAAAATATAATTTAATTTAATTACTGAATGTTGTTTTTCGCTGATTGATTTACATACTGTCCATTATCTATGTTGATATGTAGAGGAATGTCTGATAATTCACACGACAAAACATTATTTGATTCATAGCATAACGCATCAAGTTCATTGAATACATGTTTTTTTAGTGTTCTTTTAATTGTTTTTTTTTCCATCACACGCGGATGAATTTGATTGCAACATACATATTTGTGTTTCATTTTTATGGTAATCTTTCATAATATCTGATAAAACACATATACCATTGGCCAAAATTTGTGTTCCAACAGCCGGACTAAGTATAAAATTGTTGGCGAAGTCTTGATTTTTTGGAAATTTCGGCATTTTTTGTTACTGTAGCTAATATTTTGCATACAGCTATGTTCTTCCCTCAACAAACTATTAATAATATGGCTTACATTGCACTCAGCATTAAGTAAATAAACATTGTTAATACAGTTTTCTGGTTCAAAAATGGTGTGTAATAGTTTTAATCGATTGTTATACATCTTTGTAGAAGGACCATGAAAAACAATTTCTTTTACAAATGCCATTAAATTATTCTTAGATGAATTAATATGTGAACGGTATGAAGGAAAGTCAATATATCCCATGAAAATTTCAAACTCCAATGAATCGAATGCACATGTATTGCTTATTATATATTTTTTGTTGTTCAATCTGCAAGGAGTCGTCAAATTTCCATTCCTTAATAGTGTATTCTTCGATGATCTTGTACATGCTTTGTTAATTAGGAGTCGATCAATTTCTGGGCATGGCTCTAAATATTTTGTTCTTCTTTTTTTTGGAGTACTTGACACATGTTTCGATGAAATAATTTGTTCATTCAAATTTGTTGAATCTCTTTTTGTTGTTTTAATTTTTTCACGGGAGTTTAGAAGTGGTCCAATCCGTATATTTTGTAGACCTCCCCAACATTCTTCTGCATTTAATGTATCATTATCACTTATAATAGTTGTTGATGATGAAGCCGTTGTATTTCCACTACTTATCATATCATTATCATTAAGATCACCAGCATTTAAATTGTATGATCTTTCTATATCAGAATAATTATATGCAGTAGATTTCGCCAGGCAAGGATTTATTTTTTCTATATTATCGTCTACAGAAGTTATTTTGATTGGAAATAATTGTTCACTTCTTACAATTTTCATAGAATTTTCCAAACTTCGTAAATGCGTTACTACGAATCGATCTGCTGATAAAAGGCGAGATTCGTGTTTTAAAATTGAATTTTTTAGTTGTGAAAATTCACTTCCTACAGGAGCTGAACTAGCTGTTAGATAAGGGGACTTAAAAAATGATACCAATACATTTGTCCACATTGGGAACTTTTTACAAATCCTCATTAATGAGGTTTTAAACTCTGGTACATATTATGCATTTAAACGATCTCCTACTGTTGATGAATAAATAAAACTTTTATCTTCAATGTCTTTTAAAAATGTGTCAAGACTAGATGTACTTTCATCTTCTTGAATGTCATCATCGTAATCAATTATTTCTTCTTCTGAGTCCAGTATCTGTTGGTCAGTATGTCAACTATATTTGAAAAAGAGTGACCTAAAAAAATGGATATAAAAAGAAGTTGTTGTATTTAAAATCCACACACTTTAGAATTTTATTTGTAAAATTTTGTTAAACTAATACTGCTCACTTTTAGATTTTAAAAAATATAGTAAGTATATAATAATATAATTACAACACAATTTACCATAACTATAAAATCGGAAAATGAAAAATATAATTTTAAACAAATGACTGAATTTATGAATTTATATATCTGAATTAATAATATAAAATGTTCATGAAAATGAACATGTTATGTCATTTTATAACATGGAAATGTTGTTTTAAATAAAATAACTATCTAGAAGATTAGAGTCATTTTATTACTCGATATTTCTGTGTCCAAATTAGTCATATGGTCTACAAAAAAAGGAGACGAAGATAAAATTATAATAATTAAAAGAATAAATGTTTAGACAGATATATGTCCCAAATTTTAAAATTTTGAGGAAAATAACAAAACAAAGAAGCATGAAAAATATATTAAAAATGCAATAGTTTATAATGAACAATATGATGATAATATTGAAAAATATACAAACTAATATTACTTTCAAATGATTATACACATAAATCTATAAAATTTGAACACACCTTACTTCATAATATATAAATAGGTGTGTTCAAATTTTATAGATTTATGTGTATAATCATTTGAAAATAATATTAGTTTTTATATATATATATATAAAATGATGAATTTATATAGTTAAAATGTATAATAAAACTGGAACATACGTATATAATAAAACTATAAGTATAAATAATAATACCGTGACTTGTATTATACTCATAAAATAAATGTATAATCCGCTTGAAAATAAAATAATTTCAGCGGATCATAATTTCAAATATAAATAAATTGTCGAGCAGACGGGGAAAATATACGGCCTACTCATTTCATCGAATATTTTTTTTATCAATTTTAAAGATAATTTAAATACTAATTTTTAAAATTAGTATTTAATTTAGTTAAATAATATACAAAAAATGTAAAAAAAAGTTTTTCTATAAGCTTCAAGTATTATGAAACAAATTTTTATATCACTATTTATTTATTGTATAATTGTGGTCTATTAAGTCATCCAATAGATATTAAAAAAAAAATTTGGTGATTTATATTCGTTAAAAACTCTTAGCATCCCCTACGAAAAAAATCATAGATCTGCCCTTGAATATCAAGTGTAATATAGATTCTTTGATTCTCGATAAAATATATATTCGTTCACAATTGACTACGAGACCGTTCAATATAAGTTTTAAAACAAGATAAATATAAAACGACCTGGTCCCCTGTTTGATCTATATATACTTTATTTGATAATTTCACTTAGTCAATTTTTTCTTTAATCGCTAAGTCAATATCGACTATTAGTATATTATAATATGATTTCTACTGATCTTTTCCACAGGACTCTATTGCGTCACCCATAATTTCATTCCTGTACCGTTACCCCCGTGCCAATGGTTATCATCAGTTTTTTTTTCAACGAGCATATTTTTTTGGGCTGGAGAGTAAAAGTAGTGTCATGAATTTCATAATTTCATTATTCGCGACTATTTCCAAAAGTACATTGCTAATGTAGTTACACTATAATATTTATGTTTTGTAATTTGGACAAACAACTATAGTTACAAAAATGTACCTCATTTTCTACGTTTATTTTTAATATTCGCAACGGCTTTGAACGTCGGTACACGTAACGTATTATTTTTACGCATTTGTGTTACGTACGTGAAATTTAAAATCACCCACTTTTTAAAAGTAAATAATTCCCGTTTTAAGATCATCTCTATTTACCGTTTTAGACATTTGCATATATATATATATATATATATATATATATATATCTATATCTACTATCAGTTTTGTTTTCACGAAGCTCGTCTTCTGACGATCGATTTGAGTAGATTGTTCTCTCAACCGCGTGGTACCTACATATATATTACTTCGTTTCGGATAATAATGCTGTGTACGCGTATGGTGACATAAAATTACATAATATATTTTTTTTATAAATATATTTGATTTGATATTTAAAAATAAAATCTGTTTGGTAGACTTAAATAAAAATAAAATATTTATATATTTTTATTATATTTATTAATTTGCGTACCTTTTTATTATCCACATGTTATTATTTGAAATTCCCATTTAGTTTGTCGAGAATTCAGTCTTTATTCAATCAAACGTTACGAATGAACACTTTCGTTTTAGACATTATTTTTTTTTGTCGAAACTAATTTAGATAATTATTTTACATCAAAAATGTTAATACTAAGATGTTTTTTTTTTCAGGAATCAATGGGAAAATTAAATACTTAATTCAATCTTTAGACCAAGAAGTTAATGATTTTATTATTGATCCGGACAGTGGTACTATTTGGCCACATCGCAGTTTGGACCGTGAGACCGTAGCTTCATACAATTTCGTAGTGGTAGCCAAGGACGGAGGAAGCCCGGCGGCTTCTGAACTCTCGTCCGCGGTGCAGGTATTATAGCAAATGCAGCAGCCATGTTAAAAATACATAAAATATAATCTCATTGTATTGTACAACAATTAATAAGTTTGCTTCGTACAGATGACAATTACAATTAAGGACGTCAATGACTGTTCGCCCCACTGGATTACACCGAACACGGTAACAGTCATGGAGAACGTAGAGATCGGAACTATAGTTACCGTTTTGAAAGCTGTAGACAACGACGAGGATAAAAACGGATTTGTCGAGTACTGGATAAATTCTGGAGATGAAAAAACATTTACAATCGGATCTGTCGATGGAGTTCTGAGAGTGGCTAGTTCGTTAGACCGAGAAATCAAATCTTCGTATCAGCTAGAAATAGGCGCTAAAGACCGAGGCGATTCTTCTCTGAGTTCAATAATGAAACTCACGGTTAATATTCTGGATGAAAATGACAATAGCCCGATATTCGATCCGAGACATTACGCTGCGTCCGTACCTGAGAACGTAACCACTGGGTACACGGTAATTCAGTTATTTGCTACTGACAAAGACGTTGGCCCTAATGCCGGAATAAGATATACGATTACGAATGGAGACGACAACTTAGATTTCAGTATTGCTGATGACACGGGCTTTATACGAGTATCGAAATACCTTAATTACGAACGTAAATCTCGTTATGTGTTGACTATTACAGCCGAAGACAGTCCTATTGGTGACGACAATCGTGTCAATTCTGACGAAGTTACAGTTATAATTACTGTTCTGGACATAAACGATAACTATCCAGTTTTTCCAGACTCGCCTTATATTGTTCACGTTGTCGAAGAATATATTCCTGCGTCTAAAGAATTTCCAATTGCCGTTGTGAAAGCGACAGACGCTGATTCTGGATATAATGGCAGAGTGAGGTACTATTTAAAGGACACAGAATATTTTACCGTAGACAGTGTCAGTGGAAAAATATATCTTGTAAGAAGTTTAGATAGAGAAGTTCAAGCCGAACACACAATCACTGTGGTAGCTATGGACTCCGGTAAATATATCATACATTACAGCTTCCAAAAATTAAATCCTTACGTAAAATGAGTACTGACGTTTTAACTTTATTTCTTTTCTAGGTACGCCTTCATTAAGTGGTACTGGATTTATTCGTGTAATTGTTCAAGACGTGAACGACCACAGTCCGCAGTTTCAGCAACAAAATTATGTAGTATACATTGATGAAAACAGTCCGATTGGCTATTCGATGGCTCAGTTAACAGCAATAGATTCTGATATCGGGTTGAACGCTAAAATTAAGTACGTTTTACCGAATTGTTGAAAACCTTATTTTTTTTCAATCCTTTTCGTTACTTTATAGGTACAGCCTTTTGGGAAACAAACAAGACAAATTTGAGTTGGATGAAGATACTGGGATACTTAAGACATCGGCTAACTTGGACCGAGAAGAAAATGAAGTGTATTATTTAACAGTAGTAGCTCAAGATTCAAGTTTAACGGAACCTAAAGCATCGGTAGCTAACTTGACAGTATTCGCTAGAGACGTTAATGACAATTATCCAATATTCTCAACTTCACGAAGCATTATATATGTTTCGGATAAAACTCTATCGGGACAATTTATATTTGGAGTAACGGCTACTGATTTAGATTCTGGAGATAATGGGAAAATTGTTTACCGTTTAATAGCCGGAGATATAGATGTATTTCATATAGATGAAAATACTGGTGTAATCGAATCTACTCAAAAACTTAGCAAACAAAATATGGAGTACAAGATTAAAGTTCAAGCCAGTGACAAAGGAAAAGTTCCTAAACATGCTGAATTTGAATTAACAGTGATCCTTTGGCAAGATCGAGACTTCCCTGAAGTGCGACATGTCGGAACACAGCAGTTGTCAATTGTTGAAAATTCAAGTCCTGGCAGTGGAGTGTCACGAATTTTGGCGACTACTCCGAAAACAGGTCCAAAGGGAATTTTACGATTTTTTATAGCGGGAGGGGATTTCGATAACACCTTTGAAGTAGATTCGGTCAGCGGCGAAGTTGTTATTGGTAAAAATGGAATCGATCACGAAAAATCTAGTCACTATAAAATTTGGATTGAAGCTTCAGATTCAGACGAGCCGAAACTTAGAAGTGCCTTGTTGTTAACCATTAACGTTACTGACGTTAATGACAATCCACCTGTTTTTGAATATCCGTTTTACACAATTTCGATTCAAGAAGAAACTCTTCCTCCAACTCCTGTCATCACTGTTGTAGCAACAGACAAAGATATAGGAAAAAACAGCATCATAGCATATAGATTAGTCGATGACATCAATGGAATTTTTAGCATCGACGATATTTCCGGAGAGATAGTGACCAACACAAAACTGGATAGAGAAGCTAATGATCGTTATACATTGATGGTCGAAGCTGTTGATCAAGGATATCCATCGCTTACAGGTTCTGTAATGATACATATAACTGTACTAGATATTAACGATAATCCACCGAGATTCACTCGTTTGTTCAGTGTTAACGTGACCGAGAACACGGAAGTCGGCTCATTTGTTATTGGTATTACAAGTTCAGATTTGGATATAGGTGTTAATGCTAAAGCTACCTATAGATTTACAGAGAACCCAGGAAATATGTTTAAAATCGATTCAGATACGGGAAAAGTATATGTGGCATCTCCGTTGGATCGTGAAATTCAAGATGAATATTTGCTTAACGTTGTCGCTGCGGATGGTTCATGGCAAGCCGAAACTCCGTTAACAATTACAATTCAAGACGTCAACGATAATGCACCTGAATTCGAAAAATCTTTTACAAATTTAATTTTCCCGAAACGCATAAGATCGGGGCTACTGTTGGTCGTGTAATTGCAACTGATAAAGATAAACAAGGTTCTAACTCTGTGGTGTCTTATAATTTAAAACAGCCATCAGACGAGTTTTTTATAGATCCAATATATGGAGATATATTCACTAAACGTGCACTGAAATACAAACATTCAACAAAGGATACATCACCAGAAAACGAATATACTCTAACAGTTCTAGCTACTGATAATGGTAAACCTCCTTTATCAGCTGAATGTTTGGTCATTATTAACGTTATTGATTCGAATAATAACGCACCACAGTTCGAAAAAAAGAAATATTTCTCGCCTATCCCAATCAATTTGGAAATGTGGTCACCTTTGATTACAGTCGTTGCCATTGATCACGATTCAGGTGTAAATTCCGAAATCGATTATTTTGTATATGGAGGAAACGCTACAGACTTAGTTCAAATTGATAAATTCTCTGGCTTAGTGTCTCTAAAGAAAAAACTGATTGATGCAGATTTAAGTAAAAATTACGATCTAGTGATCAGAGCAACAGATCATGGAGTACCGCCGAAACAAGACACCACAGACGTTATCTTCACTATAACCAGCGAGAATAATTTTAGTCCAGAATTCTCATCATTCAGTTATCAAGTGTTCGTACCAGAAAATGAACCTATCGGTACGACAATACTAATAGTTAAAGCTACAGATCAAGACGAAGGCCCAAATGGTTTAGTTAGATACACATTTGAAAATTTGTCTGATAAATTTAAATTGAATCCGGAAACTGGTGCTGTAACAATAGCTCAAATTTTAGATTACGAACGTACAAAAGAGTACAAACTCAGTATTATTGCGATGGACACGGGATTTGAACCAAAACAGTCTAAAGCCACATTGTCTATTATGCTCACTGATATTAATGATAATCCACCGATTTTCAATCAGACTCTTTTTAACGTATTTGTTCTTGAAAATTCATCTCCTGGAACGTTCGTTTCACAAATGGTAGCTAAAGATGTAGACTCTCCTAAAAATGCAATAATTAATTATTCCATTGTCAGCGGTACCGGAGAAAACTTATTTTATTGCAATAGCACATCTGGTGCTATTTACTCAAAACAAGTGTTCAACTACGAAAAAGAAAAGTCTTATAGTCTGGATATCTTGGCTATCAATCCAGACTCAACGTTCTCCGGTTCTACAAAAGTTATAGTGCACATAGAAGGCGTTAATGAATATTATCCCACATTTAATCAATCCGTTTTCTATTACGATGTACCCGAATCTGCTGAAATCGGCGCTAACGTTGGTGCTGTAAAGGCAACAGATTTAGATGCTGGAGATGATGGTAAAGTTTATTACTTTTTAGTTGGCTCAAGCAACGACAAAGGTTTCACTTTAGACCATAATACCGGATTATTGAGAGTTTCGAGGCATCTAGATAGAGAAACGCAAAATCGAATTATACTTACTGTTTTGGCAAAAAATGCTGGTAGCATCAGAGGAAATGATACGGATGAAGCACAAGTCATAATATCAATACAAGACGGTAATGATCCTCCAGAATTTGATCAAGAGTACTACGAATGCTTGGTCTCTGAAGGTACTAGACCTGGAGCAAAAATATTTTCTGTCCATGCCGTTGACAAAGACGCCTGGCCACAGAATAATCAATTTTCTTATTCTGTGATGAACAATACGACAAAATTATTTCGGATTGACTCGCAAAACGGTACTATTGAAACTATTGGACACTTTGATAGGGAAACTACCAACTACTATGAGATTATAGTTGGAGCTATAGATACAGGATCACCGCCTCAGACTGGAAGTGCAACGGTAAAAGTCATAATTACTGATGTTAACGATAATGGCCCGGTATTAGCTCCAGACAATAGTGTTGGATACGTGTTTGAAAATGAACCCATTAATACAAGCATTATGGAATTAACAGCAACTGATGCGGATCAGCCTCCAAATGGTGCTCCGTTTACGTATCGAATTGTTGGCGGGCCTCATAGAGAATTCGTAACACTGGACGAATCTAGTGGACTTCTTAGAACAGCTAGGTCAATAGATCGTGAACAAACACCAGAACTTAGTATCGTGGTATGTATTATCATTTATATTTTGGTTGAAATTAGTGAAGCTATTATTGCATTTAAATTGATTTTAAATTTAAATTAACTATTGTCATTTATACGTTATTAAATATAATTTAATATTCTGTTTTATATTTTACTGCAACAAAATATTAATGCAATAAAATAACAATCGTATGTCGTTTAGTAATCAATACTTCCTAGGTTTCTAGGAAATTACAATACTTAAATACTTAAATTACAATACTACATAAAGTTATAACTATAGGTACTTACATGTATTTCTTATTCGATAAACTTAACAAAAACCATTTGAATAATAATATTGTATTGTTTTATTATTATAATTATTATTATTTTTTTTTTAGATTTCCATTACGGATAATGGTTCTCCTCAAATAACAACTGAAAATCTATTAAACGTTGTAATTTTAGATCAAAATGACTGTCCATCTAGTCCAAGATCAATGAACGTTCTTGTTTTTTCGTTAAAAAATGAATATCCAATTGGAAAAATTGCAGACGTGAGACCTATTGATCCTGATACAACGGGAGACTATAAATGCTATCTCGAACAACAAACTAACAACGATTTTTCGATACGCGAGTCTTGCGATTTACACATCAATAGTATTTCCAAACCAGTTACTGTCCTGCACATATCTGGTAATGACGGCAAACACGATTCTGTCACTAATATTGTTAAAATCGAATACAAAACTATCGATAAGAACATCATAGAGAATACTATTTTTGCAAGAATTGAAAACATTACATCTTCAGATTTCATTAAAAAACACTATACAAAATTTATGAGTGTATTGAACACAACATTTGAGGACAATAATAGTCCATTGCTATACAGCATTAATGAAGTAGATGGTGGTATTGATGTATTAATAGCCGTTAAAGGTCTTACTAAGGAACATATCAACGATGCAATAAAAAGTAAATCAAGTACCATAGCACAAACAATGAGATTACAGGTTTTCTTCGATTATTCCCCCTGCCAAAAGAATATCTGTGAAAATAATGGAAATTGTTCTACTTCTCTATCCATATCAAAAGAACCGCGTGTAATAAACAGTCAAGACTTTATTTTTACTTCGCCCACTATATTACAAGAATTCGTTTGCACTTGCGCAGAAGGGTATGCTGGGAAAAAATGTGATAAACGCCAAGATCCGTGCGCACCGAACCCTTGCCAGTACGGAGGTACATGTAGAAGACAAGGCATCAGTTATCAGTGCTTCTGTCTTTCGGATAGGGAGGGCTTAGAATGTGAGAAAGAACGTTATGATATATGCGACAACTACCCGTGTATGAACGGTGGCAGTTGTAAACAAACTCAAGACAACATAGGATACTTCTGCTTATGTAGACCGGGATATCGGGGAAACGTGTGTGAATTGTCAGCCGATTCGTGTCGACCTAACCCGTGCTTAAACGGTGGTTCATGTGTTTCTCTGAAACCCGGTTATAAGTGTAACTGCCCCAATGGGTTGCACGGGAGACACTGTGAGAAGTCGTCGTTTGGTTTTAACGAGTATTCATATATGACATTCTCGTCGTTGGACAGCATAACCAATGATATTACACTCGTTTTTTCCACGTCGAAACCAGACTCCTTACTACTATATAATTATGGATCGCAAGTCGGCGGAAGATCGGATTTCATAGCAATCGAATTGATCGAAGGAAAATGCGTGTTCTCGTACGGTGGAGCGAGAAGTTCAATAACATCGATCGGTGTCAGTAAGAGTGACGGATCATCATTAGCCGACGGCCAGTGGTATAAGATAACTGCAGTGAGAAATGGTAAAGTGTTGTCTTTGAGCGTCGCATCGTGTATCGATAACGGAGACAATTGTCAAGAATGCAGACCATCGGATAAG